>CM035425.1:110138456-110715956 GCA_020310875.1 Ceratopteris richardii | reverse complement strand
CTATACATTGAAAATTTGTCTCGGCTGTTGCTGAACTCAATGGTCTTGTCCCCCAAGATGTGGAGGAATCTTGACAGCCAAGATTTTGATGGTTTACCATGATTGTTGCTTTATCATTTGGAAAGACTGAAAGTAAGCCAGTTAGGCCTGAATAAAATGGATAATATGCAAGCCGTGCAAAGAACAACTGATTGCATTGAACCTAATAACTCTATTTTTGTGTTATCTGAGAATCATATATGTAGGCAAATAACTATGGTGAGTGAATCTCTCTTAAATTTGTAAATGTCTTTGTTAATTCTATTGACACTTAATGTCAAACTATTATTGTAAAATGATTTTTGATATATTTACTCTGACTTTTCTTTGAAATCCCTTACAATGTATGTATGAGTTATGAGCTTTGATCTCCCATGCAGTTTGAAGGAATCAAACAACAATTTTAATAAATTTGAATTCTGAAACTTTCTGTTATGAATGATTCTCATGGTGTTTCAGTTTTTACCTGGCCAGTTGTCTTAATGTTTGAGAAAGCAAGAAACTAGCTTCACATCTGTGATTGCTTATCATATCTTATGATTCTTATTTTACTTTTCTTTTGCAGCAACACATGTCAGTCATGCTAAACGGTTCCAGTTTCTTGCAGGTAATTAATTTTACTCATCTGTTTCTGCATTCAAGCTATATAAATGTTCATATAACAAATCCACTGAAAAACCTGATGTGAGGTTCTCAGGGATGGGAAACACGTATCATTGGTAAGCAGCCCATTGTAACTGTAGAACTCTCTGAAAAATGTAAGTTGGATATGTATATGCATATACATAGTGTCTATTAAGTCAAATCAATCAAAGCTAAGGAACTGAAGGCCTTTATATTCATATCCATGTAGGTGGGCATTGATATTTATTAATTTGAATGATGCAGACACTGTCATAAGCTGCTTTTGGGGTTGCCTTCCATCATAAAAATAACTTAGGAATGTGAGAAGGCTTAATGTCGTTGAAGGTCTTTGAAATGAGAAACACCATAATATAACTTCTAAATTATTTTGCACCGTAAGAGGTCAGCCAGTTTTACCGTCCATGGAATAACGAAGAGGCTTTATGAAATCCGCATCCGGTTCTCAAATATGCAGTTTTGGGATAGGAATTCAAAAGGAATGGATGAGCTGCATAGTTCATCCCAGCTATCAAGACATTCAATAGGTGGCCTTTGAAGCTTTGCTGCCAGAGAACGAAAAGAACAGAGAATGACAGAGAATGAGGCGATTGGTCACGAGGGGATCTTAGCTTGACCTATGCAGCTTTTTTGGTGTTTTATTCATTTAAATTTTATCTTAGTGGTTACTTCGGGAGGGTCAGGGAGTGTCTGTGCTGAAAAGTTCTATCAGATGCGACTACTCCGACGAATCACAAAATTGGTCAACTTCAGTGAAATCTTCACAATTTCTTAACAATGGCCTTTTATCCTTGCAAAATCCAATTGCAGTGTGACTTGACACCGCTTCACTCTGCCCTATGTTTGTGAGTAATTGCCCTTCAACCCTTAAGGCTGGCCACTGTAAGATCTACAGCTTAACATTTTCAGCACCCTAGTTTCTGTTATACTGAGCACCCAATCTTTGAAAATCGCCATCCAAGTCCTGATCTCTGTTATGCTCAAGTTAATTGACAAGTCTTCTATGTGAGAATAGATACTGCCCTAGACTTTTAAGTATTTGTTTAGATAGATTTCAAGAGCATGCTCAAGACTAAGGGCTATTGTGGGTTGGTTTGTGATACTAGATAGAAAAGCTATAGAGTTATAGATCTGCACTATTCTAGAGATCTGTATTCAAGGAATCCAGTTCACTCTTTGACACTTGTAGTAATCATATGCTTTGGTTCAGAAGTTTTTGTTTTCTCTTCTATATGATTGAGAACAATGATCTTTAGATGGGGGAGGGTGTTATCTTTTAGGCAAGTTATGCACCTAGAGGAATAAGGGAAAACTACCGAAGTTTCTAGCTCGGGGGATAACCAAGGTCAAAAGCCAAGAATCATAATGTTGGTATGCTATTTATGTTAGTAAGATAAATAGTGAGACCTTAGAGAGGATCCCATATGGTGAATAGGAAATGGCTATATAATTGGTTAGGAGGTGAGTCAAGGCATGCCATTCCATTCTAGCTCTCACATCTCCCACCATGATATTGGTCATACTTAAGAACACCTCAAGCAAATTATATCCTTTCCAAAACGGTCACCATCATTTTAGAATAACAAAAGCTTTTCCTCTCGCTTACTATGTAACTCCAGTAAAGAAGGATAGAGCCTAAATGGATATGTGTATGGTGTACCACACACTCAAGGATGACTCATCCACAATTTGTTGTTGGGATCGCCATAAGGGATGTAGCAAGTGAACTATATCATGTATTGGGCAACATGTTGAGTTGTGGCTTGATTTTTTTGACCCCTTACGACCTCACTTTTGTTGGAGTTAGACGTCTGTAGAAGCACGCGAACAACACAAGGAAGAAGAAGAAGCTTGGAGCACAACACACAATACTGAATGTGTTATCACTAGAATGTACAAAGATAAGTAACCCGTTAGGGCTATAGGCATATATACAAGCCGGGGAAAAAAAACTCCTAAAGAGGGACAAAAGTGCCCAAGCGGTCCTTCTGTGTTCACACACACCACTACCTAAATATATCAACAAATCATCCCTAGGAGTGATGCGGTGAACAAGGAGCTAGCACTCATGTATAAGGAAGTGCCAAGGTATGTGGAATCAATCCATAAACGAAAGTAAGCCCAAAGCTTTGCGGAAAGCTTCAAATTTCTCCCTAGGCAAAGCCTTCGTGAAAAGGTCTGCAATGTTCTCTTGTGTGGGCACGTATGCCAAGTTGATCTCTCCAGCAGAGAACCTCTCCCTGACATAATGATAATGCACCTCAATGAGCTTAGTGCGAGCATGGAACATAGGGTTCCTCGCAACTTCCAATGCGTTGTGACTGTGAGTGAAGATGGTGGTGGGAGAAGACTGACCAACACCCAAATCAGCCACAAGGCGTCTGAGCCACACACACTCAACAGTCGCTGTGAAAGCTTCCCTATACTCAACCTGACAACTAGAAGTGGCCAGAGTAGGTTGCTTCTTGCTCAACCAAGATATACATACATGAGCTACCAAGCATGAAGCAAAAGGCACTAGTGGACACATGAGTGTTATAGCAACCAGCCCAATCACTGTTAGAAAAAACATGCAAATCTGGCGGTAGTGATCCCCTCTTGGGATAAAACAATCCTAGTAGTCAGGTACCACTCAAGTAGCGAAAGATGCACTTAACCACCTTCCAATGCTTGACACCTGGGCAATGCATAAAATTTCTCATTTGTGAGACAACAAATTGAATATCTTGTCGAGTAATGCATAAATAAATCAAGCATCCAACAGCCTGTTGATAGGGAACAACAGTAATGCATCTCCATAGGAGTGGCAATAGGTTTGCAGTCTTCAAGGCCAAAACGCTGCAATAATGTGTCAATATATTTCGTTTGACACAAGGCTATCCCACCATCGACTTGCATAAACTGAATGCCCAAGTAATGATGCAAATGCCCCAAATCAGACATCTCAAATGAGGCATGCAAATCAGCCTTAAAATCAGCAATATGCTTCTCATGAGGACTAGTGAGAAGGATGTCATCGACATATACAACAATGATTAGAAGCACATCATTGGCATGCTTAACATATAAGGTGCTCTCAGTTGGATTGTTCTCAAAAGCATATGCAATCAGATAGGCATGTATCTTTTCATACCAAGCACGTGGTGCTTGCTTTAAACCATATAATGCCTTCTTTAACTTGTACACCTGGTTTTCATGCCCTTTGTGCACAAAGCCACTGGGCTGAAAAACATACACTTCTTCATGCAAGTCACCATTCAGAAATGTTGTTTTAGTGTCCAACTGATGTACATTCCAACCATGATGAGCTGCAAGTCCTCAGATGCTATGAACAGTAGTCATTCGACAAGTAGGAGCAAAGGTCTCATCAAAATCAATGCCTCTTTCTTGTGCATAACTCTTTGCAACAAGTCTAGCTTTATACCTGTCAACTGTTCCATCAAGCTTACCATAGTTGTAAGCAACGTCCAAGGCAACGCGTTGCTAATGCGTTAGCAACATAGCAACGTTTAGGCCTAGATGTTGCTAAAATGTTGCGAACATTATTTTTTTTGTTTGGGATTTTTTTTAATATATTTTGGTATCCTAAGCTTCTTATAGCTAATACATGATGAAATGCATCCATTTACACATATAAATAAATATACACACATATACATTATGACTTAAGAGTAGATATGAGGCATATCGCATGTATATTACACAAATGCATGCATAACATACATACATGCATACACACACACACATATACAGTGTTGCATACGCAACGCGTTGCGAACGTTCGCAACTTTCGCAACGCAACTCCACGTTGCGTACGCGTTCGCAACGCGTTGCTAACCTTGCAAAAAAATTCCTTCCCAAATGTTCAAAAATGGTCCACAAGGGTCTTTTAAGTCTTAACCCTTACAACCTATGAACAGAAAATTGGTGATCAAGCAAGAAAACCAATGCCTCAATGAGGAAAAAAATGCAGCGAGATAAAGAGAGTATACAATGTCCCACTTACCATATGATCATTCCAACATCATGTAACATATCACATCATGCATATGCATATATATGTATGTGCTTATGTAATATGTATGTATGTATGTATGTACTATATGTGTAATCTTTGATGTATATTCCTATTTTTGTATGTTTACCCAAAGATAGGTTTATTTACCTAGCTATGTATGTATGTATGTATCTATCTATATATGCATGTATGTATGTATGATGTTATTCCTAAAATTTATTGCTCTATGTATATTGAAAGGCATGTGTATTTACTTACGTATGTATCTAATATCTATGTTTCTATTTTTGTAGTATGTACCTACTATCATCTATGTACATAATATGTATGCATGTATGAATGCATCTATGTGCTGTGTATATATGTAATATGTATATACTATGTATATATGTACATAAAAATGTATGTATCATGTTACTCATATGTATGTAGTATATATTTATTGCTACATGTGTAATATAATATAATCCATGCATGTATGTATGTATGTATGTATGTATGTATGTATATATGTATGTATGTATGCATGCATAGTACAAGAAGAGGTTTAAAAACGAGGTTTAAATCGAGGTTTAAATCGTTTAAATCGTAGAGATTTATAAAATTGAAAATAAAAATCGGGGTTTTTATTCCTTGTGAGAGATTTTTATATTTTGAAACATAAACCTATGTACCAATGCATGTTTAACACCATTTTGATATACCTGACATGAATAACATATAAAATCACCTTCCATGTATTTTAAATAAAGGAGTAAACATCATACATGAAAGTTAACACTGGAACAATGGACATAATCAACTACAGTCTACCAATCAGTCAATGACTCAAGTCATACATAATACAACTGCCAGCAATGTCAATGATCAGTCACTAGTGATCATACAAAAGAAACATGTAGATACTAAAAAGTAAACAAGCATCAAAATATAATGTCCATCATCCATGGTAGTGTCGTGGCCCGTGTGTAATATCAATGATCATATAACATATATGCCAATGTCCAAGATCCAACTCCAAGAGTAGGTGAATCCTAAAGACTAAGAAGACTCTCCAATGTCAAATGTAGACTCATCATCTATGGTATCATCATCTGCATCAAATGTACTAGCCCATGATGATGTACTATCGGAGTCTGAATGACCAAACTGTGCTGCAAGCATGACAGCATCTCCTCCCAAATCACCACCTCCACTGGAAGAGGAGGCTGATGCCTCTTCCCAATCCTCTGGATCAACTCGAGGAGTGGAAGCCTCACCACGCCTTCCACGACCACGTCCACCTCGTCTCGAAGCACACTTCTGCTTCCGCGTATGAGAAGCCTTTCGGCTAGTAGAAGGTAATGATAGATCATCTAAAAATAACACACAATAAATAAACTTAGAAGTTGGTAGTATCCAAATTCCAATCTCAACAGAGTCATTATTTATGAATCATACCTGGAGCATGTCTAGCTCTCCTGCTTTGGCTACGAGTCTGACGCATATTCCTTTGTGACTCCGTAGCAAGCATAGCAAAAATACTCCTCTCTTCCTCTGGGATTTGAGGGATATCTTTAACTTTTCCAATATCAACTTCATCAATATTGACCTATAAATTATAATTCATATAAGTAAAAGATTACAAGCTTAGAGTCATGATGCATGAATATTCAAATTGTATTGACAATTGTAATTTATAAATACCAAACTTGAAATTTACCTGAAGAGGAGCTATGTTTAGACCTTTTGACTCTAGCAACTTGAGATTGCAATGACAAAACACTAACTTCTCAAGTTGTGACGGGCTCAACCGGTTTCTTTTTTTGGTATGAAATAATGCCCATGTGCTCCAATTCCTCTCCGCAGGGCCTGTGCTACAATCTTGTGAAAGAATCCGCAATGCCAATTTTCTCTACATTGAGTAATTATTCATCATTCATCATTCAATGAATCGTGATATTTCATAAATTGATACATCATACAAGTATAAAATCAACTATAAATGGCTACTTACCAACAATGGGGTACTCACTCCATACAACTCCCACCATGTCACGGGTGTAATCTGGTTCTCTCTTAAACATGCAGTGGGCTGCCCAAAATAACGCTGTTGGGTACGGAATTGAAGCCTCTCTCTCTCTCCAGCTGTGTGTGCAAAGTCATATCTCCACCTGTCCATCTTTTTATATAATCTATCCAGCTATCCTCAAGCTCAGTGTCAGTATATTGTTGCTCTGTTCTCCACAATGGATGGAGAATGTGAGCAACAACATGGATTGGTCTATGAAACCAATCCCATCTCCTCTTCACAGCATCACATAAAGCTGTCCTTCTATTGACAAATTAAACAAAACTTTGTGAATTGAATGATGAATCATGTATGTAAAGTTTAAATTGTAGAATCTAATATAAAAAAACAAATTTACAAAAGCACTTACTCATCATTAGAAAGACCTTGTACTTTTTGAATGCATTCTTGTATACGGTCAATGTACTCGTATACAAGTCCAAGTGTGCTTCCCTCCATATCCGTGATGCGAAGTACTGTATACAATGGCTGAAGAGAAGCTACTAACACCTCTGCCTTTGACCAAAATGCCTCATCCCCCATGACAATGGATGATAACTGTGTGAATAAAGGATCAGCAGCTTTCACCTCAGAGATCTGGTACCATTCCTCTGCCACAACAGTACGCAAAAGCCCTTTCCTGATCCTCAGTACTCTATCAACAACTATGAACATGTAACAAAACCGAGTGACAGAGGGCTTTTGAAAATCCAAATGGCTATGGGCACGAAAGATGTTGAGAACTTTAGGCCGACTCGTGACAAATTTGACAATGAATTTTGCTTTGTCCAAAATTTGGATCACCCATGGCATGTGACCTATATCTTCCATCATGAGATCAAGACTATGTGATGCACATGGTGTCCAAGTGATCTTAGGATACAACTCTTCAACCATGCGTCCCATGGAAACACAATTCGCCCCATTATCGGTCACCACCTGCACAACATTATCAGCACCCACATCTTCTATGGCCTTCTTTACATGTGAAAAGATAAATTCGCCAGTCACAACTGTGCCGGGTGCATGTGCAGGTATGGCACGTAAGAACATAGTGCCCTTGCATGAAGAGACAAGAATGTTGTAGACATTCCTCTTCCTCATGTCTGACCAACCATCACATAGAATAGAGCATCCATATCTTTCCCAGGAGCTCCTCAATGACAACATCTCTAGCTCCACTAATTGTGATTGCTTATGGAGCTCGGAAGTACGCAATTTCTGTGAATTTGGACCCTCCCAAGGAACTCCTATCTTACTCACAGATCTCATGGCCCTCTTCCATGCAACTGTGTTTGCGACGTTGAAAGGGATGCCACACAAAATAAAGAGCTTGGTGAGCTCACGAGTAGCCTCTTCCATAGCTTGCTTTTGAAAGCCCGCCTTGATACTCCCTCTCAAAAATATGTTTGTCTCTGGAGCTTGAGCGTTGCCTCTAGAATGAGGAAGTGTAGAGATACTTGCACTACTCATGCTCTCCGTTCGTGGCACTTTAGGTGGAGGGCCTAGGGGGGAAACAATGTCATCACCACCATGAGCACTTTGAATATCCTCATTGATGGTATGTGATGATGAAGGAGAAAGAATGTCACCCACTCCTTGGCTTAACTGAAGTTGAGCTCTTAACTCATCAATTACATCTTGAGTGATGGATGGACATTTGCCAATACCTCCACCTTTCAATCCAAGTAAGTGGGCTTTGATACGGGAAGCAGTATCCGTATAAAAGCCCATGCAATACTTGCATTGCCATTGATTCTGTCCAACGGGCTTCACGTGCTTACGAATGATATCAGGAGTTCTACCCATCTAGACTCTATAAGGCAAGTGGAAAGGGGCAAATGGTGTCAAAGTGAAGCTTGAAGAAAGGGGCAAATAAGAAGGTTGAAGCAAAGGGAAAATAGAGAAGGCTGAATTTCAAAGAAACCTACAAGTGGCTGAATTTTCTCTATTGCTGAATGCTCTAATGCTCTCCTTATGCTATATATTCTTCCTAATGAAAGCTCTCACTATAAGTGTGCAATCAAAGGCCACAAACTCCAAGCGCAGCAAGTGCGATTTCAGAAATCGAAGGCGTAGGGCATCTTTTAGACCACGATTTTTTTCGGAAAAAATCTTGCAAAAAAATCGTAAAAAATCGTAAAAAACGATTTAACGATTTTTATAACGATTTTTATTTATAAATCGTCGATTTAATTGTACTATGTATGTATGTATGTATGTATGTATGTATGTATGTATGTATGTATGTATGTATGTACATGACAAGACACATCGACGACCTACATATTTGATATGAACATTGTATAAATCTTATATTGTCTTGTTTTCATGCCTTTTCTATGATGTTTAAGCATAAATAGGAAGATTTTTATACCTAGAATATCTAAAATTTAAATAAAATCTAAAATAGAAATTGATATGTACGCAACTTTATCGCAACTTGGGGTTTGCAACTTGAACCCGTTGCTAACGCGTTAGCAACCCGTTGCCTACGACGTTGCCATCCCGTTGCTAACCACTATGCACATATATATATACACACACATACACACAACATACATAACATACACACACACACAACATATATATACATACCCACATAACATATGTCTCACACACACACACACACACACACACATATATATATATATATATATATATATATATATATATATATATATAATATATATATATATATATATATATATATATATATATATATATATATACATACATACATACATACATACATACATACATACATACATACATACATACATACATACATACATACATACATACATACATACATACATACATACATAGTTATTTTCGTACGCGTATGGAATTTTTTCCGTACGTATGAAAAAGTATGGGTATGTTTGCCGTATGATTCATTCCGTACTCCATACTTCTCGGACATCGTTCTTGAAAAATTTTTGTCTTCATTTTGGGCCTGAAGGTATGCTGAATAGTGTATGTAAGTATATATAGACACACACATATACATACATACATATATACACTAGATACATACATAAATATTATATATATGCTATATATATAAGTTTCAGATTTTTAGTATTTTTCTTGCCAGAAGTATGATATCGCGTATGATATTTTAAATGAAATTCCATACTTTTTTCATACTTTCATACCCGTATGCGTTTGCCGTATGGTTCACGTATGGAAAAACTATGCATACATACATACATACATACATACATACACACACATACATACACACAGACACATAGATAGATAGAGAGAGAGAGACATATATACATACATACATGCATACTTACATACCGATATACATACATACATACATACTTACATGCATACATGCATGCATGCATACATACATACATACATACATGAATAATATAAGTGGATACATACATACATGCATATCACATACATACATACATACACAAGTACAGTGATAAGGCCCATAAAGAAAATCATTAACAAATGTACTTCTATAGCTTTCTATGTCTTCCTCATTCTCCATGTTTTTTATTCATGTATTGGACAATTTGAACATGATTTTAAATAGTTTCTTGTCCCTCTTAAGCAAAATATAATTTTGAGTATTTTTTGGACTACGAAAAAAATATGCATGTAAGCAACGCGTTGCGAACGTAGCAACGTTGCGAACCGTTAGCAACGCGTTGCGAACCGTTCGCAACGCGTTGCGATGCAACTATGAAGCTTACGCTTCGGCTTGTATACCCACTTAGTGCCAATGGCCTTCTTGCCAGGAGGCAAGTCACATAAAGGCCAAGTATCATTCTTCATTATAGCATCATATTCAGATTGCTTCAAATTTTCTGAATTTTGTGCTTCATCAAATGGAACGGGCTCATTCTCATCAGAGAGACTAGACACAACCATAGCATAGCAATCTGATGGAAAAGAGGCACTATGAGAGCCTGACTGAGTACGATATAACAGAGGTGCATCTAATTTATTGTCACGCAAAGTCTGCACCAGCCTTTCTGGCATAGTTTTTGCCTCCTCAATGTTAGCTCTCTCATCAAGTGCATCATGTAAATCTGCATTAGAAATGGAATGATCTGCATCATCACATGAAACCTGTAAAGGCTGAGTAGTTGCCTCATTAGGACCATCACTAGACTGTCCACCTTTAAAAAGAGACAACAAAGTATCATACATGTCTTTGGAGCTAATAGATGTCTCTTTCGTGTATGAAAGTAAGGGCTGAATAGCATCTTCCACAAAAACAACATCAGGGCTAACCAAAATGTGTTTAGTTTGTGGATGATACAGACGATAGCCTTTGCTTTTAGAACTATACCCAACAAAAATACATTTTATTGCTTCATCATCCAATTTTTTGCGATGTTGTTTAGGCACTAATGCATATGCCAGACAACCAAAAACACAGAGATGAGCAACGGATCCCTTTCGACTATGCCAAGCCTCATATGGAGTGATAGAATGTAGTGCTTTAGTGGGACACCTGTTAAGTACATACGCTTCACACGTAACAGCCTCAAGCCAGAAACTATGTGGTAAAGCTTGACTCTTGACCATACACCTCGCCAGAAACTATGTGGTAAAGCTTGACCCTTGACCATACATCATAGCCTCAAGCCAGAAACTATGTGGTAAAGCCTTACTCTCTTGACCATAAACCTCATCATCTCCATGAGTGACTTGTTCTTCCATTCAGCAACTTCATTCTGTTGAGGTGTATACGACATTGTATGTTGATGTTTTATACCACGTTCAGCAAGAAATGCATTATATTTCCCTCTCCCTCCCCTCCCCTCCCCCCCCCCCCCCCCCCCCCCGATCAGATGGAAGGGTGCCCATTTTACATGCTGACAGATTTTCAGCCAAGACCAAAAACTGTTTGAAGCACATAAACACTTCGGACTTTGCTTTCAATGGATATACCCATGCATGCCTGAAGAAATCATCGATGAAAGTCACGAAGTAAAGATAGTTCCTAAAAGAAGGTGTCTGCATACGACCACAAAGATCACTATGTAGAAGCTGCAATTTCTGAGTAGCTCGAACTGAACCATCTTTTGGGAAGGATGAATGCTGCATTTTGCCTAAAATATAGCCTTCACAAACATGTTTACCGAGTGCCTAAAGTTTGGGAAAAGAGGACATCATATCAGATTTCTGCAGGCATAGCAAACTAGCAAAATTCAGATGACCAAAGCGCGCATGCCAAAGCTTTGCATCTGACATAGGTTGAGAATCATGTATTGCACATGCTGAATCATTCACAGTTTTTTCATAATCTATGAGCTTATATAACCACGATATAAAATGCTAGAAGCAATAATCACGTTGCCATTTGATAGATCATGAATGGTACATCTGTCATCAACAAATTTCACAACCAAGCCAATCTTGGCTAATGCAGAAACTGATAACAGATTTTTCTTGATCCTTGGCACAAATAAAGCATCTAACAAGGTAAAAGAACTACCATGAGCAGTAGTCAAAATGATCTTACCAAATCCCATAATAGGATAAGATTTGTTGGCGTAGGCTCAAGTGAAGTGAAGAAATTGCGCTGAGGTAATATGTTTGGTTGCCCCACTATCAAAGTACCAAACATTTGAGTTTACTGTAGACATGCACCGCTCATGAGAACATGGGTCAAAATTGCAGACAATATTTAACGCCCATTCTTTGTCTTGCACAAGATTAGCAAACTCGATGTAGAGGCCTCTGTAACGGCCATTTCAGCCTCTTTTTTCTTTGCCTCTTTTGAAGTCAGTTTTGGACAATTCTTAATGACACGATCGTTTGCTTTATAGTATTTGCAAAACAATTTTTGCTTTTCTGTTTTCTTGTCATCTCTGTCATCCTTCTTTGTTTGTGCAGGATTAGTAGATTTCTGCTTACTAGTAGAAGAGCTCCTTTTACCTTTGCCCCTCTGACTAGCCAAGAAAGGTTGATCTGCAACATGCATAATAGACTTGTTCTGCCTAGACCGATCTTCTTGCAACAAAACAGAAACTAACTCTTCAAATGATAAGGCATTTGGATTCCCTTTCATCATCAAACGAAGAGTAGAAGCAAAACTTTGATATGAGTAAAGAAGACCATTCAGAACAATTTGCACAAGTGAATTATCAGGAAGGACTTGATCAACAGAAATCAATTGTTCCTTCAAATCCTTGATCTTTGTCAGAAAACCATCCATAGAATCATCTTCATTCATATGCTCACTCTCCAATTGTTTTCGGAGATGAACAACACGAGCCTCATTCCTAGCTTGGTACAATGTGGTGAGTGTATCCCAAGCATCCATAGCTGATATACAAGAGCGAATGTGAGGAATAATGGCACGTTTGACAGACAAGGCTATCAATGCATGTGCATGAGCATATCTTCCATCCCAACGAATTTGCTCTGCAGTAGGTGCAACAAGAACCGAAGCACGAACAGGAATCTTCAGAACATCGTCATCTTCGATGCCATCTGCATCAGCTTCAATACCTGCATTTGCGGGTGTAATAGGACGTTTTTCAACACCTTGCACAATGTTCCACAGTCCTTTTGCGACAAATACATGACACATCATGAAAGCCCACAATGGGTAATTCGTACCATCCAACTTATCCTCAACAACCAACATACGAAATACATCATTGCTTTCAGCCATGGCCAATGACTAAAATACCTTGATGCAGAAAAATGACTGTATCTAAAAAAGTTGAACAGAACTACCTTGACAAGTTCTGCTAAACCTGTAGCAGATTTCAAGATGCTTATACTGGCAAAACCGAAATTGGTATCTATCTTTGGCACAAAAAGACGAAATAGCTTGCACAAACATTGCGATAGTGCGTTCAGAGGTCGAAACGAGCTTAGATCGTGATTTCGGCGCCACATAACGAAGCTGTTTTGATTCCTAATCACCCTGAGTATGCACATTGAATTTTGTGCGATTTTGAGACTGCGACCGGAGGAGTCTCGACGATGCCCTAGATGAAGCCGCGATATGCTGTGATGCCAATTGTTGGAGTTAGACATCTACAGAGGTACGCGAACAACACAAGGAAGAAGAAGAAGCTTGGAGCATAACACACAATATTGAATGTATTACCACTAGAATGTACAAAGATAAGTAACCCGTTAGGGCTATAGGCATATATACAAGCTTGGGAAAAAACCTCCTAAAGAGGGAAAAAGGTCCCCGACGGTCTTAGTGTGTTCACACACATCACTACCTAAATATATCAACAACTTTTTGTGTTTCTATGTGCAAGTTTTATGTGTAAGAACCTTTGGGAAAAAAGAGGAGTTGAATTACAAGAAAGGCTGAGATACCTCAAGCTATGCCAAATGTGGAGGCTACCCTACATGTGGCATGCTAACCACGGTCCACGAGTTCCAATGAGGAAGTGCACGGGTCCTCGGAGTTCAAGGCAAGTGAAAGATTATACACATGTAGTGATTAAGAACCCACTAGATTGTGCCTTGGAAAGTGTATTATAGTATGGTAATTCGTGAATTTTTCACGTATTATAAAATTCGTATAATTTGTGGACAACGAATTTTATGCACTTTTTTATGGACCACTTTTTGGCTATATGATATATTGAAATTTGTGCCCTTACTACTTTGAAGTTGTAGTTTATTCGAGCCACCAGCGACGAGTTCTAAGTCCTAAGTAGCTTATTGCCGCAAGGAGCAGCCGTAGTCTTGAGTATTGGGCTGTGAGCCCTCAGCCATCATCCATGAGGCATGACAAATATTCATATATGATGTATTATTACTTTCATGATGATGTTAGCTATTATCTATAACACGCTGCACTTTCCACTTAGTGATAGATTGGAGACTTGTGATGTATCGATTTTGCTATATGTATGATGTATCATGTATGATGAAGTTTGCTTGCAGCTTACAACTGCTTACTAATTGGTGCCATGAGTCATGATTCATCTATGATTTAAATTCTAATGTGTTATAACTTGTGTGGTGACTAGTCATTAGTTAAAACTTAATGATGAATCATGATGTTTTAAATTATTCTCAAGTTAGGATTACAATGTCTTATGTTGTAACTTGTTATGAAAGTATTTTGTTAAGTTATAACTGAATAGAATTCATGAATCTTACATGGGATTGAGATATATATGTATTCTATATGTAAATAAATAAAATTCTCACTAGATGGATAAATTTCTCGAATTTTATTTTTGTTCTGAACGTACTAAACAAATTAAATGAATAATTCTCGAATTAATTCTCACGAACTAATTCTCTTGTTCGTACTATGAAGTGTATCTTGTAAATACAACTCAAAATAGAAGGCAAACTCTATGTGGAGCATAGACTAACTTCTCTGTAGAGTGTCAACATCATAGCCTTTGTAAGTCTCAATTTTATAGTCCAAATCGAGGTTATAAGCATTCATTTGAAAGCTAACTTTAACTACTTTGGTCACATGAATTTTCATGATCATTAGATTTATGATTTGTGAGTAATTGAGTCTTCTTTGCAGAGATATACACCACCATAGATCTCTATGTGATCCTATAGAGAAACAAACCTTTTTCCATGAGTGATAGACTTAGCTTGGGCCTGAGCTTGCCGTTGCCCCGGTGCACACACCAATCCATCTTCAAGCCCTTGTGTGCATGAACCAGCTTGTACAGCCCTTGCTGAAAGCTTTTCCATCTTGGCTAACCCATCTTCAAGCCCTTGCATGCATCAGCCCGTCCCATAGCAAATTCTGTGCGCCACCCTTTTTTAGCATTTGTTGCATTCGATGCCATCCGATGCCAAAAATTCCATGTTACAACCTTAAATGAGATTCGTTCATGACCTTCCGACTCTTGAAACAATTCGAAAAATTGAACTTTGCTGATGCATGCAATGTGCACTCTTCAAAGCTCATTTTCCCCCTTCCATAGCTGATATAATGCATTGGTGGGTAAGGCATCATGGCGATCCTCAAAATGCTCTGAACATCCAAATCGACAGGGGTGCGCTGCTGACGTCTTCGTATCTCCATGCCATGGCGTGCGTGAATCGCCTGAATCTCTCTCTGATGTGGACGGGCTCTCCGGAGTGGGGGCCTCGGTCGTCGACACTGTCGTCTAAGCTCCTCTGCTCTGTGTAATGTGACACCCCGCATCGAGCTTGGTCCTCGAGTGGCTTTGGGTCTGAAAAAATCTGTAATATAAGTCTGAGGGGGGGGGGGGGCCAGGTGTATCTCCATCTCCTGCTGGAGAAGTGATGCACAGCGCTGCTGGAGCTCTACTAGGAAACGACCTAGAGGGCGATGGTCCTCTGTCCCCAATAAAGCCCTGATCTCTCTGGGCCCCTCCGAAGAGCTGTGGGTAGCGGTCTCTGATGTCCTCATATGCCTGGCAGGCTCCTCGTCCTCTACCTCCTCTTGGCATATCCTGCATAATCTCTCGTCCCTCGGGGTATGTGTCACTCGTGACTCGCCCAACCTCAATCTCGAGCTGGTGTGATGATACTCCGAGCTGCCCAATGGCCACTCTCTCAGCCGGTGCCATGTATGTGTCCATGTATCGTGGTCTCTGAATGAAACCATCCGCTATCACCGTCAGGAAGTGCTCTCTGTAGTATTGCCTCTTTGTGGGAAGAGGCTCTCGTGGTGCTATCCATGGCTCCCTGACGCGTATCTGTAGAGAGAGAGAGAGAGAGAGAGAGAGAGAGAGAGAGAGAGAGAGAGAGAGAGAGAGAGAGAGAGAGAGAGAGAGAGAGAGAGAGAGAGAGAGAGAGAGAGAGAGAGAGAGAGAGAGAGAGAGAGAGAGAGAGAGAGAGAGAGAGAGAGAGAGAGACTATTACCTAAGAGCCCCTTGCAAGTTGCCTCTTGAGTCTTGACTCTTGCCCCACATATGTCATCATGCAAGTTTAGAATCTTCGCCCTCGACTATATTGTGTTTTATGCCACATGGTTCATTAATGGTTGTTATTTGTTAATTGTAAGTTTTAAAATGCATTATATATTGTATATACTATATCTTAGATTCTTATGAATATATGTGTATTTGTAATGATGCAGCTTATGCAACTTACCTTCGGATACCATCTGGTCCTCGCACTTTACACGCATTGCACCGAACGCACCCCTTGGCCCGTCTTGTCCTTTCGTGAAGCTTTTCCATCTTGGAAGTGCATCCATTGTGGTTTGAAGAACCTTTTTGCAAGTGAAACTATTTGGCCTTGAGCTCATCATTGAAGAGCTTGGATTCACGAATGAGCATTGACTCATTGAGTAATCTAGCCTTCCTATTCCATTAAGGCTTGAGCTCATCATTTAAGAACTTGGATTCATGAGTGAGCATTTATTCATTAAAATTTCAGCCTTTCCTATTTCATGAAGCTTTAGCTCATTATTAGTCTTGACTCATCATTGGTTGTGAGCCTAGAAGTCATTTAATAAGCTTTTGGCTCTTATCTCTTAGCTTAGATAGCCTTCTAAGTAAGAGCGCCAAGCTTCAAGAGCCCAAGAAGTAAGTTGAGTCATCATGCTCCGTGCTCTGTCTAGTGTTTGGGATTCATGTATCATTAGTGATGTTTTGGCTAGTCGTTCAAGTGCATGCATTTGGGTTTGGTACACGGAAACGGGCATGCAAGTAGGTGAGTTCATGCTCGTGGTGTGTGTGTGCGTTGTGGGGTGTGTGTGTGAGCATGCATTCATTCTGAGCTCTATACCCACTATTGGGCACTGAGGACGTTAGTGGGGATGTCATAGTATTGAGTCGATACTGTGCATAGTGGAGCTGATACGCTATATAGTCTTGTGGTTGACTACCATGAGCTTGTAGTTGCACTTTCCTTTGAGGGTGAATTTGGGGTTACCTCGATTCATTCTGGTATATATATATAGTATGGTGGATATTTTTCCCATAGCAAAAGAAAACGTGTTTTGTTCGCAAAATAAAAAACGTTTATGACGTTCCGACATTTTGAACATCCTAATACTTTTTTTTTGGGTTCTTTTTTAATAAATCAAATTTTAAAGATCATCTTCAACTTTTATTTTTGCTTCATGAACACAATTATGAAAATGTATGGTTTTCTTTCCTTCTCTACCAAATTATGAACCAAAAGCCCCTCCTATCTTGTTCAGAAAAAAGTTCCTATTTTGATTTCAAAAGATATTTCATTTAGCAAGGAGTCAAGTCATCATTAAATTGTTCACATTGTTTTTGTTCATCACGGACTCCATCACTCTAAATGCATTGTTTTTAGTTTCTTTCGTTGGATCCAAAATTGGAGTTTGTTGTATAGACTATAGTAGTCTTAGGAGTTTTAATGTGCTTCGTGTGGGGCTTTAAGCTCGTCAATCCTTTGTTTAAGACTATTTTTTGTTTAATTTAACCCGATTCATTTTGGGCCTTCCTAACTCCAAATCATTGTACTAACTCCAGATCATTGTACTGGTAGTAGATTAAGTTTTTTTATGTGTTTTTAGCACTAGATATGTAAATGAATCCTAGATATGCATTATTCATGGATTATTGAAAAAAAAAATGAAACATTGCGACAAAATATAATACTCGTTTTTTATTTCCATTTTTTTTCGTATCCTACGTATTAAACGTTTTAAAATCCGTTTTTAAAACTCTCTTTGTACTATGATTTTTCCACCACCACAATATGATTCATAAGTCATGTATCCAAAGGAGGAGGATGTCCACCACCACAATATGTCATGTATCCAATGGAGGAGGAGGCATATTTGCATGTGAGAAGATCCATGAAATCATCAAGGCTATAAAACGTGAGCATGATCTTGCTTGACAAGGGGAGGAAGCATGTTGTCTTGAGATGGTTGCTATATATGTTGAGTGAAGGAAGATGGAGAAGTTTGGAGAAGCTTGGAAGTAGGGTTGTCAGATGGTGAAGATGGTCCAACAAACCAACATAGGACCTTCCCTAGCTCTTTGGATATGTGAGTAGACCTTGTCGGCTTATGATTAATACAATAAAACCTAATGGGTACTTTGGAACATCAACAAGAACAAGTTGATGCAAAAGAGATAACTTGCACTTTCACTAACTCACAAAAACCGTATATTTTTGAATGGAACCTATGACTTCAAACAATTGGAAAATTTCCTTTAAGGGGAATGTCATACATAGGGTTAGCTTGCTATAATGCATAAAAGCCCCAATTTATACTAACCAGTGAATGAGAATTAAGTTTAACAATGATTAGGTGTATCCCGACTTTTTAGGGTTGTGCAAAAATTGACCTTGAGGCCTCCAATTGGGAATTTCTCTAAATCTATTGAAGCAAATGACTTGAATAAAGTAGAAAGTAATACCTTTCTAATGAATGCTCACTCACTAGATTTGGAGCTCTGTAGAGAGAGAATCAAGCTTCGCAAGATGATTGAGTCTGAGGAGGAAGGAGCAAGGAATTTTTATGGCACCAGGCAATGACTTGAATAAAGTAGAAAGTAATACCTTTCTAATGAATGCTCACTCACTAGATTTGGAGCTCTATAGAGAGAGAACCAAGCTTCGCAAGATGGTTGAGTTTGAGGAGGAAGGAGCAAGGAATTGATATGGCACCAGGCAATAATCACCTCTATATTGTACAAAGAATGTGTGGTCTTATATAGACCCTTGGGTGTTTTTCCATAGCTCAAATCCATTGATTTTGAATTCAAATCCTTGCGGGATTGTTTGTTGAAAGTGTTTGGAACGTGTTCCTACAATCTAGGGAAAGGTGAAATCAATTTGATCTACTTTTTGGTGATTGGTTGAACTACCAAATTCAACTACCTTCAAACAACTCGTGGACTATGACTTCTCCTTTTATCCTTTTACAAAGATAAAGATCTAGGCGTTTACATGGGTGAATGATCATAAAAGATTCCTAAAAAAATTAGCATAAATAAAGGGCACAATTCAAATGATCAATTTATTGGTGTAGATAAAATCCATCTGAAGTATAGTATTAGCTTGATGATCTAAGAACTCCCCTCAAGCTATAGTATGCTTGAGTCTTCAAGCTCTGATAGAATGAATACCTTCCATAGATTCAAATTGCATAGCTTTATCTTATAAGTGCCTTTGTCATCATGTTTGCTATTTGCTTCTCAGTAGGAACAAATGATAAGTAAAGTTCCTTTGCCATAAGCTTCTCTTTGATAAAGTGGTACTGGACTTCTATGTGCTTTGTCCTTGCATGGAAAATTGGATTTGAAGCTAGATGCATGGAACTTTCATTATCTCCAAGTATATGAGGCTTGAAACTTACAAGTCCCAAATCTGAGTACAACTCTTTGAGCCATATTACTTCTTGAGTTGCAATAGTTAGATCTTTATACTCTGCTTCAGTTGAAGATGAAGCAACTGTTGGTTTCTTCATGGAATCCCAGAAACCAATTTTGAACGTGCAAATGCTAAGTATCCAGAGGTACTTCTTCTATCATCCTTTGCTCTAGCACAATCTGCATCTTAGTAGATTTTGATATCCAAATTTAAAGAGTAAGGATAGAAGATACCTTCATTAAATGTTCCTTTGCAACACCCATGTATGGTCTTCTAGTTGAGTGCATGAATTGGCTAAGCACTCCCACACTAAAGGATATAGCTGGTCTTGTGTGAGTAGCATATATCAAGCTACCAACTAAGCTTTGATACTCTTTAGGATCATCAATCTTCTCACCTTCATAAACACTTAGTTTAAGGTGTACTTGCAAGCTTGGTGTTTTCCATTTTGAACTTGAGAAGTAGGTCTTGAATGTATCTTCTCTGAGTTAGATACATCCCTTCATCTGTATAGATCACTTGCATACCTAGGAACTATGTGAGCTCACCTAAGTCACTTATTTTGAACTCCACTTGCATATGTCTTTTGATCCTTTGAATGCCATTCAAGTCATCACCTGTCACAATCATGCCATCTACATATACAGGTAGATAGATAACCTCATTGTGATCCCTTTTGATGAATAAGGAAGATATGAGTTTCTAGATCTGAATCCTTGATCTTGAAGGTACGTAACCAACCTATAATTTCAAGCTCTAGGAGCTTGTTTCAATCCATACAATGTTCTCTTAAGTCTGCAAACATAAGATGTATGATTAGGGTTTTCAAAACCTAGAGGTTGTGACATGTATACCTCTTCACTTATCCAACCATTTAGGAATGCATTTTTCACATCAAGTTTGAGAAGTCTACAATTTCTTGTAGGAACTAGACTCATCAATGTGCTGATTGTAGTCATCTTTGCAACTGGTGAGAATGTTTCCTCATAGTCTATACCATGAGTTTGTGAACATCCTTTGTCAACTAATCTTCCCTTGTACTTGCAAATTGATCCATCTGAGTTCCTCTTAAGTTTATATACCCATCTGCAACCAATTACCTTATGATTGCATGAACTTGGAACCGATTCCCAAGTATCCATCTCTTTCAACATCTATTTCTTCTTTCATAGCCTTTTCCCAATTAGGGTTTCCCTTTGCCTCTTCATAGGTGGAGGCTTCTTCTGAAATTGATTCTTTTGCCAAGTAGATTGAATGCTTTGTAACAAATGTGGAATCATATCCATACCTTCCTGGTTTTCTCTTCTTCCTTGTTGACCTTCTTGGTGCTTGCTTGCCTTTTGACTTCCATAGCTTGTAATCCCTTTCCCTTTCATCTTGGTCATCATTTGTATTACTTCTTGGATCCTGCACTTGTGTATCATGCTTGCTTCCTAATTGATGGAAATAAGAATCAAGATCATATGGTAGAGTTACCTTCTATTTGTCTTCATCATACCAAGACGTATGTTCTTCAAACACAACATCCCCATCTCAATTGAATCATATCCAATAAATACTCCCTTCGTTTTCCTTTCATAGCTTGTAATCCCTTTCCCTTTCATCTTGGTCATCATTTGTATTACTTCTTGGATCCTGCACTTGTGTATCATGCTTGCTTCCTAATTGATGGAAATAAGAATCAAGATCATATGGTAGAGTTACCTTCTATTTGTCTTCATCATACCAAGACGTATGTTCTTCAAACACAACATCCCTATCTCAATTGAATCATATCCAATAAATACTCCCTTCGTTTTCCTTTCATCTTACTTACCTTTAATTTGTGAAGGTACATGAATATAAGCTAAACATCCAAACACCTTGCAATGTCCTAGACTAGGTTTTCTTGCATGCCATGCTTCATAAGGAGTCATACCTTGAAGTGATTTGGATGGTAGTCTATTGACAAGGTACACAACAGTTTCAATAGCCTCTACCCATAAATAATGTGGCAACTTCTTCTCTTCAAGCGTTGTTTCGGCAGATCCAACCAATGTCTTGTTTCTTCTTTTTGCAATTCCATTCAGTTGAGGAGAGTACCTTGTAGTCACTTCCCTCTTAATGCCTTTATCTTGAAGGACTCATCAAATTCTTTGGAGAAGTATTCTCCCTCTCCATGAGATCTAAGTTTCTTGAATGATCTATCTGTATGATTTTGCACATGTGCTAGATACTTTTTGAATCAATCAAACACTTCATTTTTACTCTTGATAAAGTGTAGAATAGTCTTGGCCATCAATAAATGAGACATAATACCTTGATCCTACCAATGAAGGTTCTTTGCTTGGCCCCGTACATCTATATGTACTAAGTCCAATAAGTTGTGGATATAGTCTTTGTGGTTGAATGGTTTTCTTTGTGCCATCCCAATCTGATATGCATCACAACTATTGATCATATGTTGCTTTGGTATATTTGACATGCCTAGAACACTTTGATCCCTGCATATATCCTTCAAAGTTCTTTCATTCACATGAGCTAGGCTCTTATGCCACACTTCAAGCTCACTTAAGGTTTGAGATCCAGAGTTGAATACATCTATGTTCTTGGTTTCTCTTACTTCAAAAGTAAAGAATCTACAATGCTTCTCACCTCGGGCTATCTTCTTGAAGTCATGACATGGATCTTCCACAAAAGCTCCATGTTGGGTGAACCTAATTTGCAAGCCTTTCTCAACTATTTGGCCTACATCTATCAGGTTTCTTGTAATAGTGGGAACATAGAGTACCTTGCTCAAAATGTTTATCCTTCCATTGGAAGCCTTGACATTACCAATCTTCTCTACATTATGCTTTGTGCCATCCCTTGTTTGTATTTCATGTCTATGCTTTAGACTTTCCAAGTAAGATAAGAGAGCTATGTTGCTTGCAACATGATTTTAAAATCTTGAATCTATGCAGAATAAATGATCATTTTCTTTACCTTCTTTGTGGCTTCATGTTGTTGATCTTCAGAATAATTGTTCTAGTCTTTTTTGTTATTGTTTCTATTGAAGTTGTGTCCATCTCTTCCTCTATTGTTGCCATATCCACCTCTTCCACTTCCTTTCTGGGTCTTTGCATTGAACCACAATTTTGAGTGGTATGGTTGGTCTTATCACAAATGGCACAAGGTTGAATATTTTGGCCTTTGGATTTGACATGTTTTGGTGCTTTCTTCTTCCTTTTTCACTTGCTTTTGCTTGCAAAATTGGCTTGGAAATCTCTTTCATCCTCTTCCTTCTTCTTGCCTTTCAATTTTTTGTCTTTCTTGTCTATATATAGAGCACTAGTTGAATTACCTTGATAAGAGCTACCTTCTCTTATGCTATTGTTGGCCTCTTGATTGAAGAGTTTTCCAAGAAAGATGTTGAAGTTTGGGGTTTGTACATCCATGATGAGGTCATAGGCTATGATAAAGGATTGCCATTGCTTGTCACCTCTAATCCCATTATTTGCCTCATAATGACTTCTTTCTCAATTATCTCTCCAATGGATGCTAATTGATTTGCAATCTTCTTGACTTTTGTAACGGACTCTATGATGGTTTGTTTTGGAGTCTTCTTCATCTGGTTGAACGCATTCCAAAGATGATTCTTTCTTTCTTT
Source organism: Ceratopteris richardii (assembly GCA_020310875.1). Classification (NCBI taxonomy): domain Eukaryota; kingdom Viridiplantae; phylum Streptophyta; class Polypodiopsida; order Polypodiales; family Pteridaceae; genus Ceratopteris; species Ceratopteris richardii. The sequence continues at coordinate 110,692,307 of CM035425.1, read as the reverse complement.
CATACTAGTCGAAAAGAAAGTCTCTAGGGAATCCCAAGTCTCTTGAGATCGTAGAAAATTAGAGGTAGAATTTAGTATGTATGACCTTGCTAGAGAATCCCTTTCACACGAAAGTGTGAGCTTATCTGTTTCCTCTTGGGTGGGTCCTCTGTTGGATCTTGGAATAGGCATTTCTTCATCACCAATCCAATATAGATTTCGTCCTTGCAAATATGCCTCCATTCTGATTTGCCAGGCATCATGGCTGTGTCTATCAAGCTTCTTAATCATTGATGGAAATCCATCTCCCATCTTGGAGTTGTTTCGATACCATCAAAGGAAGATTGGAGAAGTTTGGAGAAGCTTGGAAGTAGCGTTGTCAGATGGTGAAGATGTTCGAGCAAACCAGCATAGGACCTGCCCTAGCTGTTTGGATATGTGAAATAGACATTGTGGGCTTTTGATTAGTACAATAAAACCCAATGGGTACTTTGGAACATCAACAAGAACAAGTTGATGCAAAACAGATAACTTGCACCTTTACTAGCTTACAAAAACCTTCTATTTTTGAATGGAAGCCATGACTTCAAACACTCAGAGTAGCCAACATAGTTAAAATTGGAAAAATTCCTTTTAGGGGAATGTCATACATAGGGTTAGCTTGCTATAATGCACAAAAGCCGCAATTTATACTAACCAATGAGTGAGAATTAAGTTTAACAATGATTAGGTGTACACTTGACTTTTCACGGTTGTGTAGAAATTGACCCAGAGACCTTCAACTCAAGATTCCTCTAAATGTAGTGAACCAAATGACTTGAAAATTTATACACATAAACTAGAAAGTAATACCTTTCTAATGAGTGCTCTTTTCCCCACGACTCAAATCCATTGATTTTGAATTCAAAGCCTTGCGGGATTGTTTGTTGAAAGTGATTGGAATCTATTTCTACAATCTAGGGAAAGGTGAAATCAATTTGATCTACTTTTTGGTAATTGATTGAACTACCAAATTCAATTACCTTCAAAAAACTAGTGGATTATGACTTCTCCTTTTATCCTTTTGCAAAGATAAAGCTGTAGGCTTGTACATGGGGTAAATGTTCATAAAAGATCCCCAAAAAAATTAGCATAAATAAAGGGCACAGTTCAAATGATCAATTTTTTGGTGTAGATAAAATCCATCTTAAGTATAGTATTAGCTTGATGATCTAACACTGAGCTAATGTATGAAGTGGATTCGTCTCCTAGTCAAACAATAAGGAGGGCTCTTATAGTTGTTAACACAATGAAGAGGATATGCCTACATCCCCTTCTTCTCATCATCCCCTAGTATGCATGAACTTAGGCAAGGGAGATTACATTCTTCTTTTTTTGTCCTCTATATTGTAGAGGCAACAACAAAAAGTTGCAGAAATTGAAATTGAATGACACATTTTTCAATGCAACTTGTTGTTCAATGTGGTGAGGATAGAGGCTTGGTCCTTGGAGAAGAATCATTAAAGCCATAGCTTGGTTGGTCCTAGTGATGATTGGCATGGGGTGGAGTCTGGACTATAGTAGGCTTTATGGGCCCACATTAGATGAAGAAAAGGATGAAATAGAAGTAAAGCTAGAGCCCATTAGATTGGGGTGGAAGACCTTTGTTTTAGCAAATAACACCGGAATTGATACAACTTACAAGTAAACAAACCAAGAGAGCACAAAAGTACACAAGTACTAGAGAGATAATGTCTAAAGAAATAATGACTTCACATTAGCTACCAATTCAACAAGAGAATCTATATGTACAAGAGAGTATGGAAAAGAAACAAAACTATTATCTTACACATCTCACACCACCGAAAGAGAGCCATCCATGGTTGTTGATGTAGAGGCTAAGGAAGAAGAAGCTTCCCTCTAGTCCAAAACTCCTCCAAATATGCACAAGATCAAGAAAATCTGCTCCCAAACTGCTCCAAATCTGCTCCAGGACTGCAAATCAGCAGTTCACTCAGAAATAGTGGTAGTAGATGGTTGATCTTATAACTCCAAGAGTTGTACCTAATATAGACTTGATTGGGACCTTCAAAAACTCAAAAAGCACCCAAAAAACTCAAAAAATGATTCACACGGGAGCTAGATTTTAGTTGAAAATAATGGACTTTGACCTTGTGCCATATTTCAATTAATTATTGGTTTACTTAATTTTATGCTAATCAGCTTAAAAATATGCTTTTCTTATGGAAACCTGAATTTAGGGTTGATGTTTTAGCGCTTTTCCATATCTAGATGGTGAAGTGTTGTATATATCGTTGGATAAATCTCTTTGAGTAGTATAAGATGAGAATATGAAAAATTTGATTTTCTTGACCATATTTTGACCATTTACAGTTTTGAGAAATGGCATTGTTCTAATTTGCTAAAGCTTAAGAATATCAAAGTTTGTTTTATACAAGCTAAGTCAAATGCTCAAAATATGTACAAATATATATAGATGATATTCTTTCTATCAATTCTCTCCCTAAATAGTATTTGTAGGGGGCTTTGATATTCAACTTCTTCCTATGTTGCTCGAATTTGTCTCTTGGTAGGTTTCTTTTGTAAATATGTTTGCAACATTATCTTTTGTTGAAATACATCGAAGTTCTGTTGGAATTTGGGGCCCCAGATCGTTCCAATACTAAAAACCTTTGAGCATACATACTTAATTAATCAAGATGATAAGTGAGATATAGAAAGAAAGAGATCTTGAGACAAGGATAGGGAACGTAAGCAAGATGCTTACTCACTAAAAAATAGATGTCCAAATTACAACATGGGAGTACTACTCAACCATATGATGTGGTGCACTCACTAATGGAAGAATAGCCAAGAAGATGATGATACAAAATTCAGATTATGCTGTTATTGTTGGAAAACCTTGTCCTATTAGTCCAAAAACACTTAGTAAGTACAGGTAGTATAGTCTTCAGTATTACTCCCTCTACGACATTACATCGTGGGTGCCTTGGTTAAAGCAAAGACCTCCTATCCCACCCACCAGGGTTTGATACCCAGTGGGTGCAGCGCGGAAGATTTTTTCTCATGCTTTTGCTTTTCTCATAAAGCTATGACGGATGCACGGAAGAACTTTTCGTAGATCTTGTTTTTTTTAATTAAGCGATTGTAGATCGTAGTGCTTTATTTTATGCTTTTGGAGGAGCTTTTCAAAGTACACAATTCACTATATAAGAAGAGTCTTGGGCTCATTGTATGCATCCTTCACATTTTGCAACACAAGCTTTGAAGCTTGGTCCCTCATTAGAGGTGGTGCTTCTTAGCACATGGGGCAGCCATGTTGCTATTTTGGAGTATGTTGAGGAGAGGCTATGGAGGAGTTCTTGGAGAAGAAGTGTGCTCACACTCTTGCTTATGGAGAGGCTATTAGTAGCTTGGTGGTGTGGATCGGCCATCTACATGATGTATTTGAAGATTGTCTTCTACATGAAGATTTCGGGTTACTTCAAAGCATTGGATGGTGGTTACCATAAGATTTGCATCTTATGTTAATAATTCAGGTACATATTCTCTTTATGCACACATGTACTACTTGAAGTATATGGAAGTGTCATCAATATCCGGAGGAGTCCTATTCGGCATAGGTACAAGAGAATCAGTACATGTATGCTTTATGCATATTTGGATGAGGTGTTCAAGAAGGTATGGTCATATGAGTTTGAGGATTTCTGGCAGCAGACTTGTTAGCATTCTTTGCTACTTTTGTAAATATGTGATCTTTTCACACACGTGTCTAACTTAGGGTCTTCCATAGCCTAAGGTTAGATGAGGGTTTGTTGATTATCAGTTTTAGGCTGATCTTTCCTCTTTCTGTCACTCATATTCACTCTTCTACAGCCTATTAGGTCACACATCTCATATATATTCAGATTTCTGTCCATACATCTGAATATGTTTGTCACATTTGTACATTCACTCATCCATCTATTTTTGTTCACATAGAGTGGTTGAGAGTTTTGACTCCCACATTGTAATTCGAACATTTGTATATATGATAGTGTAAGTAAGGAGTGGCTTACGTAACACTTTACACATGTTGTCCAATCTTTCTCAATCTTTGTCTCATCATTTGTATGATTAAATGTGGTATGTTCATGTTTTGTTAATATTGGAAGATTGCTTGAATTTGTGTTGTAGATCCTGGACATATGGAACTTGGACATGTGGTATTAGTAACGGGCCTACTAAATTTCCAACATTTGGTATCAGAGCTTTAGGGCTTTGGCATCAGAACATTCAGGCTCTCAGATTCTGAGGTTCCCAGATTTCCAGGTTTACAACATATGATTTAAGAGCATCTTCTAACATTTGACATTTGACATACACACTTAATCTAGATGAGTAAAGATTTGAGAATTAGACAATTTGGTTACATGTTTATTCATGAGTGTGGAAGTATGAAGTTGATGATCTGTTAGAAGCCGAATACTTTTGAAGAGTAAAGATACTTTACATAAGTATTATTTGAACACCCAGACTTGATGAAGAAAAGGCCACTTCAAATTCAAGGAAAAACAATGGTTTGGAGAAAATGAAGGAATCTGATCAACATCAAATCACAGGTATCAATTTCTACTATCAGATTATCATTTGCAGGTCATGTCTTAGAAGAGCAGTTATGAAGAGATTTGAAGGATTCAAGGAGTATACACTTTCATTATTTGAAAGTTAAAGGCTACATCAACACAGGTATCTAGAGGTTTTCCTAGAAAGTTTTGATAGATCTCTTTCATGGCAAGAAAGCTTATCTAAGAAGACAAATATGAAGAGCATCAATTTTGTGTTCAACCAATTTTCTGTTGTAAGTTGGTTGGATATCCAGGTACAGAATTTGATCTAGAGAGGTAACTGTAGAAAGGTAATTCATCATTCAGCCAAAAGGTTGGTGAATTTAGTCATATCAGTCATTTGAAGCAGAATTATGATAAAGCATGATTCTATGTTCACTTCCATTTGTATACCATGTTTGTTTTGTCTCTTACTCTTAGTATTAGAGAGAAGAAAGAGTTCATTTGAAGAAGTCAAGAGTGCTTGCTATTTCAAGATGAAGAAAACAAAAGGTATGGAAGAGAAGTTTGAAGATGTTGACACCATCGAGTGAAAGAAAGATGCAGAAGAAGAAAGTCCAATATTTCCAAAGAGAAAGTAAGACTTCCTTTTCTCTGATATTTTCCATATACTTTTCCTATTTATCCTCTACATCCAAAGACAAGTCTACGAGAACATCTTGTGTGAAGATAGTTTAAAGAAGAAGTTGTTTCTTGTTTTGCATTACACTTGGTCATGATTTAGTAGATTTGACAAAGAATTGCATTGAGAGAAAGAAAAGAAACATATATATGTTTTGACTCATATATGTATGAGTTATGTTTTAGTTTAAGCTTTTAAGCACGCAGCTTATATGTTCCCTCAAAAGAATTCTTGGAGTGTCAATACAAAGCTACTTGGTATATGACAAGTTGCAGAGAAGTATATTTCTTGTTTATCTAACTCTTGAGGTAAAAGAGTTTTTTGTAGCAGATGTTGGAGACTTGGGTTCAGGTTTTGTGTTTGGAAAAGTTACCTCATATTTAGTATTTTCAAAAAACTTTAGAAAATTCAGATTTTTGTACGAGTCAGTTGGAGAATCTACTCTCTATGATTGTCTTGATTTTTGAATACATGCTTGTATTCAAAAAGGTGTTCCCCTAGATCCTAGCACTTGATTGAGAAGTGGAGTTAGCCAAAAGAAAGTCAAGCAGATATTTTCACATTTCACCTGGGTAGAATATGAAGATATGAAGTATCAACTTGCAGCTTTTGGAGTTCTCAAGGTGAGAGTGTCCACTTATGTTTCAAGTAGGAGTTGCAGATTCTTGGAAAGGATTTGATTAAAGAAAAGCATTATAACTTTATGTAAAAAGCATGGACACTAGAGACATTCAGGTAATAAATCAAACATTAAGTCATGAAGGTTTGATGAGAGCAGATTCTACACAAGTATTTAGTTGGAGAGATCTTGATAGATCTTGAATGATCTTCAAGATCTTGAGTATTTATGAGTCAATTGTCTATCCTTTGTTTGTAAAATTCTTAACATTGGAGGAAGTAAGTCAAAGATTCAGATTCTATCAGATTTGTGTTGCTTGTTATGTTACAAAGGGTTATGGATCCTAAAGTGCTTTCAACAAGGTTTTTATGATAGATTAGCTAACCTTATTCTACAATATGGGAAGCTGAAGAGTTACAGTGAAAGCTATTGGCAACTGGCAAGTGTAGTGCTAATAAAAAGGGTTCATAATTTTTATTTCATATACAAGTATTTAATCACTAAAGGATAGATTTATCGAAAGAAGGAAGACGTTCTAGATTTCATAAAGTCTGATATATTTGAAAAATTCTGGATACTAGTGTTAAGTCATCCAGGGGGGTGATGAAACATGAAGACTTATTTTAAGCCATATATGTAAAAGAATGTAGAGTCATACCTATAAAAATTCCAGGTATTCCTATATTAGGTATTCCTATATTTCCTTTGTCAGTTTCTCTTTATGTTCCAGCTTTGAAAGAAGAAGGAAGAAGGAGAATGTCTGTAGAAAGTTCCTGTTCAGAAGAAGGTTCCAGAGTTCTATTGAAAAGAAGCTTGATATTTCAGAGAGTATGTTTCAGAGGTGCGGACATTTATGTTTATACCAGATTCTGAAGGAAGGAAATAAGTATGAAAGAGGATGAAGACAAAATGACATCATAGATATGAAAATTTGAAACTCATGAGTTGATTTCAGTTGAGTTAACTTGAGTTAAGTCAAAGATGTACCAGCAGTGTTCATAATACACTAAGTTGTGAGTTGTTAGTCACATGTTCCAGGATTCAGTTCTTGATTATGTTTAGTGTATTTACATGACGCAGCAGAAGTACGTTGAGAAACTTTTTTGGAAGGTAAATGCAAATATGTGAATCTTAGTGTATGTTTTTAGGTTTGTGAAAACAGGAGATAGGAGGTTTAGAGTCAGTACTTGCTACATTTGTTGTCAAGCAATGATTGCTTGATGAGAACACTATTGGATATCTAGTTTGCATATTTTCTCAAGTATTATGGTTCATATTCAGCAAGTACAGATGTTTGAAGTTTGAAAGAAATTCAAATTCAGTTTTGAAGAAGACTTTTGAAGAAAAGGCTTGAAGGTCAATTTGGGGAGTACAAGTTTGAAGATGATGAAGTTTGCAGATCCAGTCGAGTTTGTACCAATATGACATTGCAGGGGGGATTGTTGGAAAACAATATCCTATTAGTCGAGAAACACTTAGTAAGTACAGGTAGTATAGTCTTCAGTATTACTCCCTCTACCACATTATAGCGTGGGCACCTTGGTTAAAGCAAAGACCTCCTATCCCACCCACCAGGGTTCGATACCCAGCGGGCGCAGCACGGAAGATTTTTTCTCATGCTTTTGCTTTTCTCATAAAGCTATGACAGATGCGCGACAGAACTTTTCATAGATCTTTTTTTTTAATTAAGCGATTGTAGATCGTAGTGCTTTATTTTAAGCTTTTGGAGGAGCTTTTCAAAGTATATAATTCACTACATAAGAAGAGTCTTGGGCTCATTGTATGCATCCTTCACATTTTGCAACACAAGCTTTGGAAGCTTGGTCCCTCATTAGAGGTGGTGCTTCTTAGCACATGGGGCAGCCATGTTGTTATTTTCGAGCATGTTGAGGAGCGGCTATGGAGTTCTTCTTGGAGAAGAAGAGTGTGCTCACACTCTTGCTTATGGAGAGGTTATTAGTAGCTTGGTGGTGTGGATCGGCCATCTACATGATGTATTTGAAGATTGTCTTCTACATGAAGATTTCGGGTTACTTCAAAGACATTGGATGGTGGTTAACATAAGATTTGCATCTTATGTTAAGAATTCAGGTACATATTCTCTTTATGCACACAGGTACTACTTGAAGTATACGGAAGTGGCATCCATATCCGGAGGAGTCCTATTTGGCATAGGTACAAGAGAATCAGTACATGTATGCTTTATACATATTTGGATGAGGTGTTCAAGAAGGTATGGTCATATGAGTTTGAGGATTTCTGGCAGCAAACTTGTTAGCATTCTTCGCTACTTTTGTAAGTATGTGATCTTTTCACACACTTGTCTAACTTAGGGTCTTCCATAGCCTAAGGTTAGATGAGGGTTTGTTGATTATCAGTTTTAGACTGACTTTTCCTCTTTCTGTCACTCATATTCACTCTTCTACAACCTATTAGGTCACACATCTCATACATATTCAGATTTCTGTCCATATATCTGAATATGTTTGTTACATTTGTACATTCACTCATCCATCTATTTTTGTTCACATAGAGTGGATGAGAGTTTTGACTCCCACATTGTAATTCGAACATTTGTATATATGATAGTGTGAGTAAGTAGTGGCTTACGTAACACTTTACACATGTTGTTTAATCTTTCTCAATCTTTGTCTCATCATTTGTATGAATAAATGTGGTATGTTCATGTTTTGTCAATATTGGAAGATTGCTGGAATCTGTGTTGAAGCGAATGAGCAACGAAGTGAAACTAACCTCACAAGAAAGTGCAACAAATCTGAAAATCAGCAAACCCGAATTCTGAAATTAGGGTTCAGAAACCCTCAAAGCAGAATATAAGGCTAACTTACAAAAGATAGCTGCCACCACCTTGTAGAAGACTCCTTGCTCCAAGAGAGTAGCCTCTCCTTCACCAAATCTTCACCTCCAAACCAGAACTCCAAAACTCTAGCTTGAGATTATCCAAGAGTGTGTCCAAGTGCCTCTTTATATAGTTTTTACTCCAACCAATAAAGCCAACGATCTCCAAACTTGAAAAGCTGCATCGTAAATTGGAAAAGCCACTATCGAAGATTTTTTTTTAATTGATTAGCTAATTTTAGCTTTTCATAGCTTAGAAAACTTCCATCGCTAAAGTTAGCTGATTTTAAGTTTGATCGCTATTTTAAAGTTGCTTTTTTTGGCCAACGGACTTTACAAACTAGCTTTTTTGTGTTTGGTCCTTCATAAAATGTCCATCCTCCATTTTGAGCTAAATTAGGGTTTGACTTTTCTCCCTGTTCTGACCTCTGATGAAGAATTGAAACATATCACTAGATAGCTCTTGCGAAGCTCTATCCATTTGGCCTAAAAAAGTTTTACTCAAAGTGTACAAAAATGCTAAGTCCAAAATGTAGAATTGTTGGAATGTGGACCATGTACATTGACTTCCAACAATCCCTCCTTCAATGTCATATTGGTACAAGCTTCAGTAACCTGCACATCTTCTCATGATTATCTCTCGTCAATGCTTTGGTAAATATATCTGCAATATTCTCACTAGAAGGAATATTATACCGGCTCAATGTGCTTCTTTGCTATTTGCTCTCGAATATAGTGGTAGTGTACCTCTATATGCTTTGTCCTTGCATGATGCACTCGATTCTTTGCTATAGCTATTGCACTCTGGCTATCTGAAAATATCTGAATGGGTTCATGTACTCTCACATTTAGATGACTGAAAATCTTTTGCAACCATACTGATTCCAAAGTAGCTGTAAATGCTGCACAATATTAAGCTTCACACGATGAAGTTGCAATAGTGGGTTGTCTCTTCGAAAGCCATGAGATAAGACAATCTCCAAGATAAAAACAAAATCCACTAGTGCTTCTTCTTGTGTCTCTATCACCTGCCCAATCAGAATTTGAAAATCCTTTTAGTAACAAATGTGTGGATTTGAAAATACCATAGTATAATTTGAAGTTCCCTTCAAATATCGGAAGATCCGCTTTATTGCGTTCCAATGTAACAGTGTTGGATTCTGCATGAACCTTAATACTTGAGGAACTGCAAACTTTATATCAAGACGTGTATTACAAAGATATATCAAGCATGCAACTGATTGACTGTATAAAGTAGCATCAAATGACTGTGCATCTGCCACCATCTGTAAAGACACGTTTTGTTCCATAGGATAGGTTTAGAATCACTCATCTGAAACCTTTCTAAAAGTTTATCAATGTACTTCTTCTGTGTTATATAGATACACTCATCCTTAAACAGAAACCAAATCCAAAGATAATAATGCAAGATTCCCAAATCATTCACATCAAATGTTTGCTTCAATTGTTCTTTGAACAGCTGCAAATCTTCATCTCTGGGACGTGTTTCTTCAAAACCTTCTGGTTGCTAAATATACACATCCTCATGTAAATCATCATTTAGAAAAGCAGTCTTTATGTCAAGTTGATATATATGCCAACCAAAATGTGCTGCTAAAGCATGTATTGGCCTAATAGCAGTCATCCTAGACGTAGGAGCGAATGTCTCATCATAATCAATACCTTTTTGTTGTGCATATCCTTTGACAACTAATCTGGCATCTGCTACCATCTGTAAAGATGCGTTCTGATGCATAGGCGTTTGCATAGGTTTAGAATCACTCATCTGAAACCTTTCTAAAAGTTTATCAATGTACTTCTGCTGTGACATATAGATACACTCATCCTTAAACAGAAACTGAATCCCAAGATAATAATGCAAGATTCCCAAATCATTCACATCAAATGTTTGCTTCAATTGTTCTTTGAACATTTGTAAATCTTCATCTTTGGGACCTGTTTCTTCAAAACCTTCTGGCTACTGAATATACGCATCCTCATGTAAATCACCATTTAGAAAAGCAGTCTTTATGTGAAGTTGATATATTTGCGAACCAAAATGTGCTGCGAAAGAAAGTATTGACCTAATAATAGTCATCCTAGACGTAGAAGGGAATGTCTCATCATAATCAATACTTTTTTGTTGTGCGTATGCTTTGACAACTAATCTATGGCCTTATACCTATCAATAGTATCATCTTCTTTCCTTTTGATTTTGAAGATACATTTTACACCTATAGGTTTCTTTCCCTCTGGTAACTCACATAGCTGCCAAGTTTGATTCTTATGAATAGAATCAATCTCTTCTTGCATAGCTCTTCTCCAAATAGGAATGTTAAGTACATCTTTAACACATGGAGGTTCATCTTCAATGGTTGTAAGTACCAAAATATCATGAATCTCAAAGTCTTCAGCAAAACTTACATGATCTTTTTGTTGTTGTTGTCTAGTCTGACTCCTCCTTCTTTCTTTCATTTTTGGAACTAAAGTCTCATGTGGAACTGACTCTGTAGAAGGTTGTGAAATTCCTTTTTCTTCAATGCTTTCTTGAATCCTAGGAATTTGAACTCCCTCTTGATATGGCTGAACATGTACATCCAAATTCCTTCTAAAAAATCCATAGTCGTTTTCACTAATGAACTCTGGAATTTCTGCTTCTTTATCATAAATCTTATTTTCAGCAATATAAGCATTGCGTGAAAGAATAACTTCACCTGTCTCTAGAACATAAAACCTGTATCCTTTGCTCTTAACAGGATATCCAATAAAAAGAGCTTTCTTTGCCTTTACATCTAGTTTGCCTCGATCCTTTTTCTCAACATGTACATAAGAAAGTGATCTGAATACTCTGAAGTAACTCACATTAGGTTTTCGACCATAATAAGCTTCATAAGGTGTGATTACCTTTAAAGCTTTTGTAGATGACCTGTTCAAAATGTGATTAGGTGTATGTACTCCATCAAACCAGAATTTTGGTGAAAGCTTCTTGGCTGCCATCATGCTCCGAATAATCTCAATAAGTACTCTATTCTTTCTTTCTGCAACACCATTCTGCTCAAGAGTATAAGCAATAGTAAGGTGTCGAGTAAGACCTTTCTTATCAAGAAATGTCTGGGACTCATTTGACAAGTATTCTCCACCTCTATCACTTCTGAGAATCTAGATAGTTTTCTGACTTTCATTTTTAACCATAGCTACAAATTACTTGAACATAGAAAAGACTTCTGACTTCAACTTAAGACCATAGATCCATGAGTATCTTGTAAAATCATCAACAAGTAGAACAAAATACCTGAAACCTTGAATAGAGTGTGCCCTCATAGGTCCATTCATATGTGAATGAATAATCTGCAATTTCTTGGTAGCTATAATATGACCATGTTTCTTGAAAGGTAGTTTAGGCATCTTACCTTCAAGACAACCTTCACATATATCTAAATCATATGGTAGCTCGAATGAGGGTAAACTCTCAACCATACCTTTGTCTTTGATATTCTTGAGAGCTCCAAAACTAATATGTCCAAATCTCTCATGCCATAACTTCATATCTTCCACCGGTGACGAAGATTTGACCGTATATGCTTGACTGATTTTTGGCAAAACAAAAATCCCTCCTCTATGCTCACCTTGCAAAATACACTTCTCTTCTTTGTGTGAGAAGATCTTACAAAGATCTCTCTCAAATACAACTTCGAAACCATCACCTAAAAATGAAGATATAGATAGCAGATTCTTCTTCATTTCAGGTACATATAAAACATCAGAAATCTGAAAATTACAACCTTCTCTTGACTTTAGGGTTACTGTACCTATTCCCACAACATCCAAATCATTGCAATCTGCAATAGTAACTCTTGTACCTATAGAATAGGAAAGAGAAGAAAACACATCTCTGCAACCTGTCATATGCTTTTTAGCACCTGAGTCAAATATCCAAGGATTTGCTGAAAGAACTTGTAAAGCTACCTGATCGAAAGCTACTTCCTCAATGGTGATACAGGCATAAGAATCACCTTGAGATTTCCCTTTTTTATCATCTTCTGCAACATTACTTGATGCCTTTTTCTTTTCTGCTGCAATCCTTTTCTGACAAGCTGATATAAAATGTCCATGTTTCTTGCAGTAATAACATAATGCTTCTTTCTTCTTAGAAGATTTTTCTTTGGATGTAGTAGAAAGGGAATCTGAAGTAGAAGGTAAAGAGGACTTAATTTTTATCTTAGATTGCTTTTCCTTCTTATCCTTCTTCTTTTTACCCTTTGATGAAGATAAAAGTGCTTCTTCATTCTCTTCCATTCCCTTCAACTGATCTTCATCTTGAAGTAACAAGAACTCTAACTCTTCAAATGTTACCTCTCTATCTCTTGTGGTAAGGATAAGAGTGGTTATGAAAGACCGATATGAAATAGGAAGTGAATTAGTTAGCGTATTTACCATTTCTTCATCAGATATCTCAACTCCTACATTTAGAAGTTGATCCCTCAAGTCAACGAGTCTCGTAATGTGGGTTTGAAGTGACTCACCAGCCTTCATCCTTGTATTTGCTAGTTGTCCCCTCAAGTGAGCTTTCCTAGCAGGATTTCTACTTTGAGAAGATTCTCAAGCTTCAACCAAGCTTGTCTAGACTTCTGCAAGATTTGATCTGTGGTAGAATATGCTTTTTGACACTCATTGCTATGAATGAAAGTGCTAAAGCATCTCTAGCATCCCATCTTGCCTGATCTTCAGTAGTAGGAACTCTAGGTAAAGATCTACCTGTGACTTTGGATGTAGAAGTGGTTACCTCTTCTTCAATGGGTTCTGTGCTAGCAACTCGAGTACCTCTTGAAGCTGTTGTATCCCCTTCTTCGCCTTCTCGTCTTGGTCTTGTTAAGGATTCATTGACGACACTCCATAAATCCTTTGTCACTAACAAATTCATCATCATGAAACTCCACATGGGATAATTAGAAGATCCATCCAACTTGTCTTCAATTTGAATTCTAATCTCAGTCATCTTAACTAAGTGTGTATGTCAATTATGCTTTGATACCAAGTGTTGGAATTTGGGGCCCGAGGATCGTTCCAATACTAAAAACCTTTGAGCATACACACTTAATTAATCAAGATGATAAGTGAGAGATAGAAAGAAAGAGATCTTGAGAACGTAAGCAAGATGTGTGTCCAAGTGCCTCTTTATATAGTTTTTACTCCCACCAATAAAGCCAACGATCTCCAAACTTGAAAAGCTGCATCGTAGATTGAAAAAGCCTCTATCGCAGATTTTTTTAATTGATTCGCTAATTTTAGCTTTTCGTAGCTTAAAAGACTTCCATCGCTAAAGCTAGCTGATTTTAAGTTTGATCTCTATTTTAAAGTTGCTTTTTTTTGGCCAACTGACTTTACAAACTAGTTTTTTTGTGGTTGGTCCTTCATAAAATGTCCATCCTCCATTTTGAGCTAAACTAGGGTGTGTCTTTTCTCCCTGTTCTGACCTCTGATGAAGAATTGAAACATATGGCTAGATAGCTCTTGGCAAGTATCTGGCCTAAAAAAGTTCTACCCAAACTGTACAAAAAATGCCAAGTCCAAAATGTAGAATTGCTGGAATGTGGACCATATGTACATTGATTTCCAACAATTTCAATCTTTCTTTCAACAATCCTTTCTCTTATGTAGTAATAATGAACTTCAATGTGCTTCGTTCTAGAATTGAACTCTGGATTCTTTACCATTGCAATCGCACTTTGACTATCTGCACTTTGACATCAAATACATATTGTGGATGCAATTTAAGGTGATCTATACTCTGTTTCACATGTTGAAGTAGCCATTGTGTTTTGTTTCTTACTTAACCATGATAAGAGTGAATTACCAAGAAAGAATTGAAAACTTGTAGATTTTCTATCATTATAATCTCTTGCACAATCTGAATCTACATTTCCGGTTAGTTTGAAGTCTTTGTGTCTTCTTGGAACTCAATTACAAAATCTTTTGTTTTCTTTAAATATCTGAAAATTCTTTTTACTGCTTTCCAATGAGCCACATATGGTTGATGCATATATCTACTTGTGATATTGAATATTGAATACCAGGTCTAGTATTACATACATAAGTCAAGCTACCAAAAACTTGACTATATCATTTATCATCAACCGGGTCTTTTGCATTACTATAAGCTGATAATTTCAGATTTGGCTCCATAGGTGTAGATATTTCTTTACAATCTAGCACACCAAATCTTTCAAATAATTTTTGAATGTGTTTCTTTTTATTCATACAAATAGCATCTTTTTATTCTTTTTATGGCATAGTCAGAGGCTCATACACAGTCTTAGAACTAAAGGGTGATGGATGAGTACTCTGAGCTAGTGGAGATGAACTAAATATTTTACTCTTTACAATCTCTTTGCTATTTATAGTTAAAAGCAGGTTGCACTAAAAGTCTCAAATGAACGTTTTTACATTATCATCAAAATATTTATACGTAAGGAAAATTACATCTTTATTGTCACTGCTCTGACAATTGTTGCTTTTGTTATAAACAGATTATGTACCAGAGAAAATAACAGCTATCAGTGCTCTCAGTAACAGGATGAAGGAAGAAGATTAAATTTTCCCTTTTGAGGCCTTTGTTTCTTGTGGTCCTTTCAGACCTGTCAGGCCAAGTGTGTAAACTATTTCTTTTGAGTTAGGTCTTTTGTTGAGCATTTGTGATTAAGTTGTAATATGCCATTAAGGCTCAAAATTTTGTAGATGCAAGAGGAAAGTCAAACAAGTCCAAACATCTTTCATACACTCCTTCCCATGTATTTGCAATATTTCCAACTCACAGAACATTCAGTTAAGTTTATGTTTTTGAATTCAGTGTTTTTATTTTTTTCTGTGCGTGTTTTTCTTTAAGAGTTTTTAGGGGAGGGGTAGGAGATGGTACAAGTACATCAGACTGGCGTTTTGGAAGTATAGAACAAAATTCGAAGATCATGGATCCAAGGATGCACATTGTAAAGCTGTTGTACAGTAATGGTTTATAAACCTTTACAGAACATATGGGGCTCTTGCTACACAGTTGATGTCAATGAATGATAACTAATGCTTCAAAAAGTAGGCAATTTTATCATTTGGAGTTCCGAATCAATCAGAGAATGCTTGCGAATTCCTACAACTTACATGCTGCATAGTTTTAAGATGGGGAAGGTAAAAAAATCTCCCAAGTTAGGTTCCATCTTCAGCATGTTATTTGAACTTGGTACTGCAACTTCTTTGTAGGAAGATTCACATTTACATGCAACACCTAACTGCTTATCCTAATGCGTAGGTTTGAAGAAACTGAATTATCTGGAAATCATATACAGTTATCTTAGAGTTACCATACACCTCTTTATGCTTAATGTTATTTCTGGTAATGTGCTTTGCATGCTCGCTATCTCCTTGTGGTAAATAGTAAGCCTTTTTGTTTGAGCATTCTGTGTTTGCAATTGCTGAAGTGTAATGTTAATGTAGAGTTTGCTTGTTCATTCCAAGTCCTAGCTTTTGGTTACTGCATTATGAAGCTTTTAAGACACTTGAGTGATCGAAAGGTAATAATGAGAAATCATCAGCACCAAAATGGAACATGTTTAAAAGTGTGAAGGAACCATTTGTAAAAGGTAAAGAACCATCTATAGCATGCAGGAAATATTGTGATTAACAAGGAGGGTGTGCATACACAAAGCAAGGAGGGTGTGCATACGTAAAAGATGGGGCAGCATATTGATTTATGTTACAGTTTCTCTTGAATTAGACATAAAAAACTTACAAAAGCATGGGGTTCAAAATAAATAAATGTGCCATTTGGGAGGTGTTTAATGCTGCTCCTTATAACGCTTGAGTAATATACAGCTACTCTTGTACGTTGATGATGTCCACATTATGAATGCTTATGTGAAAACATGTGCCACCTTTTTGCATGTATAAAAGCCAATCAAATATCATTTCCACGATCACATAACTTGGTATAGTAATACCACACCTTGATATGCATACCAGGAGCAAGAACTAATTTTTGTTATGGTGAGCACTGTGAACGAATGAATTTTCAAATGATTGTTCAGATGTAGAGACAGATATTTGGAGACATTCATTAGGTACACACTGTCCATTGTTGTATCAAAGGTGGCCATCTATCTAGTCTTCTATGATTACTTATGGGGTGATGCACTTTGCTTCCTTACATAGCAAAGACACTCATGCACTTTCAAAGAGAAAATAACAAGCAGTTGTAGATTGATGGAAAAGAAGATTGCTAGATCTATCTATATGTGTTTGTCTACTTCGTCATAATGATCTGTCTGTCATCTTTGTTGCAAGATGGATCTATTGACAATGTTTCTTTCATCTTCCTCCCTCAATACACAAGTTTTTCTATTAGGGGGTTCAGGTTTTTCATGTCCATTGTGAGAGAGAGCGATTGTCATTGGTTAGTAAGGAGGCATGTCTTATTTTTCCATATTAGTTGAGCATGAGAGATTGCCATTGGTTAGTAAGGAGGTCTTCCTTAGCCCATGCTATAATATATACCTCCATCCCATGATGTTGTGTTCAGTACTCCATTGGTTGAAACCCTCAATCCATCAACTACAAATTGAACTTGGAGTAGTGGTAAACATGCAAGCCATTTTATACATAACCAAAGTTCATTAAGGGCAATAATTATGGTTTAGAAAATGGCAATTGATTTAGTGGCCAAGAACTTTGATGTTAGGCTTTTCCATTATGTGATACTAAACTAGGTAAAAGGAATAAATATGACAAGTTAAAAAGTTAGTTCAAGGAATTTTCATATCTAGTTAATCAACATCTAAAAGTCTCCATGTCCAATCCTACTTAATCACATTTCCTTATCTTTTAGCCTAGAGATCACATTTACACCTAAAAATACTCACATGACCCTTGTATCATCAAGTACTTTAAAGCACTTTGACACATCCAAATTAGATCGATGCATATCTTTGTTATTTAGAAACTACACTCTTGATATCCTTATCCCACCACTTAGTAGGATTGTGCATGGGGTGCTATAAGGCATTTTAAGATTATCTTGAATATCACTTTGATGCATCAAGAGACTTTCCTAATAGATATGGCATAAGTAGAACCAAACAAGAAACTAACTTAAAAGCAACCAAACTTATTCACTAATAAGGCGAACTTTTATAAGAAAACTCAATGAAAAGTGGGAAGCTATTCCAATCAATTTTCTTCTCATAAGCTCTAGGTAAATCTTCTCAATTTATTTTTTTGATTTGACCACATGTCTATGGATGTTCCCCACTACTCATGTTGAGTCTAGCTCGCGTAGATTTTAGACAAGGATCCAAAACTATGGATGGAATTGACCCATTATTGTTATAAAAGTCGACATTATAAGGATTTTGAAGCAGGATGGAAAAATCTTTTTCTTAGGATTATAAACTTGGTACTAGCAAGAGAAATTGTATTGGTGTTTCCTTTAGTGTGCTCAAGCACACATATGAAGCTTATTATCAAGAACATTATTTATAGTGAAGAGTTGACCAATTGGCCAATGTATAATGTTGAAAGGTAAACCAAAGGTGGTATGAATTGCATCGAGTATCAAAATGTAAATAGATACTTGCTTTGATGCTACTTGCATCAATGTAATATGCATCGAATAAACCATACATCCATTTCAACTTGAATGCAGAATCATACCATGAATCTCACATAATTATGCTAATGACATTCCATGAAATAAGGTTCTGTGGAAAAAATCCATATTTCTAGTGACAAAGTAGCACTAGATCCCTAGGAATGATAGTTTTAGGTCTAAACATAAAAATTATCAATAATAAACACATCATGCGAGCAAAGAGAAAATGATCTCTCTCTCTCTTTCTCTCTCTCTCTCTCTCTCTCTCTCTCCTGGGCACCATGTCCACATATAATACTATGTTTGTGAGTAAGCTCAAATAGAGTTTCCCTTGGTTGAGGTGATAATATACATTAGATGCTTAAATCATGGGGCTAAGAAAGCTCATGGTGTAAATAATTACAATAGAACAATCAACCAACAACTTTGCAAGAAATAGTAAAATTCAAATATTTTAGTGATCATCTTTGGTAAATAAAAATAAAGTACCCAAAGACATCGTTCAAGAGTGCAAGCATATGGTACAATGCAATGACACTTAAGACATCCTCATTGTTCCTATGATCAATGAGTCAAAAGGTGCCTCCACTCCTTGAACAAACAATAAAAATGGGAAAAATAATCCCTGCTAGAACAAGGAACATATAAAAATTTTCTACCCAATTCGACTAATATGCATTAATAGAAAGGTAATAAGATTTTTGACATATCATATTATCTTATGAAATTTCCATGAACTCAAGGATCATCAAATTTGAGTGTACAGAGATGATTTAATGCCCAATTATTCACATATGTAGTCTTGCCAATAACCAAGCCTGGAAATATATACTATGTAACTATGCATCAATTCAGAATGACTAGGTGGATTCCAGAAATGCAAATACTTTAGTGCACCAAAATCTTTAATGTTTTTAGTTTTGAGTTAACTTTTTTGGAAGCATAAAAACCCTTAGAATGTTTATTTTATTTGTTACACTTATGTGTTCCTAGAGTAGCTTTGATGTGAACCTTTTCCCTATACATGGACACTTTTTACTCTAGTGCTGGCTAGAGGCTTTTTTTCCCATGTTACCACATACTTGATACTCTCATATGTGGTGGTGCTTTGTACCTAGGGATACTTACTTTAGTTCAATTCATCGTCAATAGAGAGAGCTATTCTAGCCATCGTCTTCTCTGTGTCTTGCTGCGTTTGTGCTCCTTGTGTGTGCTTCTTGTGTCTCTTGCACTTCTACAGACACCCAATAATGGTATCAGAGCAGATTCAACTCCTCCTCAAGTTTTAATTTTTCGCGTCACGACGCACACGTGCACTTTTAACAATGCAAATCGACTTCGGAGCATAGAACAATGAATTTCAGCAGCCATGAAACATCTCCACCAGTCACATTGTGACGTTTTACCCCCATTTCGAAGCCATTCGTGCAGTCAGAATTTTGATCAGAGTGACGGTTTGTGAGCTGAAATTTCAGCATTCATTTCAGCTTTCGTCGAAGTGAAGATTTTGTCACATTCTTGTTCTTTTGTGAGATGGCAGGTAGCAATGACTTGTTTGGCATGCTTCAAGCTAAAGATAAGCTTGATGGGACTAACTATCGGATGTGGTCTTACATGATGAAGCATGTTCTTATTGCTAAACAACTTTGGAACATAGTGGCAGATGTAGATCGAAGACCCGTTGGTTCTTCTACTTCACAATCTACTATCAGAGATGGAGCTTCTTCTTTGTGTACAGTGGTTTCTCCTTCACCTACATAGGAGAAGCTTAGATGGGATGGAAACGATGCTCAAGCTCATGCTTTGATTGCGCTTTCAGTGAAGCGTCATATAGTTCCACACATTCGGTCATGTTCTACATCGAGACAAGCATGGGATACTCTTGCTTCTTTGTATGCCGTGCATAATGAAGCACGTGTTGCATACTTGAGGAAGCAACTTGAGGATGTATGTATGGTTTAAAATAAGTCGATGGATGTGTATGTGACACACATCAAGGACTTGAAAGAGCAATTGACAAACATAGATGAGATTATTCCGGATGCATCACTCATTTCTACATTGTTGAAAGGATTACCAGAATCTTTTCAAATCTTTTCTATTACACTCTGTTTGGTTGCAAAAGGAAATCCTAATATGTATGCATTTGATGAGGTTGTGTCTCTTCTTTTGCAAGAAGAGAAATCTAGAGTGAATAGGAGTGGTTTGATTGAGGGAACACAAGCACGTGGTATCTCACAAAAGGGGAAAAGCAAGTATGGTTCAACATTGGGTTCATCAAAACCAAAGCCTCAACCTTCCTCTTCCACTCATCCCTCTAATGATGATGATTTGCAAAAGAAGAAGATATGCAAATATTGTCGAAAGGCTGATCATACTATTGATGAGTGTAGAAAGCTTGCTAAACGCAATGAAAAGAAGAAGGAATCCGGCATGTCTATTGCTGAAAATTGAACAAATGGAAAGAATGATGAAGCTAACATGGCTCAAGATTTTTGGGCATGTGTTGTTACATGTCATTATGATGCTTCTTTGCATTCTTAATGTATGATTGTTAGTGAGGCTAATTCGGATTGGTTCTTTGATAGTGGTGCTTCAAAGCACATAACATCATACAAAAGATTTTTTGCCTCTTTGAAAGATGCACCCAAAGGAGGACATGTGGTGTGTGCAAACAATACCTCTTATCCTGTCATTGGAGTAGGAGAAATTGAGCTTACCACTGCAAATGGAGGTGTGATTCTCTTGAAAAATACATTGTATGTGCCCGGTATCAAGAAGATATTAATTTCAGTTCTATTGATTGCCAAAGCTGGACTTCATGTACACTTTGCTGATGATAAGTGTATGGTTCATGATTTCAGCAATGGTGATGTTATCGTGATGTCCGATACATTATGTAATGGTTTGTATCGCATGGATACATACAAGAGGGCTTCCTCGAATGCCTTGGTTGCTCATACTTCTTCCATGGCTGAAATGGAGCTTTGGCATGCTCATTTTGGTCACTTGAACTTCAATAGTTTGCTTTACTTGCAAAAGAAGGACATGGTTATTGGTTTGCTTACACTTGAGTCCATTGAAAAGCATGCATGTGAAGGTTGCATTATTGGAAAAATGCATCGTGCTTCTTTTCCAAAAGATATTCATACACACTACAAGAAAATTGTAGCTTGTTCATAGTGATGTATGTGGTCGCGTCAACACTCCATCTTTTGGGAAGCATGTATATTTTTTTACCTTCATTGATGATGCTACTCGCCATACATGGGTGTATCCTATGAAAGCAAGGAATGAGGTCTTTTCTTACTTCAAAGCATTTTTGGCTATGGATGAAAATTTTTCTTCACAAAAGCTTTTGACTCTATGCACGGATTGTGGTGGTGAATACATGTCACATGATTTGAATGCTTTTCTTCGTGAAAGAGGTATTTCACACCAATGTACGGTGTCATATACACCTCAACAAAATGGTGTTGCCGAGCATAAAAATAGAACTCTACTTGAAGTGGCACGATGTATGGTTAAAGGAAAGCATCTTCTTGATAAGTTTTGAATGGAAGCGGTCATGTGTGCAAACTATGTGTTGAATCGCTACCCTACAAAGCATTGAGAGTCATCACTCCTTATGAAGCTTGGAATGGTGATAAGCCTATGGTTAGTCATATGCGTGTGTTTGGTTGTTTGGCATATGCTATTGTGCTATCACAACGTCATAAACTTGATGACAAGGCAAAGAAATGTATATTTGTTGGTTATAGTGCTAAAATTAAGGGATATCCTTTGTATCATCCATTGACGAACACAATTATTGTGAGTCGAGATGTGGTATATGCTGAAAATTCAGTTTTCCCTCTACTTGAATGCAAAAAACAGCTAACAATTAGCTCACAAGATGTGTTCGATACACTCATGCCTTTGTTACAAAATGGTGTGCTTGACTATGGCCATGTAGACCAGCCAACTGAGGTTCAAAGGGTTGAAAAATTCGAGCCAAATAGGGCTGAAAATGTAGAGAATTTCTAGCCAAACATGGTTGAAGTTTTTCAACCAAAAATTGTCAAAACTGGTGGAAATTTCTAGCCACATATGGCTGAACATTTGCATCAAAATATGGATGAAAATGAGCATGAAATTCAGCCCACACATGATGTACATGTTGAAGATGTATTACATAATGAATGCATGTCTATCAAGGGTGCACAATCTACACCAAAGTGGCTGAAACAAACTTTGCAGGACAACAAATTGAGTGCACCTTTACTTGGTAGAACAAGATCAAGGTCTCACCATGCATCAAGTAATTTTGTGGATTATTCTCTTATTGGTACAACATGTAATGAAGAGCCATTTTCTTTTGAAGATACATGTGATGATCCACAATGGATGAGTGTTATGCAATTAGAAATGGATTCCATACATAGGAATGATACTTGGGAGTTATGTGGATCGCCAAAAGGAAAGAATGACATTAGTACAAAGTGGGTTTATAAGATTAATAGAAAATCTGATGGTAGCATTGATTGCTACAAAGCTAGATTGGTTGCCAAAGGATATGCGCAACAATATGGCATTGATTATGAGGAAACATTTGCACCTACTTCATGCATGTCTAACATTCGTACTGTGGTTGCATTGGCTGCCCATCAAGGTTGGAAACTGCATCAGTTGGACATAAAAACAACCTTCTTGAATGGTGATTTGTAAGAAGAGGTCTATGTGAAGCAACCTCTTGGATTTGCCATGAAAAAGAAAGAGCATATGGTTTGTCGCTTGCATGAAGCCTTTTATACTCTCAAGCAAGCTCCACGTGCATGGTATGGAAAAATCCATAAGCACTTGATTGCTCTTGGCTTCACATGTAGTCCGATTGAAAGCACACTCTATGTATGCAAAAATGGGGCTGATTCTATAGTGCTTGTTGTTTATGTCGATGACATACTCTTGACTAGGTCATGTGATGAAAAACTTGACATTCTTATGGCTGATTTGCAACATACTCTTGATGTAAGTTATCTTGGTCTTTTGAACTACTATCTTGGCATCCAATTTGTATCTGTTGAGGGGGGAATTGTTATGCATCAAGCAAAGTATATTGAAAAACTGCTTCAGCGTTTTGACTTTGAGGATTGCAAGCCAATTTCCACACCGGTTGAGACAGGATTCAGGTTCTCAGTCGAGGATTCCAGTGATGTATTTGACACTTCTCTTTATTAGCAAGCTATGGGATGTCTTATATATGCATGCAACACAAGGCCGGATATATAGTATGCAGTTTCCCACTTGAGTCGATTCATGCATAGCCCTGGCACTAAGCATTGGCAAGCCGTGAAACATGTGTTTAGATATCTCCGAGGCACTTTGAGATTAGGGCTCTTTTATGGCAGAGATATTGAACCATGCTTGCATGCTTTTAGAGATAGTGATTGGGCTTGTTGTTATGATACTCGCGTGTCCACTAGTGGTAATTGCTTTTTCCTTGGAGACTCATGCATATCTTGGTTGAGTAAGAAGCAACCTACAGTGGCGACATCGAGTTGTGAAGGTGAGTATAGGGCACGTTTCACAGCTATAGTGGAGTGTATATGGCTGAGACGCCTATTGATGGATCTTTGGATGGAGATTGATGCTGCTACACATATTCTCACTGATAGTAAGAGTGCTTTGGATGTTGCACGAAACCTAGTGTTTCATGTATGAACCAAACATATTGAGGTGCATTATCACTATGTGAGAGAGCGACTTCATGCAGGAGATATTGATAAGTATGACATGATCCTTATCTGATGAGATAAAGCACTAGAGTTAAACATAATCCGTCAAAAGTCATGTAATAAACAAATCATGAACTTGTAACAGTGAATTAACGTTAAAACTTGACTAAAATCCTAAACGAAGAAAACAATAGCTTGATTTGATATGTGTACATACATCTCTATTCTTCCGTGGTAAAGGAAATGCTCTTTCTTTTGATCAACATGCAGTGATGACTTCCAAATACGTTAGATGCATGAATAGCTTGTTCTCTTTTTCTATTCCCTAGATTGAAATCTAGAACATGGAATTCTTACTTCTATGTGGGAGAATAGGCCCTCTTTGATCAATCTCATGTGGAGAGACACAAGAATCTCATATTTGTTTTTGTTTATGTGATATATATATATATATATACACACACACACACACACACACACACACACACACACACATAGTCTTCCATCTCTCTCTCTTTCTCTCTATCATGAGATACTAGCCACAAATTAAACAAATCCAAACACTGTTTGACAAGAAAATCTATTATTATTGACTTGAACTCCATATACTAGCATACTGTGTTTCTTTAATGGTGTGGTACAATTTCTCTCTACATGAAACTTAGAAATCTTGATGAATAACTAAGGAAAGAGGATCTATAGGCACAATTGCACACTAAACCTCTTGAATATCTCACATCCAAGATCATAAACCCCAAATGTGTAGAGTATATACACATTCCTCTTGTGTAATCGAAAAGAGAGAGGAATCAAGCCCCTCTTCTCTGATGGGTGGCTGCAGATTGACGATTTCATATGGATATCCATAAGGATGGAGATTTTTAGAATCTAGGTTTTTTTAAAAATTGATAAAACGAAAGTTGTTAAAATTATAATACCAGTAGAGCGCTTAGACTGGTTATCATTGATGGTCATCGCACAAAAGGGAAATCTAACAAGATCAGAGTTTACATAGATTCTCGAGCTCTTAACAAGGTCATGGTCCTAAACAGATTCCACATGTCATTCTCAAAATAGGTGGTCAAGGATGTGGTCGACCATGCGGTCTAAAGTTTTATGGATGAATAAAGCAGATACAACCAAATATCCATCCATCAAAAAGATAGGAAAAATAGAACTTTTATAACTATGGGGAATGTATATCTACACCAAGATGTCATTCAAAATTAGGAATGCTCCAAAAACCTTCAAACACACTCTATCAATGATCTTCAAACACCTACTACTAGGTCTACTCAGAATCGTCATGGATAACTTCTCTAATTTCTCACAAATTGGTAAGGCTAGTCCGATTGAATGATTTGATGAAAATTTGTCACACCTCCTGCATGTCTTCATGAAATGCAAGATAGCCCACCTTAAACTATACCTCAATAAATGTCACTTCTTGGTTACAGAAAGAACGTTATCGGGACATACAATGTCTGCACAAGGCATGGAGCCCCACCTAAGCAAAATCATAGACATTCTCAAGATGCCTTGACCCATCTCTAAAAGGAGGTTCAAGGATGCTTAGGTCACATTGGATATGATAGATGATTTATCAAGATCTATGTAGACATAGCCAAGCCCATTTTGAGACTCATTGGAAAAGATACCATCTTTAAATGGACTAGAGATTAAGAAACAGATTTCCTAGAGTTAAAATGTGATTAATAAAAGCTCCAATCTTAATACCCACAAAATGGAATATTGTGGTTCATATAGATATAGATGCAAGTCTCAGAGCATGTTGGAGTTTTAGGTCTGTGGAAGCATGCAAACAACTTAAGGATGAAGAAGAAGCTTGGAGCATAGCACAAGGACGAAGAAGAAGCTTGGAGCACAACACACAATACTGAATGTATTACCAGTAGAATGTACAAAGATAAGTGACATGTTAGGGCAATAGGCATATATACAAGCCGTGAGAAAGAAACCTCCTAAAGAGGAAAAAAGTGCCCTCATGGTCCTAGTATGTTCACACACATCACTACCTAAATATATGAACAGACCCCCCCTGGGAGTGATGCGGTGAACAAGGAATTGGCACTCATGTATAAGGAAGTACCAAGCTATGTGGAATCGCTCCACAAAAGGAAGTAAGCCCAAAACTTTGCCAAAAGCTTCAAACTTCTCGCTAGGTAGAGCCTTGGTGAAAAGGTCTGCAATGTTCTCTTGCATGGGCACATATGCCAAGTTGATCTCTTCAGTAGAGAAGCTCTCCCTAACATAATGATAATGCACCTCAATGTGCTTAGTGCAAGCATGGAACCCAGGGTTCCTCGCAATTGCCAATGCACTCTGACTATCGATGAAGATGGTGGTGGCAGAAGACTAACCAACACCCAAATCAGCCATAAGGCATCTAAGCCACACACACTCAACAATCCCTATGAAAGTTACCCTATACTCAGCCTTACAACTAGAAGTGGCCATAGTAGGATGCTTCTTACTCAACCAAGATATGATTGAGCTACCAAGCATGAAGCAAAAACCATTGGTGGACACACGAGTGTCATAGCAACCAGCCTAATCACTATCAGAAAAAGCATGCAAATTTGGCCATAGTGATCCCCCCTTGGGATAAAACAATCCAAGTACTCAAGTACCACTCAAGTAAAGAAAGATGCACTTAACCACCTGCCAATCCTTGACCTTGGGCAATGCATGAATCTGCTCATTTGTAGACAACAAATTGAATATTTGCCGAGTAATGCATAAGTAAATCAAGCATCCAACAACTTAGTGATAGAGAACAATATCAAATGCACATCCAACATCATGAAGAATCAACCGTAAACGTGTTTCCATGGGATGCACAGGCCAAATTTTTCTAAAATTCCTATCAAGATTGGTGATTTGAGAGGGATCTTTAGGATCGTGCAATTCATAAATAGTGACGGGATTGCTACTTTCTCCCCATAAAGATGAGTGAGCTTGTAGTAGTTGCTCCATCTCACCTACCATATAAACGTCAGTTAACGTTTCATCCTAAGGGATCTTATCACCTCCCCAAACACTGGTTATCTTAGAATTACATCAAGGTGTAGAAATCATATCTTCATTATTGTCCCCATTAGAGTTTTCTCTGTCCTCCATTTACCTTTGTTTACTGATAGTTTTCGGATAGTTTGTCAGTGCATAAATCATTCCCCTTTTGTCCATGTAGAATCCTCCTTCATATTTCACTGCTGGTCTAGGGATAATATTTGACTCTCTCACCTTCTTCATTTTGGCCATAGATCTGTTCAAGCCATCTATATAGATTGGGAAATCATGTTGGTCTGTGTTCACATATTCAAATGAGGTCCTATATTCGCCTTCAGTTATGGACATGAACCCTGCCAAAGGCACAAAGCTATGCATGTCTTTAAAGGCCATCATAGCTTCCTCTTTTGAATCACTCGAGGTGTCTGAGTAATGAGAATGGACACTTGGTAAAACTACACTTGCCACAAATGATATGAGACTACATTGGCTTCCTAGGACACGTCCTGAGCGTAGGTTCATTCACTGACCACCTAGATCTTGTTATGGGATCTTATCAATTTGTCCTTACCCTTCGAATTAATCCAACAAAAATTGGTATTTCTTTAATAGGATTTTCAATTGATCTCACGTTTCCACAATACATGATACCTGATCTGGATGATACACAATACTCCTATGTTCCACGATACCTGGACTACCATGATACATGGTACTTAGCCCTCCACAATTCACGATACTCGAATACTCACGATACCCGATACTTGTCTTGGGCGACACACGATACACGAGAATGACTGTTGTAGAGAGCTATGAGCTGAGAAGCAGAGAAAAGGAGCACAAAAAAGGAGCCCCAAAAAATTTGAATAATGCATCATTTTTCTTCTTCAAACTATGGAAACCTCATGAAGCCATGTAAATGCACTAGAGGAGTCATTTAGATGCATAAATCCCAAACATTGTATCATAATCCTTGTAAAATAGTAGGAATTTAGGCTTTCTTCAATAAAGTGGCGGTCTCTTGTGCAAAAGGACCATTTTTAGGGCACATGTATATAAGTCATTTTGTGACACTTTGTAAAGACTTTTTGCCATTGTGAGTAAAGGAGAACTCAGATTTTCGAATTTGCCTCTTCTTCCTCCTGTATCTCCTTGCTTATGAGCTGGCATGTGTGAATGTAGCTTGAATTGAGTGCATCAAAGTGTTGTCTACCCATTTCATTGCTTTTCTGAAGTGTGTAATGTGTGTGTGAAGCTTGAGGAGGTGTGTAGTGAGACTAGGTGAGTTACACAACTCAATTTTTTGCCCATAACATGAAGCAAGTTTGTTAGAATCAGACAAGACTAGACGATTGGATGCATATCATTGAGAGCTTCAAAAGGAACTTGTTATCGACCATATTCCAAGGTTGGAGCAGAGAGAAAAGTCCATTTTTGTGCTTACTATTGTTTCATGTATCGTGACACCATTTCCACCTCTGTAAGTGATGAATGTGAGTGATGTGTTGGTGCAAGGCAATCAACAATTGAAGTTTTGATGAAGTTTTGAAGTCAATGATTGAAGAAAAGATCAAGATATGAAGCATGGAGAAAGTACATGGTCAAAGAATGAAGATGTGTATACATATGTACACTAATTTAGAGTTAGCTCACTTATACTTTTGTATGGTGATGAGCTTGTACATATTTGCCTATATATACGAGGAAAAATATCAGGGCAAATATGAGAGAAGATGCGAATAGAGAAATTAGAAGTTTTATGCGTCATTAGACACTTTAGAAGTGAGTAAGATCTATCTCATCACTCAGATGTAAAGTTTTTCAGAAATGAAGAAAAGTTGCACCCGATATTTCTGAGAGTTCTCCTTCTATGTTGCATCATTTGTGAAATGCTTTTGTACAAGTATACATCTATAGGTGATTGACCTCTGTACAATTTTTCAGCTTTTAATTATGATCAGGCTGAGAGGATTGAGTGTAGGAACATTTACATGTGTAAATGTAAAGAAGTGAAGTTGCAGGGGGTGCAAAATTCGATACTAATGTTTTGGTCAGTTCTCCTTTCACAGTGTAAAGTTTTGAGCAAACAAGAACTCATTCTTTAAGTTGGAAGGTGAGCTACCTATGGATAAAAGCATTTGATTAAATGGCTTCTAGTTTGGGAGAACCAAGCTTTAGAAGTTGCAGGTGTCAAAATCGACTGAAATCGACTGTAAATAACTACAGTTTTAGACATAGGTGACTTGTTAAGATCATTTCTCAAGACCTACTGAGTCTTTTGAAATAATTTAACTTGGAGAAGATGCGTAAACTATAGAGGACATATTGTGCAAATATTTATAAAAAACATTACACATTTGATAAGTCAATGAGTGAGTAATGTGCAACATACTTTCTATGTAGTCATCTTCTTTACAGTTTGTTCACGATTTTGATAGTTGAGTATTGATCCTCCAAATTGGTGAAGATTTTAAGTTGTTCTTGATATAGAGGTGCTCTAACTTCAAGAATAACTTGTTCTTTTGGAGATTAACACTCTCCATCAGTGGTATAAGAGCAAGAAGCATCAAAATTGAAGAAAGGAGGACCCTGACTGCTTCAATCATAAAGAATTCAACAATTGAAGATCCAAAAGGTGAAAGCTTGAAAGCAAAGCTTGAGAAGGAGGTCAAAAGATATCCAGGAAGAGAAAAGGAGTATCATTCAAAGCAAAGGTAATCTTATTCCTCATAAAGCTTGAAAGATTTAATACAGAGGTGAAGAAAGGATGGGAGATTCTCTTCAGATAGAGAAACTAGATAGAGAGAACTATCCAGCATGGTCAATGAGGATGGAAGCTCATCTTATGAGCATAGACTTGATCTGTTATATCACAGGTGAAGAGGAAAAGCCTCAGTTCAGAGATCATAGTGTTCCAACTAGGGATGAATTGTCAGATTTGAAGACTTGGATGAAGAGAGATGCTCAAGCTAGGAGCATTATCTATATAGGAGTTAATGACTACGTGCTACCTCACATTAGAGTTCTTGAAAGTGCAAGTGATATATGGAATGCTTTGGAGGAGCATTTCCAAAACACCACATAGTCAAGGAAGGCATCCTTGTGGGCAGAGTTTACCACATTCAAGAAGAAGGCCTCTCAATCCATCTCAGATTATGTAACAAGGATGAAAGACATTGCAGATGCATTAGGAGCAGTTGATGAAGATGTTTAGGAGGATAATTTGGTAAGGCAAATCCTCACAGGTTTGAGACGTGATGACAAATGGAAACCATTCATTTTGTCTACTGAGTTATCACTAGATCATTTTACTCCTGATTTGAATCAGTTGCTAGGACACATGCTAACTTTTGAGCAGGATGTCAAAGGTGAAGGTGATAAAAGTGCAGGTCAAGCAATGTATTCAAAGGATAAAAAGAAGAATAGCAAAGGGAAGCAACAAGCAAATGAAGATGAAGGTAAAACTAGCCAAGCTAACTTCCTAAGAGGAAGAGGAGGTGGCAAAGGTAGAGGAAGAGGCAGAAGTAATAAAGATGGAGTCAAAGCTTGCTGGATTTGTGGTAAGACAAATCACTTAGCTCATGATTGTTGGCATAATACTCAGAATAATGGTGGATATAATCAGAACTTTAATTCAAGAGGAAGAGGTGGTAGAAATCAAAGAGGTAATTTTAGAGGTAGAGGTAGTAGAGGTTACTTTGGAAGAAATGTAGGTAGAGGATTCCAAAGTCAACAATACAACAATACCTACTACAATTATGATTCAGATCAGAAGGAGGATTCAACATTGATAATGAATGCAACTTGTGAAAGGCAAAGTGAAGACCAAAGATTTTTGTACATTGACTCAAGGTGTAGCAATCACCTGAGTGGCAACATAGCTTTGATGACTGATTTGGAGAATAAGGTAACTAATCATGTAGTTCAAATAGGTGACAATACAAAGCACAATGTGAAGTCAATTGGATCAGTGAAGGCCAAGGATGGAAGTAATCTCTTGAGTAAGATTTTGTATGTTCCTACAATTCCAAAGAATCCGATAAGTGTAGGACAAATTGTTGAAAAAGGTTATGAAGTTAGGTTCACTAATGAAGGAGTTTTTGTGGACGACCCTAGCAATGGGTATAAAAAAATTGTTTCAGGGAAGAAAGAAGGAAGATTGTTCACATTGAAGATTCAAGGTAATGTTGGTCATGCCTTGTTCACCTATGGAGGACATAAGATCTCTGCGTTAGATCTTTGGCACAAAAGGCTTGGAAATTTCAATAAAAGAGGTATTAAACATATGGTTAACAATGGTTCAATGCTTGGATTGCCTAATGTTGCAAGTCAACATATGACATACAGATGTGAGGCATGCCAACTAGGTAAGGCTCATAAGCAATCTTATTCCAAGCATGGTTTTATGTATTCAGAGAAGCTTGAATTGGTACACATAGATGTGTGGGGACCATCAAATGATTTTAGTATCAATGGTTCAAGGTATTATGTGATTTATGTTGATGATGCTACCAGAAGGATCACTATCTATGTGATCAAAGATAAGTCAGAGGTATTCAATACATTCAAACATTATCATGTGTATGCAGAAAGAATCATAGGTCAAAAGATGAAGAGACTAAGGTCAAATGGAGGGGGAGAGTATTTCTCTAATGAGTTTAGTGATTACTTGTGGAATGCAGGTATAAAAAGGGAAATTACTTACAGGTACTCTCCTCAACAAAAGGGTGTAGCAGAAAGGAGGAATAGAACGCTTGTTGAGTTTGCAAGATCCATGATGAAGGAGAAAAATTGTCCCAATTATTTGTGTGCTAAGGCTGTAAATACAGCCACATATTTGGTCAATAGATTACCATGTAAAGCTTTGCAGGGTATGACACCATATGAAGCATGGTGGGGTAAGATACCTACTCTAGATTATTGCAAAGTATTTGGATGTTTGGCATATGCATATGTGCCATCTCAATTAAGGCACAAATTGGAACCTAAAGTTGAAAAGTATGTGTTTATTGGATATGATGATAAGCAGATGGGATATAGGTTGTGGAGTCCATCCACTAATCAATTCCTTGTGTCAAAGGATGTTACAATTGATGAGCAAGGTACTTGGTATGTAGGTACATTCAATATTCATGCAGGTGATGAAGAAGTTGTGACTCAAAGGAAGGTAAGTCAAAGGTTCAAATATTTGATGAAGAAGAGAATAATGAAGTAGAGATTGAAGTTGAAAAAGTGCCAAGGTTTGATCTAGAATGTGATGAACTAGAAACCTCAAGAAGTGGAGAACTCAGAAGGTCATCAAGACACAAATGGCAACCTACAAGGTGAGCTATGACACTTCTTTTTTGGCTACCAAAGATTATGCTTATATGATAAAGGTAGATGAAGGCCCTTCTACATATGAAGAGGCAAAAGGTAAGGAAAATTGGGAGAAAGCTATGCAGGAAGAGTATGATGCATTGATGGAGAATGAGACATGGGATTTGGTTCCTAAACCAAATAGTCAGAAGATCATTG
Source organism: Ceratopteris richardii (assembly GCA_020310875.1). Taxonomy (NCBI): domain Eukaryota; kingdom Viridiplantae; phylum Streptophyta; class Polypodiopsida; order Polypodiales; family Pteridaceae; genus Ceratopteris; species Ceratopteris richardii. The sequence goes on along the minus strand of CM035425.1, from coordinate 110,659,729 downwards.
GATGCAAATGGGTCTACAAGACAAAGAGGTTTGCAGATGGAAGTGTGTCTAGGTATAAAGCTAGACTTGTTGTGAAAGGGTTTGCTCAGACATATGGTACACATTATGATGAGACTTATAGACATGTGGCAAAGATGGCAACCATTAGCACACTCATAGCTATTGCTGCATGTAAAGGTTGGAAATTATATCAATTAGATGTGAAGAATGCGTTTCTAAATGGTTATATTTTAGATGATGTTTTCATGGAGTAACCACAAGGATTCAGAAATGAAAGGTATCGAGATCATGTATGTAAGCTCAAGAGAGCTTTGTATGGTTTGAAGCAGGCCCCAAGGTCATGGAATTATAGACTTGTGAAGTTCTTGAAAGAACTTGGTTTCCAAGTATCTAAAGCAGATAATAGTTTGCTTGTTAACACAAGTGATGATGGGTTCATTCACATGTGCATATATGTTGATGATATAATTCTTACAGGTACAGATGAGAAAGGAATTCAAAGCCTAAAGAAGCAAATGGAGAAAGAGTTCAAGATTAGTGAATTGGAAGACTTGTCATATTTCTTGGGCATGGAGATCTCATATACTCAACATGGAGTGTATGTAACTCAAGAAAGGTATTTGAAAAACTTGTTGATCGAGTTTAAAATGGATGATTGCAGGGTAGCACCTACTCCAATGGAAGTGAATCACGAATTGAGCAGATATGGAGGAGAAGAATTAAAGGACATGAAGCTATATCAAATTTTGGTTGGTGGTCTAATATATGCTACATTAACTAGGCCTGACTTGTCATATGCAGTTGGAGTATTATCTCAATTCAAGCATTGTCCTAGGAAAGAACATTGGGTTGCAGGACAAAGAGTGTTGAGGTACATTAAGGGTACACTCAAAGAAGGTTTGTATTATGGTTTTACTTCAAATACAAACATCAAGATATATAGTGATACAGATTGGGCAGGTAATCCCGATGATAGGAGATCAACTTATGGATACTTGTGTTATGTGGGAGATAAGTTAATTTCATGGTGTTCAAAGAAGCAACACACAATTGCTTTTTCATCCATAGAGGCTGAGTACAAAGGTATGGTTGAAGCTGCAAAGGAAGTGATATGGCTTAAAACTCTTATGAAGAGTTTTGACATCATTCAGAGTACACCCACTATTCATGGAGATAACATGAGTTCAATGTATTTAGCTACTAATCCTGTTTTTCATGCCAAGACTAAACACATTGAGATTCAGTATCATTTTCTAAGAGAGAAAGTGATGGATAAGGAGATTGAAGTTATACATACTTCAACAAAAGATCAGATAGTTGATATGCTAACCAAAAGCTTGGATGGACCAAAGCTACAAAGATTCAAAGACATGGAAAGTATAAAGAAGATAGAGAAAACCTCAATTGATGATTGAGGGGGAGCTGTTGGTGCAAGGTAATCAACAATTGAAGATTTGATGAAGTTTTGAAGTCAAGGATTGAAGAAAAGATCAAGATATGAAGCATGGAGAACGTACATGTTCAAATAATGAAGATGTGTATACACATGTACATTAATTTAGAGTTAGCTCACTTATACTTTTGTATGGTGATGAGCTTGTACATATTTGCCTATATATACAAGGAAAAATGTCGGGGCAAATATGAGAGAGCATGTGAATAGAGAAATTAGAAGTTGAATGAGTGATTAGACACTTAAGAAGTGAGTAAGATCTCTCTCATCACTTAGATGTAAAGTTTTTCAGAAATGAAGAAAACTTACGCCCGATATTTCTGAGAGTTCTCCGTCTATGTTGTATCATTTGTGAAATGCTTTTGTACAAGTCTAAGTCTATAGGTGATTGACCTCTCTACAATTTTCCAGCTTTTAATTGTGATCAGGTTGAGAGAATTGAGTGTAGGAACATTTACATGTGTAAATGTAAAGAAGTGAAGTTGCAGGAGGCACAAAATTTGATACTAATGTTTTGGTTAGTTCTCCTTCCACATTGTAAAGTTTTGAGCAAACAAGCACTCATTCTTTAAGCTGGAAGGTAAGCTACCTATGGCTAAAAGCATTTGATTAAATGGCTTCTAGTTTGGGAGAACCAAACCTTAGAAGTTGCAGGTGTCAAAATCGACTGTAAATAACTACAGTTTTAGACATAGGTGACTTGTTAATATCATTTCTCAAGATCTACTGAGTATTTTGAAATAATTTAACTTGGATAAGATGTGCAAACTATAGGCAACACCTTGTGCAAAGGTTTATAAAAAACAGTGAGTAATGTGCAGTAGACTTTCTGTGTAGTCAATCTTCTTCACAGTTTGTTCAAGATTTTGATAGTTGAGTATTGATCCTCGAAATTGGTGAAGATTTTAAGTTATTATTGATATAGAGGAGCTCTAACTTCAAGAATAACTTGTTCTTTTAGAGATTAACACTCTCCATCATGATGGCACTCATCTATATGCAATGTTAGCTATACCACTTCATTGACCATTGTGTAAGTGCTAGTCTTCATACACTGGGTTAGGTTCAAGATAGTTTCTAGATTGATAATTTAAATGTATGATCCCCACTATATGTACTTGCTGGTGATAGAGGAATAGTCTCTTTTGTCACAAGGCGCTAAGTTGTCACTTAGGTACACACATTTTTTGGCACCGTTTCTGAGGAAGTATAAGTCCAACCAAGGTAGTTGCATGATGGTAGGAGCTTGTAGGTGAGGGTATGAGTTGTGAAGAGGTGAGTACTCTGCTTTGGCGAGTCATTTTTCATTGCACTTATTACTTCTCACTTGGAAAGTGTGTGTAGTAAGTTGTTAGACCTAGGGAAGTGAGAGTGAGTGAGTAGGAGTAGAGAGTAGAGAGGAAGAAGTAGGAGAAGAGTAGGTAGGTAGAAACCCAAAAAATTCCAAAAGAATTTTTTTTCATTTTAGTACCTCTTAGCCTTGGGTTAGCCCAGGGGTATAAAAACCAAAAAAATTCTTTCAGTAAGTCACTTGTATTCAACAAGTATCGTGAGAGTGCACATACAGTCTGTATTGCTGAGCGTGTATCATGTGGAATCTTGGTTATAGAGGGTTGTCAGTACCCAAAACTTGAGGACAACAGCAAAGAGGTTAGCTCAATACATCTTGCCAACTGGAAAAGCTATTACATTTAGTTTAACACATGATTGAACGTGCGATCCATATCATGGGAGAGGTATCGTGGGATAGAGTGAGAATTTGATTTCCACAGGCACATAGGGTGGAGAGGAGTGCACAAGGAGCACATTCATGCAAAATTTTCAAAAACATTCTTTCATTTGAGTGAGATAATTCCAAGTATTGTGATCGATTGAGTTCAAGTATCACGATACTTGAACTCCCGCATGTCACGATACCTGACAGGTATCATGTATCACCGATACCTATACTCCCCATGTATCGCAATACCTAGGTATCATGTATCATCGGGTTGAGTATCATGATACCTGAGTATCGTCTATCACGACACTCAAGTATCGTGTATCGTTTGTACTCCCGTGTATCGTGTACCATCTAAGAACCAAGTATTGTGTATCGCTAGAGACTAGTGTGTCATGTATCGTATATCATGTATCATGACCTTTCAAGTATCGTGTATCATGGAGATCAAGTATCGTGTATAATTTAGATCTGAATGTCGTGTATCATTTGTGCTTTAGGTATCATGTATCATGACCTTTCGAATATCATGTATTGTCACGATCATGGAGTATTGTGTATCATCCCAATCCTAGGCATTGTGTATCGTGAATCCCTTGTGTATCATCTATTGTGTATCGTGACCTTGTCCAGGTATCGTGTATCACTAGAGACTCATGTATCATGTATCGTCTCTAGTGGAGTATTTTGTATTGTGGAAGGGCAAGTATTGTGTATCATGGGAAACTGCAAACAACTTGGAAGTCTAGGAAAGGAAAGTTCAATTTGGGCCAAATAAACTCCTAGAATAAACACAAATCAGGGAGACCCACAAACTTGACTTAGGTGTTCAGTGAATGGACTTGCACTCAAGACGTGTCCTACAAAGCCAACATAGTGTCATATCATCAGCAGAAAGTGTAAATCTACCTAGTGAGAATTCCCATTACTTTGACACCTCTAGTGATTCAGAGGAAGATGCTAGAATGGCCTCAGAAGATATGCATAGCTCTGTGCCTTTGGCAAGATTCATGTTCATCATTGAAGGAGAATATAAGACTTTTCTCGATTATGTGAACACCAATCAGCATGATTTGCCAATCTACATAGATGGGTTAAACAAATCAATGGCATGAATGAAGAAAGTGAGCGAATTTGAGATTGTTCCTAGACTTGCCGTAAAGTATGAAGGAGGATTCTACATGGACAAAAGAGGAGTAATTTATGCAGTGATAGACTATCCTGAAACCATAAGTGAACAATGGGATAATGAGAACATAGATCACCCTAATGGGGAGAATAATAGAGATAGGATTTCCACACCTCGAGGTAAGTCTAAGGTGAACAAAGTTTGGAGAGGTGACAAGATCCCTCAGGATGACACATTGAATGATGTGTATATGGCAGCTGGCATGGAGAAACTACTACAAGACCCTTCATCTTTGTGGGGAGAAAGTAGCAACCCTGTCACCATTTATGAGCTACAAGATGCGGAGGATCTCTCTCGAATTACCTATCTTGATAGAAATATGAGAAATTACTAGGTTGTGATGGATTTCGAAAGATCTTGATTAAGATATCAAGGCATTCTCGTATTTCCCCTAAGAGACCAGGGAACCACCTCCCAGAACCCTCAAGGATCTTATCAAAGTTATGCCTACCAAAACTTTGGGCAAGCTTAACAACAGAGCATTCCAGTGAGGACTAATGTCCAGTTTTTGATGCCAGGAACCGATACCAACTATCAACCCCCATCCAGTGGAGAGCCAAGAAATATAAATCCTATTCCAGAGAGACTGCCCATAGGCAAGGGAATTGGCATTCAATTGAGACATCCAACCATTCCGGTTATGCCCAGACCACCAAAACCTAGTAGAAGATTGCAACCAATTCAAGTGGCCAAATGTATGAGGAGCCACTGTGATGTGTCTGACAAACCTTATAACCACATAGACAAATTCAAGCAAGTGATTCGTGCTGAACAAGTGGAAGATTTCTTGGTTCAATATGAGTCATTTGGTTTGACTCTGATGGATACTGCCTTAGCTTGGTTCCAACCACTTGAACCCAGTAGTTTCCTAAATATGGAATAAGTATTTCAAGAAATGATTGAAGAGTTTATGAAGACTGACATTAAGAATAAATCTTCATCTTTCATTCACAACTTCAAACAGTCTCCTATGGATTCAGTTCGTCTTGCAACTAGGAGGTTTAAGAAATGTGTGAATAGATGCCCCACAAAAGAAAGGCCTACACAACAAAAAATGATCTCATTATTTTTGGAAGGATTAGTCAATGGATCTCTAAGAGCACTAATCTACATTAAGAGATTCCAAACATTGAGTGAATGCTTGAAGGAGTGTATAGACTTGGAAGAAATCCTGTCAGAAGACTTGAAGATCCCCCTAACTAAGAATAAGAGTGAGGATAATTCTAGCAGTATCTCTAGTTTGAACAACAATGTGGAGGAGATTGCAGACTTAGTGGCCAATAAATTAGGCATGTAGGGACAAAAGAAGTACCCCAACCCCCCATTAAGGATGCCTATGCTTAGGAGATGTGAACACTGTGGAGGGGATCATCCTTCTTATGTGTGCAATAGAGGAATTGTCCCACCACCCCCATATATTTACAACCAACAACCAGCACAGAATCAAGATCAGTACTGCAGTATAGAACAGAAATACACAAATCACAATACTGAAAATTTTTCGTACAATAGGCAACCTAGACCTGTTCAACCACCACAATCTAGGCCATATGGATACCCAGCTAGAGACCAAGGAAAGGAAATTCCTAGATATCCTCAATACCAGAACCCACCTCCAATTCAACATCCATATGAATACCCAGGATACAATCCACCACAGCCGGTGTTAGGACAACAACCACCTCACCCACAGAATGTTGTTCCTGTGAAATTTTCCCATGCAGAAGAGAACAATAAGAGAGCCCTAGTACCGACCACTTCATTAGCAAGGCCTGACAGCCATAATCAATTATATGACCAAAACTAGGGAGAATACTATGCATATGAAACTGACTCGATGAAAAATGAGCAGACCTATGAGCAACACCCTTATGGAAAAGAGGCCTACGACAACTCATATAGATATGGAGCTGAATATGCTACATTAATGTACACGACTCTAAGAGCCCAAGCACCTTCTAGACCCATGATTAGACCTTTAGTCCCTAGAGTACCCTATTATCGCTATGGAGGAGACCATTTCATCAGAGAATGCACTCTGCCTTACCAACCACCACCTAAGGTTTGGGAAGGATTGTAGTGATTGTGGGAAGGAGCATTTATTTAGGGATTGTCCTAAAAACCCTAACAAGACAAACCAAATGACTCAGGTCAATGTAGTGGAAGTGGTAGAGCCTTCTAGAAGTGACAAGGAATATATGGTACCGTTGAAGGCGATTATGAGAGCAAGAGCTAAAGATAGTCCGAAAATCTTAGATTCAATTATGCAAGAAACCAACAAACCAGAAACAATGATGCCTCAAATAGTGGCAGATTCGGAAGAATTTGAAGAAAAGTCCAAGGTAAAAAAAAAAATCAAAGATGGAAAGCTCGACAAGAGAAATTGAAAAGCAAGTGGAATCAAAAGAAGGAGGAAGAGAAGAGCAAGGAAGAGCCAAATCAATCTAAGAGGCCTACAACCATTACAGATTCTATTAAAGAGGAGAAAGAGCAGTAGCAACAACAAGCTCGGTCTAGCTGATCCAATGCCCAAAGACCTAGCCATGTGGATAAAAGCATATCAATCCAAGATCAAGTTTGGAACAACACAAATTAAACCCATTTAAATTAGCTTATGATCTTTAACCTAGTGTGCCCATGGAATTAGATTTCCCCAGTTTACGCATTGCTATTGACCATAAACTGAACAATTGATCTACAATCACGCGGATGAACTTCACACTTTGGATGAAGATCAGATTCATAGTTTTCTCCTCTACAAGAGTTACAAATTTAGCAATGTTGTACCCATGATAGATTCTTGAAAACCCTTGTCTTTACAGTGGGACAATTGGTTTTTGTTTACAATTCTAAGGCTCATCGAATGAACAAAAGATTCAAGGTTCACTGGTTTGGCACTTATAAGAGATGGAAATATTGCCAAAAGTCTGGTCATACCATTGGTGAGTGTAGAAAGCTTGCTAAGTGCAATGAAAGAAAAAGGAATCCAGCATGTCTATTGCTAAAAATTTAGCAAATCCAAAGAATGATGAAGCCAACATGGCTCAAGATTTTTGGGCATCTATTGTTACATGTCATTATGATGCATCTTTGCATTCTAAATGTTTGGTTGTGACTGAGGCTGATTTAGATTAGTTCTTTGATAATGTTGCTTCAAAGCACATAGATTCGTGCAAAAGGTTTTTTGCATCTTTGAAAGATGCACCCAAAGGAGGATATGTGGTGTGTGCAAACAATGCATCTTATCCTATCATTGGATTAGGAGAAATGGAGCTTATGGCTGTATAATGGAGGTGTGATCCTCTTGGAAAATGCAATGTATGTGCCCATTATCAAGAAGAACTTAATTTCAGTTTTGTTGATCGCCAAAGTTAGGGTTCATGTATAGTTTGTTGATGATAAGTGTATGGTTCATGATTTCAGCAATGGTGATATTATCATGATGTCCAGTACATTATGTAATGGTTTGTATTGCATGGATACATATAAGAGGGCTTCTCTAAATGCCTTGGTCACTCATACTTCTTCCATGGTTGAAATGGAGCTTTGGCATGCTCGTTTTGGTCACTTGAACATCAATAGTTTGCTTTAATTGTAAAAGAAGGACATGATTATTGGTTTTCCAACATTTGAGTCCATTGAAAAGCATGCATGTGAAGGTTTCATTCTTGGAAAAAAGCATCGTTGTTCTTTTCCAAAAGATAGTCATACACACACTACAAGAAAAGTCCAGCTTGTTCATAGTGTTGTATGTGGTCCCATCAAAACTCCATCTTTTGGGAAGCATGTATATTTTGTTACCTTCATTGATGATGCTACTCACCATACATGGGTGTGTCCTATGAAAGCAAAGCATGAGGTATTTTATTGCTTCAAAACATTTTTAGCTATGGCTGATTTTTTTTTTTCAAACAAGCTTTTGAATCTACACATAGATTGTGGCAGTGAATACATGTCACATGATTTTAATTCTTTTCTTCTTGAAAGAGGAATTTCACACCAATGTACGACACCATATACACCTCAGCAAAATAGTGTTACCAAGCATAAAATTAGAACTCTCCTTGAAATGGCACAATGTATGGTTAAAGGAAAGCACCTTCTTGATAATGTTTGGATGGAAGCAGTCATGTGTGCAAACGTGTGTTGAATCGTTACCCTACAAAAGCATTGAGAGTAATAACTCTTATGAGGCTTGGAATGGACATCAACCTATGGTTACTCATATGTGTGTGTTTGGTTCTTTGGCATATGCTCTTGTGCCATCACAACAATGTTAAAAACTTGATGACAAGGCAAAGAAATGTATATGTGCTGGTTATAGTGGTGAAAGTTAGGGATATCTTTTGTATCATCCATTTATAATACAATTATTGTGATTCAACATGTGGTATAGTCTAAAAATTTAGTTTCACCTCTACTTGAATGCAAAAAATAGCCAATAGTTATCTCACAAGATGTGCTCGATACACTCATGCCTTTGTTCCAAATTGGGGCGCTTGACTATGGCCATGTAGACTAGACAACTGAGACTCAAAGGACTGAAAACATCCAACAAAATAGAACTGAAAATGCAAAGGATTTCCAGCCAAAAATGGCCAAAATGCTGTTCTCTCTGGCTTGGTATAATCAATTGTGCTTCTTATACTTGATGTATCATTTGATAAGAAGGTTGTGATAGGTAGAGTATAGTGAAAGGGTCCATACCTTTTACCATCAATTGGGGGCCAAGGCTGTGATCAATGCTATATAGATTGAATGACCTTTTTAGGTACATTACAGGTGCACAAGGACATGGGTTATAACAAGTTATTACTAGTTTGATTGTGCTTGTCATTGATAGGGTTTTGGTTGACTGAATGTGGTTGGCTGCACACTTTGAAAAGAACTTTGTGTTTGCACTGATTGAAGGAAGGAATGCACATTTACTTTTTGATATGATTACACACTATTTTTGTGACAACTCACCTGGTTCATCACATTGCTCCTATGATCATAAGCAATCATAACACACCAAATGAATAAGAATGTTTGATGCATAGGTATGAGCAATCAACATTCTACATTTGCTAGGTTTTCATTGAAAATTGTCACACATGCACCATGTATTATGTTCGCAATACACTTTTAAGATCAAGGATCGCTTTGTGGCAACTAACAAATACTAAAGATGCATGCTGGTCTCCTCTCAGCTTGAAGATTAATTGGCTTCACTTTTGTTGACTGCCCATGACTGTGCGATTGCAACTCTCTTCGCTACGTGGAACCTATCACATACTAGTCCCAATATAGTCACTCTCCATGAACAAAATAATGCATTCTTTTATGACCCTCCAAGTTAGATTGAGATGACTACTCACTTTTGGGTTTTTCAATTGAAAGTATTCATGACTATGACTAGAGCCTTCTTTTTTGGATGGTTTGGATGTCCAAGATTGGAGTGTCCCCCTTTAGGACAACTTAATTTTTGGTGATCAAGAATCATGGAAAACACTTCAGGGCTTGGTGGGAAGGTTCAAGCATCCCTTCTCTTGAAGGGTCTGTGCATTTGTTGTCTTTTGCAGGTCATGGACTCTTGACTTTCTATTGTATGCTTGTCAAAATCATTGGAAATGAATAACTTGCTTATATGTTTGTGTGGTACAAAGGTCACAATGGTATGAATGTTGCTTGATGTTCTGTTTACCCACTAACAGGAAGGAGGTACAATACTATACAACTCTTGCTTATACCTCAAAAAGTTCTTCATGATGTGAACATGTATTCTTTAAAGGATATTTGCAGGTGAACATGCACCTTGGGGGTTGAAATTTTTAGACTTGAACAAAATTAAGTGTGAAGTCATGGTATGAGTAATTGTTTTTTGCTAGGGAAGTAACTCTCTAGTTCCACATTCCTCATTTAAGGCTTAATTTTTCATAATTCATTACAGGCCAACACACTTGGAACTTCAGAATTGATCCTTCTTACCTCCTATGGATGATTTGCTACTATGCTTTGCAGGAATAGTGTTGGATAAGTTGTTTGAATCTCATGAATGCTTGTAAAATAACAGGACTCATAATGTTGCACTATTGTCTAATCATTTTGTGAGCACATAACACTAAATGACGGCAGGACCTTAGGCTACATTCATCTCATGTTTTCCATTGCAAAGTATCACACTCTCACTTGAAAATAACAGAGTATGGAATCATTGAGACATAAGGGATATGCACTCTTGGTCTTGATTAGACCCTTGCTTTTTGGGCTATCGGTTTTCTTTTTTTTTTTTGCAGGACCAAGAAGATTTTCATGCAGACTTCTCTCTAATAGAGCAAGTCTTGCAGTAGTGGATGCTCCCTGAAGTGGAAACTAAAGATGGAATTAAAATTTTATGTCTTTTCAAAATCAGTGTACTTGTTATGTATGTTTAAATTTCAGGTATTGGAGCTTCTTGAGGTGTTGCACATTGGATGGAGGCTGGGCTGACTGCCCCCCAAGGGGATTGTGTCGCTCAACATTGCAGACCTGAAAGACTTGAAGACTTACAAAATTGAGGATTGCAATGATGCAGATTTAAAGATTTGAAGACTCAGCCAGTGTTGTTATAAGGGTTGCCCACAATTTCCTCATGCAATGGCACCCTCTAGCCCTCATTAAAATACCTTTTTTCTTGTATTTAGGAGATGTCCATATGAACACTCTCCTAAGCCCATTTTTTGATATTTCCTTTAGACTAGGGTATTGAAGCCTTATCAATAAAGCCCCTTTTTACACACATCCACATTCCCCACGTAGAAAACTCCCATGCCTATATTTTTCTTGATGTGGGTGGTTGTTAGAGAATATCTACAAAGATTTAAAGAGATATGAGCATGTGCTCCTTTTTGACTAGTCAAAAAGAGCACATGGGAGAATGTGCTTAGCCTATAAATATAGGCTCATTTCTTGTAAAAGGGAGAGCTTTTGGTCGACGTGCTCTCATGTAAAATCCTTTCAATGGAAGAACTCTCTTTTCTCTGAAGGCTTTGTGCATATATGTATTTAGTCTTGGAGTGTGAGAGAGTGAGGTGTATGTGCATGCTAGCATTTCCTATGTGTGTAAGTAGAGTGTTGCAACTTTCTTGTATTTTACATATGTGACTAGGATCCTTGACTCCCATCTCTCCATGTTTTCAAGCATGTGGCATAGCTGCGGGCTGATGGCCAATGGCTTGAACATGTTGGAGGTTGGGGTGGATGAAAGGAGAGTCCTTCTTGAGCCTTCCTTCTTGCTTCCATGCAAGGTGGTGTGGGTCTTGGCTCCCAAGGGCATATTACAACAGTGGGATAAAACACCAGTGTACTGTGCCATATACACCTGAATAGAATGGAGTTGTTGAACGAAAGAACACGTCACTCATGGAGATGGCAAGGTGTATGGTTAAGAGTCAGGCTTTACCACATAGTTTTTGGCTTGAAGCTATCATGTGTGTAGCATATGTACTTAACAAGTGTCCCACTAAAGCACTCCAATCTCTCACTCTATATGAGGCTTGTGTCACTCTAGCACAATGGCAAGCACCAACATGAGGAGCTTCACCTCATAAATGTCAATTCGTGGAGACGTGAGGACCGGTATGAAGACCGTGAGCAAGTGATGGCACAAGTGCATCAGTGAAAGCACACAAGCATGCACACACATACACACACACACAAAGTAAGAGCAAAGAGCGGAACAATGGAAGGACTTTGCTTACAAAAGAACTCTCTTACAAATCTCAAATCTACAACAAGCTAACCTAAAAAATGAGCTCTCTGGCCCTTTTTATAGTTTTTGAGTGGTTTTGGCCCTGTCCAGACCTAGTGTCTGAACCTAGTAGAAAAAAAAGGTTCTAGGGATTATTTGGGGGCTCAAACGGAGTCTAAAAATTATGAAAATTGGTAGGATGATAGTTCTAATACTCCTCAATCTTGACAACTCCTCAGGTTGAACAAAATGGAGTTGCAAAAATGAAAAATGGTATTTACAATGGTTTTTAGTGATAAAAATCACTATTTTTATAGGGATTTCTTATGAAAATTTTGACATGTGCTTCCTCGGCTTGAACAACACTCCCCCCCTCTAGAGTCTATCATCCTTGATAGACCCTTGTTGTAGTGGTTGTTCCATGTAGTGCTTGGAGTGGTAGTGTCCAACATGTACCAGTAAGAGCGGTCCATCTTCCAAATGTAGCTTGGTCAGTTGTCTGGTTCTTGATTTTGTCATTGCTAGCCCTTGTAGGTTGGAGTCCCTTTGTATGCACTTCTTCCTTGTATTCCAGCTTGATGGTGCATTTGTGAGCTTTCCAAAATTGCTAGCTGCTCAAAAGAGGTGGTCAATGTTGATTATGAGCAACTCTCAGCGGTGGATCGCTTCCTTGCACTTGTTGTTGTCACCTTGATGTCCTCTAATTCTTTCAAAGATGGCTTTCATAGTTTTCATGCCAAGTACTTGTAACCCAATGGATGATGGGTAAGTGCATTAGTGCATGGGTTGAAAAAGATATGTGCATTATGGGAAATGCATTGGAAGAATTATGGTGCAAGAAGTCGGGTCTTGAGCAGAGTGCTCAAGGGTAGGCTGACGAAGAGGTTTCCTAAACTATCATGGTTGTAATGTTGCCGAAGTAGGTGATCCTTACCATGGTGAAAGGCCTGTCGATGTTGATCTCTTCATGTTGTACTCCCATCATGGTGATTGACCATGGGGTTGTCCTTTGTTGTTGATGGATGTCCTTGTTGATGATTCACTTATGCGATTCTTCATGCGCATGGTCATGTCTCCTCTCGTTGTTTGTTCTGCTTCCGTTTTTCCTTTTTTCTTTGTTTCTCCCTTCTCTGTGATTTTTTTTAACAATGGCATAAAACAAGAAGAAAGGTGTTAGCATCAATAAAATGTTTTACATTTGAAAAGTGTGTCTCATGTGCCTAGGATTCTCAATTGTGTCTATGCATAGCCATGTAATGTGGCCTTATATCGATGCATACTTTGGAAATGCATGACCTGAATGGTGCAAAAGACAAGGTTATGCCAAAGGCACATGGTTGTTGCACGTCGAGGCTTTCAATGTTGCTAGTGGGCATTGATGCAATCTTTGTTGGAGGTAGCGAGTGGATCTTGAAATGATGTGATAAGTCATTGGTTAAATGACAACTGACCATTCCTCCCTTTAGGGATCCATTTGAGAACAGTAGTTGGCCTTATAGAGATCACCTCTCGCCTCGTCCTTTTTGGATGGTTGCTGAAACTTGGTGTCCAACGCGGTTGGCTCTTTGGTTCTGTGGAAGTTACTAATACTTTTGGCTTCCAAACCCATATCCTTGATGATTGTCTTCTTACTTTTGTCGAAGGGTTGAGTTTATCTTCTTTTGTTCTTTGTGCTTGGTTCTTACCCTTTTCTCTCCTTGGCTTCTTTGTTGAGACCTTTTGCATGGTGGAGAGCATAGGCCTTCATGCATGTAAGAGTGCTTTGGGAACCCACATATGTAATCACCCTTGTTGAGCTACAACTAATATTTTTGGTACCCAAATTTGTCGGAGATCTTCTAGTTGAGCTGGTCCTAGGTGCTTGTTTGTTGCCTTTGCGTGGGTGGCTGGCCTGGGTGGGAATTGTGTTGACACGGCTAGTGGTTGCTCTCCTATTTGTACCCAGATCTACTTTATGCCCGACACTACTTGCTTCTTGAAATCTCTTTGTCTATTTGATATAGCGGTTTTCATATACGGCTTTGCTTCCCTTTTTGGTTGAGTTGTTAGGACGACATTAGTCTTTGCACAAGAGGAGGAGTCCACTTGCTTTTGAGCCTGTTCTTCTATGATTGACTGCTTCTGGAACACAACACTTTTTACACATACAACATCTTTTGTGCTAAGATAAGTTCTAGAAGAATTAAGAGAATGTGTGACATCTAGATTTATGAGCATGCGATTCTCTAATTCTTCAGGGCATATACCATGCCTAATCCTTCTCTTTCCATTGTGGTATAATTTTGTTCAGCTACCTTCAACTGTCTGCTAGCATATGCGATGGGTAAATCTAGATTTCCTTCACCTGTGGGTTGTGCTAGCACACATCCTATTGCATGATTGGAAGCATCTACATGGACGTGGAAGGTTTTATTCCAATCAGGAGTGGTCAATATTGGTGCTGAGCACAAACATCTTTTTAGCTCATTGAAGGATTTTTCACATTCGTCGTTCCACTCAAAATTGGTCAACAAGGCATAAAGAGGTTTGGCTATAATTGCATACATGTGAATGAACCTGCGATAATATCCACAGTGGCCCATAAAGGCTTGTACCTCTTTAACGTTCCATGGCCTTGGCAACTCTGTTATGGCTCTAACTTTCTCCTCATCTGTTGATATTCCATTCTTAGAAACAATGTGACCTAAGATTTTACCTTGTCGTACCATAAATACACACTTTTCTAGGTTCAGACACACTCGATATTCTCTACACTTGTTGAAGATCTGTCTGAGCTTAGGGATGTGGTATCTTCTTTCTTGAGAATGAGCACATAAATCATCCACATATACTTCTAAGTTCTTTCGCAAGAACTCCTTGAAGACATGACACATGAGCATTTGGAATGTTGCAGGTGCATTGGTGAGCCCAAATGGCATCACACGAAATGCAAAGATTCCCCACTCTATGGTGTAAGGCATCTTGTGTTGATCTTCAGGGGCAATGATTACTTGGTTGTAACCTGAAAATCCATCAAGGAAGCTATAAACTTCCTGGCCTGCAACACGCTCCAATAAATGTTTAGTGATTGGAAGTGGATAACTATCTCTAATCGTAGCAGTATTAATATTAACTTTTTAAGGTTAATACACACTTGCAACTTTCCATTCTTCTTGGGCACAACTACAATGGGGGACACCCATTCAATATGCTCAATCTCATAGATAAATCGAGATTCAGTCAGCCTATTGATTTCTCCTTTTATTTTAGCTGCATAAGTGTCATTATATGTGTAGGGCTTTTGTTTGGTGGGCTTGGCATTAGCAGTCATGGGGATAGTATGAGAGCAAATTTTCAGGTCTACTCCCTTCAAGTCTCTATAGTGCCATGCAAACACGTCCCTATATTCTCTTAATAGAGTTACAAGCTCTACTTCTTCTTTTGCACTGAGGTCATCTCTTATGTATGTACATCTCTCTTCGTTCTCTTCAATGGTCACTACAATCTTTTTGGTCTTTTCTTTATTGTCATATGCTTCTCCTATAATGGCCTCTCTCTTAGGCATTTGTAACAAAAATTTTCAGTCTTCCACTTCATATTTCTTGAGCTTTTCTGGTACTTCAAACAATGATTCCTCCTCTTCTTGTTTCACTGCTTTTCTTTTCTTTTTCTTTTTACTACCTTCACTTCCATCCTTTGAATTTAATGTTTTAATGCTTGTGAGAGGTTCTTCTTCTTGTTGATTAAATACTCCTATATCTTCTAGATAGTGCTTTTTTGAATTAAAGCAACTATCCATTACAATGGACTAAATCATCTTCGTTTTCTTCTTCTTCTATGACATCACTAGGATCACATTCTTCTAGCAAGGGCTGACACATGAACACTGAAATATCATAACCCTCCTCATCACAATGAGGTGTCCATTGTTCTTCATTGACTGCAATGTCCATGGTAGCTAAGATTTTTGTCCAGCCATGAGGCTCAAATTCCTCATCTAGAAATATCATCGATGTATAGGCTGGGTCTTTAATTGGTCTATCTCTTGGGGGAGTTCCTTCTTCTTTTGTTTTTTGGCGTTTTTCCTCTTCCTCTATGACCTTGCACATCCACAAGTGAGTATCTTCATGCAACCAAGATTGATAAGGTGAACTTCCAAAATGCACAGAAATAGAATCTTCTTTTGCT
The DNA here is from genome assembly GCA_020310875.1 of Ceratopteris richardii. Taxonomy (NCBI): domain Eukaryota; kingdom Viridiplantae; phylum Streptophyta; class Polypodiopsida; order Polypodiales; family Pteridaceae; genus Ceratopteris; species Ceratopteris richardii. Next base: position 110,643,489 of record CM035425.1, on the reverse strand, counting down.
TTGTGGATAGGATTCCACTAGAGGGGTGGTACATCTCTGAAGGTATCATCCTTTAGATTGACCTTGGTGGTGACCCCTAAATGTTGTAAGTATAAGGAGTTGGTTCCCCAATCTTGTACTATTTGCAGTTGCCGTAGGAAGGGTCTTCCTAGGATCATCTCATAGACATTATTTTTCTCAAAGTCACATATAGAAAATGTATGTTCAAACTCTACACCACAAGTGGTTAGAGTTATCCCTTCCAGCAATCTTAGAGGTCTTTCAAAATGAGCGTCTGCCATTTGAAGCTTCATTCTTGTTGGTCTTAATGTGGGTTTGCCCCATCACTTCCACAAGGAGGTGGTCACAATATCAACACCAGCACCTGAATCTATGATTGCTTTGGTTGTGTAACCTTGGTAGGTGATTAGAAGATAAGTATTACCTTTTTCACCTTCACTCATGTCTCCTATTTTGTCTAGAGGTATCTCTGGAACTTTTTGCTTAAAGCCTGCTTTTGGCATATTGGAATCAAGTTCTGGAACCTGATCATTTACATGATTCCATAGCTCAGATTTTGCTTTGAGCATATCTTCTATAGTGAGATGACACTGAACCTTAGTGTTGTTCACGACGTCAGTGTTTCTTGGAACCACTGAGTGTTCATTTCTTACCAATATTGTGGGATCTTTGATCTAAATAATTGTGGGTGTGTGATTTTGTGGTACTCCCAGAGAGAGCGTGTTTCCCTGTTTTAACCCCCAGAACTCTAAACTAGCATAACCTTCTCATACGAAATCAGTTCGTTGTGATTTTGGGTTCCTTGGAAAGCTCGTGAGGAGAAAAACTAATACATGGATTATTAAATAGGGTATTTTGAAGTTGATCCTTAGGTGGAACTAGGAAACCAAGGAGTCCCAAAGGATTTTGAGCAATACAAGAGAACCTTGGGTTTAGAAGACAAATCTTATGAACCTAAGATTTGGTAGACACCTAGGCAAGGATAAGCAAAGCATTAAATCATCTGAGGCTAGTGTCAACCATACAACTAGGTCTTGGCACAACAACTAAGTGGTTATCCCTACATGCTAAGTTTTGAAACAAGTGATTTAGAAATGTCCTTCAACATGGAAAGACCCAGATGTGGTTTAGGCACTGCTTATTTAGAAACACCAGAAGGTCCCTATAAAACACAATTGGAGTATATGAGGACCAACCAACGAGGTGCACACATCTATGAGGATGCCCTAAGAGGATCAGTGGTCCAACTCAAAAATCCAGATCAACCCTTTGGACTTGAACACCTAGTGCTCAAGTTTGAAGAGAGGTCATACATTGATAAGGAAGGAACCATGTATGTGGTTACCAGCCTACTAGATAGGAGAGATGAATTTGGAAATATCATTCTTGAGAACGAGCTAGGAGACCTAGAGCAAGGAGACCTAGGATGAGAACCCAAGACTCCCAGAGGTAAGTGAGTCTTGACTAGAGTAATCACTCCAGATTGGATCCCTCAAGATAAAAAAAGCATAGAGCTATTCTTGAATAGAGAAACAAAGGAAGCCTTTTGGAGATTCAGGCCATATCAACCTAACCTAGTAGTCACCATCTATGAGTTCAAGGATCTAGAGACACCAGACCAAGTTATCTATCTAGATCACACATCTGAGAAAATGTTCTTGGTAACAGAACAGGATAGGTATGCATACACGTGGAAAGCTGAATCAATTTTCCCTCCACCAAGATCTAGTGTTCCCCATGGTCTCCAAGGAGCAGGATTATCCAAGGCTCATGAAAGCCAAAGGGAAAGAACTAGAGAGAGATCGGAGGTAAGCTTTGCACACACTATGGGTAGAGACAGATCAGGACATGAGGGTGACAGACCTAAAAGAGGGAGACACCAAGCACATAGACATCAAAGAGATGAACATGATTTTCCATTGCTTAGACCGCGAGATCACCCAAGAACCCTTAGACCCTCTCAAGTGGTCAAGGCAATGAAGAAGTATTTTGATGGTTTTGGATACCCTTATGATCATGTGGCTGAGTTCAAACAAGTTTTAAGAGCTGAATAGGTTGAGGAATTGTTCACTTAGTTTGAGGCCTTTGGTTCGACTCTCAAGGGCACTACTTTAGCTTGGTTTCAACCCTTGAAAAGTCGCAATTATCGGAACATAGGGCAACTATTATAAGAAATTATTGTAGAATTTTCCAAGAGTGTCATCAGGCATAACACATCATTCTTGATCCACAGCTTCAAGCAGACACCCCAAGAGACTGTGCGGCTTGCAGGAAGACACTTCAAATAGTACTTAGAATGATTCCCTATTCCAGAGTTACCCACTCCGATCAAACAAGTGGCTTTGTTTTTAGATGATTTACTGAGCACCAAGATAAGATCATATGTGTACTTGAAAGAGCCTAGATCCATAGAAGAGTGTGGGCAGATGTGCATAGACATAGAAGACAACTTGGGTGAGGAGTTAGGAGTGTCCAAACTCTATAAGGATTCTGACAGTGCTACTAGTCATACCTCCAGAACCTCCACTGAGATAGATGATATAGCTGAGCACATTGCCAAGAAGCTAGGAGTTCAAAATAGACAAACACCAAGGGTCACCTCATTGAAGTGATGTTACAATTGTGGAGGAGACCACATGGCTAATGTTTGCCCGATGATGGCTCAACCCCAAGGAAACTTGAGTGCTCCATACCGCACAATTGAGAGAAAATACACAAACCACACGACTCAAGATTGTCCATACAATAGGCAGGCTGTTAGGCAAAATTATCAACAACCTTACCAGCAAGGTAGGTTTCAAAACCAATACCAATAGCCATATTATAGGCCACAACAACAATATCAGACACCATATAGGCCACAACCAGTCCTAGGAAACCAACCACCAGCTCCTTCCAATGTGATCCCAGTCAAGTATGCAGTGACAGAGGAGAACCTTAATAGAGCATTGGTGCCACTAACCCCATTGGTCTCGAAAAATGACTCTCATGCTCATAGTTCAGACCATCCCCATGAAGATAGTCCACAAGCATATTACACAAAATCACCTGAGCATAGACCTATTCCTATCAATATGAGGCACCATCTATGGAACAAAATTGGGAGCCAGAATACTCCAATGTCATGTATACGAATCGAAATCCTAGGCCCCAATTGAGACAAGTAAGGTCACAAGCCCCTAGAGGACCATGTTTTAGATGTCAAGGTGACCATTTCATTCGTGTATGTCCCCACCAACCAACTCAGGGACAAAGACAAAATGTCACAATACAAGGCTTTTGTCTTGCGTGCTACAAAGAACATCTTCCAAGAGAATGCCCTAGGAATCCCTCTAGTGCAAGGCATATAATAGATAGTATGCTGAATCAATAAGCTTTAAAGCAAAGAAAATGGTGAATTACACACTAAGAAACAACTCTCACAAGATGATTATTCTGAGAGAGTGCTGCCAGAGAAGAAAAAAACCAAGTGACACAGCTGACTTTAAATGATCATAGCTGAATATTGAAAATTGGTGAGCATAAAGTAGACTTAAAGAGATAACTTTACCAAGTTAAATCACTAAAAAGGATGCACCAAGTTTAGAGAAATCATCTCTGCAATCTGATTGAGAAAAATGAGAGATATGGCAGTGAACAATACACTTCACAAGAACATGAAGATATGAACTCAAATGATCATGAAAATGAAAGTATATTGATTGTAAAATACAATGGACTTACTGATACATATGTGTACCTTGAAACCACACTTTGATATGGCATAAAGCTTAGCTCTTGGAGGTCTTCACATAACCACGACTAAGACTACCATATATTTATAGTTGATCTTGGGAGCCTAACTTCCCATAATCACTCTTCAATAAATGAGTGATTGATTTGATTCTCCAACTACCATCAATCATGAATTCGTGGATTTTGTTTCCTCGTTTGATCAAGTGGGCTCAACCACTTAAGATTCCTTCACTTTTACATTAAGTAAAGACTTTAAAAATTACAAGAGGGAGTTCACAAGTGAACTCTAGAAGAAGTAGACATTTTCTTGAAGTTTCTAAGCCTTTTGATGACTCAAGTCAATACTTAGGCTTGTCATAGAATTGCTCCAACAGCTTCCCCTCAAGCCAAGTGTGCTTGAGGTCTTCAATCCTCCAAGATTACCTGCAACCCTATCATAGCCTTGAATTTGCAAAGCTTTGTACCATCCAATGCTTTGGTTAGAATATCTGCACATTGTTGATGAGTGGACACATATGATATTTGAATCTCCTTGCTCACAATCTTCTCTCTTACATAGTGATAATGAACTTCAATATGTTTAGTCCTTGCATGAAAAATTGGATTAGTAGCTAAGTGAATAGAACTCATATTGTCACCAAAAATAGTTGGAGTGCCAAATTCCAATCCAAGATCTGTGAATAGTGTCTTCATCCACATAGCTTCTTGAGTAGCTATGGCAAGACCTCTGTATTTAGCTTCAACAGAAGAGAGAGCAGCTATGGGTTGCTTCTTGGATGACCATGAAACAAGTTTTGAACCTGCAAAGGTAAGTTAACCCGAGGTGCTCCTTCTATCTTCCTTGGAGCCAGCCCAATCTACATCAGAGAACAATTTCAAACTTAAATCAGATACATAAGGGTAATATAACCCCTCATTCATGATTCCTTTGAGATATCTAAGTATTCGCTTGGCGGCCTCCATGTGAGGTTTCCTGGGTGTGTGCATAAATTGACTTAGCACTCTCACACTATAACATATATCAACCCTTGTTAATGTGGCATAGTTCAAACTACCCACAAGGCTTTAATAACCTGTCACATCCTTTATGAGTTCACCTTCATGTGAGCTCAATTTGTGATTAACTTCCATTGGAGTATCTGCAATCTTGCATTTTCACAAACATATCTTTAATGTACTTTCTTTGAGTAAGAAAAAACCATGATCTTTGTAGACAACTTCCAATCCTAGGAAGTAGGGCAAATCACTTATCTTGAACTCTTCTCTCATTTGTTCTTTGATTCTCTTCATGCCATTTGTATCATTTCCTGTAAGTATAATATCATCTACATACACACACAAATAGATGGCTTCATAATTATTCCTTTTTATGAATAGTGATGGATCTGCCTTGCTAGGTTGAAATCCTTTGTCCTGCAAGAATGAGACAAGCCTGTGATTCCAAGCCCTTGGGGCTTTTTTGAGTCCATATAAAGCTTTATTAAGTTTGCACAGATAATCTTGATATATGTGATTCTCAAAACCAGGTGGTTGTGCCATATATACCTCTTCTGTTATCCATCCATTAAGAAATGCATTTTTTACATCCAACTGAAGTATCTTCCAATTCTTAGAAGAGGCAATACTAAGCAAAACCCTAATAGTAGGCATCTTTGCAACAGGAGAGAAAGTCTCCTCATAATCAATTCACAGAGTTTTTGTGAAGCCTTTTGCAACAAGCCTTGCCTTATACCTGTTAATGGAGCCATTTGAGTTCTTCTTCAATTTGTAGATCCACCTTGAGCCTATCACTTTCATTGATGGAAACTTGGGAACCAATTGCCAAGTGTTATTCTCCTCAAGAGCTTCAATTTCTTCTTCCATTGCATGCCTCCATTCTGATTTCTTCTTTGCTTCCTCAAATGTTGAAGGTTCCTCTTGATTTATGTCCCGTGCTAGATAGATTGAATGTTTAGTGACTAGAGAAGTATCAAACCCATACCTTTTTGGCTTTTGTTTCTCCCTCATGGACCTTCTTAGGCCATGATGTGATGATTCTGCCCCTTGTCCAAGTTCCTGCATTTTTGCTTTACCTTTAGACTTCCACATTTTGAGTTTTTCATACTGACTTGCTTCATCATCTTCTGAGGTATCCTGCTCTTCAACTTTAGAAGAATTATCCTCCATTTTGCTCAAGATTGTACCTTGTAGTGATCTCTCTTTTGATTCCTCTTTCTTGAAGAAAGGAGTCAAATTCATGGGAGAAGTACTCTCCCATCCATCTGACCTTAGCCTTTTTAGTGTTTTACCTGTTTGATTCTCCACAAGAGCAAAATATCTTTTGAATCATGAAAAGACTTCATCTTTGTGTTTCATAAAGTATAATATAGTCCACCTATTGCAATCATAAATGAAGGAGACATAATACCTTGATCTAGATATGGAAGCATCCTTGCTAGGACTCCATACATCTGTATGAACCAACTCCAAGAGATCTCCATGCATATATCCTTTCTTCATGAATGGTAACCTGTGAGACTTTCCAAATTGACATGCACTACACTTATAAATCATGTGTTGTTTTGACAAGTTAGGAAGTCCAAGTACATTTTGGTCCCTGCAAATTTTCTTTAATGATTTTTTACCAATATGTGCTAACCTTTTGTGCCATACTTCCAATTTTGTGAGTGTCTGACTACCATAATTAAAGAGAGCAATGTTTCTAGTGTCTTGTAATTCAAATGTGAACAATCTACCTATCTTTTCACCTTTTGCAATTCTCTGAATCCTTGACTTGGATCTTCAACAAATGCTCCTGCTTTTGTGAACCTGACTTGCAACCCTTTCTCTACTATTTGCCCAACACTTATCAAATTCTTTGTAATGGTAGGGACATAGAGTACCTTATTGAGTAAGTTGATGTTTCCATCAGGTGCTTTGACATTTCCTATTTTCTCCACAAGGTGTCCTGTATCATCTCCTATTTGTACCTCATGCTTGTTCCTTGGATCTTCTAAATCTGATAGGTGGGCCACATTTCCTGCCACATGATTTGAACAACCTGAATCTATGTAGAAAACATGCTCATCAGATTTACCTTGTGGCATGACCATATTCATGATTAGTAATGAGTCCTCTTGATTTGAGTCTTCTATGTAGTTATTGAAATCTCTTCTTCCCCTATTGCCTCCTTGATAGTTTGAATGGTTGTAATTTTTGTGGTTGCCATGGTTATTGTTGAACCTTCCTTTTGAGTATCCATAACTTCCTCTATTGTAGCCTCTACCTCTTTGATCCCTCAAATTCCTAAAGCAATTTTTCAGTTGTATGATTAGTTAATCCACAAATAGAGCATGAATTAGAGACTTGGGATCTCCCCCTGCCTTGTCTTCCTCCTTTGCCTCTACCTCTACCATGTCTTCCTCTACCTGCATAGTTAGCTTGATGTGTACCTGCTTCATCATCCACTTTCTTTCCTCTTCCTTTTTTTTCTTTGGACTTGCTTTTATCAGTATACAAAGCTAAAGATTGATTACCTTTGGAGCTTTCTCCATTCTTGATAAGCTTGGCCTCTTGAGCAAGTAGTTGTCCTATCAGTGTGTTGAAATCTGGTACATGCATATCCATGTATAGATCCATAGCTGTGGTGAATGCTTCCCACTTGTCATCTGCCTTCAAGCTATTGATAACCTGCCTTACAATTTGCTCTTCATCTATTACCTCTCCAATGCTTCCCAACTGATCTGCTATGTCCTTGAGCTTTGTGACAAAATCAGTCACATTTTGTTTGGGAGCTTTCTTGAAATTTGTGAAGTCTAGACATAGTTGATGCTTCCTAGCTTTTGTACTTGAAGAGAAGAACGCTTCAAGTGCATTCCACACTTCCTGAGATGTTTTACAACTTCTAATGTGAGGCAACAAAAAATCTGAGATATATTTGAGGAGATAACACCTTGCAAGTGCATCCTGAGAGCACCATGTGCTCAATCTTTCTTGCTCTTCTTGTGTTGGTTGACTTTTGTTCTTGAAACTTGGCATAACTTCATCTCCAGCTATATAACCATACAAATTCCTTCCTTGACGATAATCTTCCATCCTTAATGACCAGGCTGAGTAGCTACCTCTATCCAATTTGTCAATTGATGAAGGAAATCCATTTTCCATGGTGTCCCTGATACCACTGTGAAGAGATGGATCTTTAGTTGATGCAGATGGAGTGGTGTTGCAAAAATGTTGCACTACGCCAGCCAAATGAAGTCTAGAGATGTGCTATGGGCCCTTTTAGCTTGCCAAGGGATGTATTAGACACTGTATGTACCTTGGAAGATCACTCTCAAAAATTTGAATCAAAACAAATAAGCTGGAGTAACATCAAGAGCCAAAAACTTGCTATTTATGTTCATATACCTGTCCAAAGTTTTGAACAATTCTCTGGCCACAGTAGCAATTAACTTAATTCCTTTTGGGGAACTCTTATAAACTTAGTAAGCTAACAATCATGAGTGATTTGATAAAAAAAGATGAACTACACAAAGAGAGAAAAATTTAGCAAGTCATAGGATGACCCGGATTTTCCCGGGCTGCAACAGTCTCACACCGGTGACCAATAAAATGAAAATATCTCAAGATTCAAAAACCCAATGATTATGAAATTTTGTAGGCCTATACTAGACAGTATGATAAATCTAAGAAGCTTTAAATCAAATAAAAGGGTGAATTACACACTGAGAAACAACTCTGACAAGATGAATATTTTGAGAGAGTGCTGCCAGAGAAGAAAGAAACCAAGTGACACAGCTGACTTTAAATGATCATAGCTGAAGATTGAAAACTCAAAATGCAATGAACATTGGTGCCCATGAATTGGACTTAGAGAGATAACTTTACCAAGTTAAATCACTGCAAATGATGCATCAAGCTTAGAGAAATCATCTTTGCAATCTGACTGAGAAAACTGAGAGATATGGCAGTGAACAGTACACTTCACAAGAACATGAAGATATGAACTCAAATGATCATGAAAATGAAAGTATATTGATTGTAAAATACAATGGACTTACTGATACATATGTGTGCCTTGAAACCACACTTTGATATGGCATAAAGCTCAGCTCTTGGAGGTGTTCACATAACCACGACTAAGACTACGATGTATTTATAGTTGATCTTGGGAGCCTAACTTCTCACAATCACTCTTGAATCAATTAGTGATTGATTTGATTCTCCAACTACCATCAATCACAAATTTGTGGCTTTTCTTTCCTCTTTTGATCAAGTGGGCTCAACCACTTAAGATTCCTTCACTTTTACATTAAGTAAAGACTTAAAAATTACAAGAGAGAGCTCACAAGTGAACTCTAGAAGAAGTAGACATTTCCTTCAAGTTTCTAAGCCTTTTGATGACTCAAGCCAATACTTGGGCTTGTCATAGACTTGCACCAACAAAGAGTCCTTGCGGGAAATACAAGAGGAGAAATGAGCCAAGGAGAAGGGTAACCCCCCTCCTATTCCTGAAATTGATGATCTTCACGATCAATTTCCCTAAGACAATCCATCTATTTATGGAGACCAAGTAGAGCAACAAGAAGATGAGAAATTAGATTTTGAATCTAATTCCTTAGATTCAAAGGCCCATGGGAATTTGAATCTCTTCAAATTAGAGCTCCCATAGTATTGGTAAGAAATGAAGACTTAGTGGCTCAAAGAAACACTAACGTCATGAAGAACACTAAGGTTCAGTGCCATCTCACGGTAGAAGAGCTGCTCAAAGCAAAATCTAAGCTATGAATCATGTGAAGGAGCAGGTTCTAGAACTTGATTCCAATATGCAAAATGCTCTAAGCAAAAGTTCCAGAGATACCTCTCGATAAAATAGGAGACATGAGCGAAGGTGAAGAAGGTAATACTTATCTTCCGATCACCTACCAGGGTTACACAACCAAAGCAATCGTAGATTTAGATGTTGGTGTTGCTATTGCGACCACCTCCTTGTGGAAGCGATGGGGCAAACCCACATTGAGACCAACTAGAATGAAGCTTCAAATGGCAAATGGTCATTTTGAAATACCTTTAGGATTGCTTGAAGGGATAACTCTAACCACCTATGGTGTAGAGTTTGAGCACACCTTTGCTATATGTGACTTTGAGAAAAATAATGTCTACGAGATGATCCTAGGGAGACCCGTCCTATGACAATTGCATATAGTACATGATTGGGGAACCAACTCCTTGTACCTAGAACACTTAGGGGTCACCACCAAGGTCAATTTTAAGGATTACACCTTCAAAGATGTACCACCCCTACAGTGGAATCCTATCCACAAGGAAAAAGAAGATTCAATCTTTGTGCATTCTGGAAGTTCTCCTGATCCATCTTGGATGCATGAAGATACTCATTTGTGGATGTGCAAGGTCATAGAGAAAGAGGAAAGACGTCTAAAAGCGAGAGAAGAAGGAACTTCTCTAGGAGATAGACCAATTAAAGACCTAGCCTATACACCGATGATCTTTCCAAATGAGGAATTTGAGCCTCATGGTTAGGCAGAAATATTCGCCACCATGGACATTGTGGTCAATGAAGAACAGTGGACACCTCATTGTGATGAGGAGGGTTATGGTATTTCAGTGTTCATGTGTTAGCCCTTGCTAGAATAATGTGACCCTAGTGACTTCATAGAAGAAGAAGAGAACGATGACGATCTAGAGTCCATTGTGATGGATAGTTTCTTTAATTCAGAAAGGGACTATCTAGAACATGTATGAGTATTTAACCAAAAAGAAGAAGAACCTCTCACAAGCATTAAAACGGTAAATGCAAAGGATGGAAGAGACGGTAGTCAAAAGAAAAAGAAAAGAAAAGCAGTGAAACAAGAAGAGGAGGAATCATTGTTCGAAGTACCAAAAAATTTCAAAAAATATGAAGTGGAAGACTGAAACATTTTGATACGAATGCCTAAGAGAGAGGCCATCATAGGGGAAGCATACGATAACAAAGAAAAGACCAAAAAAATTGTAGTAACCATTGAAGGAAATGAAGAGAGATGCACGTATATAGGAGATGAACTAAGTGAAAAAGAAGAAGTGGAACTTGTAGCTCTATTAAAGGAATAGAAGGACATGTTTGCGTGGCACTATAGAGACTTGAAGGGAGTAGATCCAAAATTTTTCTCTCATATGATTGCCATGACCGCCGATGCCAAACCCACAAAACAAAAGCCCTACACATATAATGACACTTATGCAATTCAAATAAAAGAAGAAATCGATAGGTTGATTGAAGCTGGATTTATCTATGAGATTGAGCATACTGAATGGGTGTCCCCCATTGTAGTGGTGCCTAAGAAGAATGGAAAATTGCGAGTGTGTATTAACCTTAAAAAAGTTAATGCTGCTATGATTCGAGATAGTTATCCGCTTCCAATCATAGAAAATTTATTGGAGAGTGTTGGAGGCAAGGAAGTTTATAACTTTCTTGATGGATTTTCGGGCTACAACCAAGTAGCCATTGCCCTAGAAGATCAACACAAAACAACCTTCGCCACAGACTGGGGAATCTTTGCACTCCGTGTGATGCCATTTGGTCTCACCAATGCACCTGCAACATTCCAAAGGCTCATGCGTCATGTCTTCAAAGAGTTCGTGTGAAAGTGCTTAGAAGTATATGTGGACGATTTATGTGCTCATTCCCAAGAAAGAAGATACCACATCCCTGAGCTCAGACATATCTTCAAAAAGTGTAGAGAATATCGAGTGTGTCTAAACCCCGAGAATGTGTTCATGGTACGACAAGGTAAAATCCTAGGTCACATTGTTTCTAAGAATGGAATATCAACAGATGAGGAGAAAGTAAGAGCCATAGCGGAGCTACCCAGGCCAAGGAACGTTAAAGACGTACAAGCCTTTATGGGCCATTGTGGATATTATCGCAGGTCATCCACATGTATGCAATCATAGGCAAACCTCTTTATGCCTTGCTAACAAACTTTGAGTGGAATGATGAATGCGAAAATTCCTTCAATGAATTGAAGAGACGTTTGTGCACAACACCAATATTGACCACTCCTGATTGGAAAACACCATTCCATGTCCATGTGGATGCATCTAATTATGCTATAGGATGTGTGCTATCACAACCAACAGGTGAAGGAAATTTAGATTTTCCTATAGCATATGCTAGCAGGCAATTGAACGTTGCTGAACGAAACTATACCACAACTGAAAGAGAAGTCTTAGGCATGGTATATGCTGTGAAGAATTTTAGACACAACCTATTGGCAAATAAGTTCAAGTTTTTTATTGACCATCAAGCCTTATTGTATTTGGTCATGCAACACAGGACACTTAGTAAGATGGTTCCTCTTACTAATGGAATATGACTTTGAAGTTGTTGTTAGGAAAGGTAGAACCCATCTCAAGGCAGATCACCTTTCTCTCATCAATTCAAGAGAGTCACCGCAAGGAGTGACTGATGAATTGCCCGATGCTTATCTGTTCAATTTAGAAGTTGTTCCTAAATGGGCAAATAAGTATGTACAAACAAACAAAGATGAAATTGTAAAATTGCAAAAATATCAAATATTGGCAAGAAGTATGTACAAGCAAGGTATAGAGGGGGTATTAGCTTGTTGTGTTGAGGAAGATGAACATAGCAGTTGGTTGCAACAAGCCCATGAAGGATTTCTAGGAAATCACTACTCTAAACAATGAACATTGTAGAATCGGAAACGTTTAGGAGTATATTGTCCTAGCATGGATAGAGAAATACATGAGTGGATAAAAAATTTTCCTCTGTGCAAAGAGAAACCCCCAGTGGAGCATGCTACCCTTTATCACGTATCACTAATCCCAGATTGGAGTGCTCCATTGGTAGAATTTATGAAATCAGGAACACTACCGAACGAGGCTAGTCTAGCAAGAAGACGAAGCATGGAGCAAGAGGCTAAAGATTATGCCTTAGTTGGAGAGAACCTATACCGAAGAGGAAAAGATGGTTACCTAACATTGTGTGTTCATGAATCAGATTATTTGAAAATCTTAGAAACTGCACATAGCGGTGCTGTAGGTGGACACTTTGGGCCTCACAAAGTAATCAAGACCATTCTATTCTGAGGACTTTGGTGGCCCACTCTTCATATGGATGCACATACCTATGTGAAGAAATGTGACACATGCCAATGCACACAATATTCGATAAGAAAAGATGAGATGCCTTTGAGACCAATGATGGGAGGACGTGCATTTTCGAAGTGGGGTATAGACTTTGTAGGTCCTATTAAACCCCCAGCAAGAAACTCCCATGCCAAATACATTATTGTAGCCACATATTACCTTACAAAGTGGGTAGACGTAAAAACCATGACAAAGAATGATGCTCAAACGATAGCTAAGTTCTTATTTGAGAACGTGTTCACTAGATATGGGTTACCAATAGAGTTAGTAAGTGATAGAGATACACACTTCTTGAATGAAGTTATTGAAAACCTTCTCCAAGGATTCTTGGTAATACATAAGAAGTCTACCCCCTATCATCCACAAGCTAACGGACAAGCCGAGAGCACAAATAAGATCCTATGCAACATATTTACAAAACTAGTAAATTAGAAACGCTCTAATTGGGACAAATAGCTTCATCAAGCTATTTGGGCATACCAAGTTGCCTACAAAATGGTACTCAATGCCACCCCATTTTAGATGGTCTTCGGATAAAATGCGGTGCTACCATTGGACTTTCTAATCCTTGCCTTAAAAGTAGCACAAGAGCACGAATGGAATGGACACGAGTTGTCCTCCATGATCTTTGATCTAGAACGCTTAGGTGAGATGAGGCTACAAGCGACAACAGACATTTATGCTGCAAAGAAATGGCAAAGGGCATACTTTGATGCCCATGTAAAGGATAAAGGATTGAAAGAAGGAGATCTAGTGCTGGTTTATACGCCAAAGCAACATGCTCGTAAATTGGAAAAAAGAGGATATGGACCCATGATCATTAATAGAATCTCCACTAGTGGTGCAGTTCAATTGGCCACCCTAGAAGGTGACATCTTGCCAAACTATATAAGTGGTTGTCAAGACAAGTTATATCAAGAACCTCTTAAAGAGGATATGCTAGTGAGACTCAACACGACTAAGAAATGAAAAGAAGAAGAGTTGAGGGTTAGAGAAGAAGCACAGGCAGAGGCTAGAGAGCACATTAGGTGAAATAAGTTAAGATGGCTAGGCCTAGATGTCAACCCAAAAGCTCCAAAATATCACATAGACATGTGCCAAAAATCGGGCATGATTACTTCTCGCATAATGGATCGCCGCCCCTTTGTGATTGTAGAAGTAGGATGAGGAAAGAGTGTAAGGATTGTGAGAGCCTTGGTTGACTCAGGTGCAGCTACTAGTGCAGTTAGACTTTCATACTGCCAAGACCTACATTTGAACATCAAGCCCATAGAAGCCTATCTCATAGGTATGGGAGGTGAGGAAACCCCTTGTTTGGGTGAGGTGGAACTTCCCATCTACCTTGAAGATGTTCCAATGAAAGTCAAAATGCTAGTGTGTCACAATGAGGACCTTAGAGAGCCACTGGTCTTGGGTCAAGATTGGATTTACAACCATGCAGTCAACTTGAACCTAAGAAGTTAACTTCTTCATGTTTGGGTACAGGAACAATGCATTACTTTAGAATTAGAGAATTGCATGCTCACAAATCCAGATGTCACACATTCTCTGAGTTCTTCTAGGACTAATCCTAGCAAAAACGATGTTGTATGTGTCAAAAGCTCTATGTTCCAGAACAACTCAATCATGGAAGAATAGGCTCTAAGACAAGTAGACTCCTCCTCTTATGAAAGCACTAATGCCGCCACCATAACTCAACCAAAAAGGCAAGCAACATAGTACATGACAACCACTATATCAAAAAGACAAAGAGATTTCAAGAGTAAAGTAGTTCCAGGCATAAAGCAAATCTGGGTACGAAAAGGATAGCAGCCCCCTACCTGTTAGGGGAGCACTAGATTGTGCTCTTTGACTACAATAGAGAAGATTTTGGAAATACACTTCTGATTACAAGATCAACCACGAAGGGAAACGATACAAGAATATGTGACTGATACAAGATGTTCCACAACCCGGGACTGATAGGTATGAACAACTCGACTAGAGATGATATAGGAGATCCCACTACCTTGGATCGTAAGTATGAAACAAGATCTCTGGATTACAAGAACTCCCTTCTGGGAGATGAACTAGATACAATAAAGAAATCGACAAGATCTCGTACTAGAGATTACAAGAGGACAAGACAAGATGTCCAGGATATAAGACTAGACAGGACTGGATTAAGGAACAAGACAAGAACAAGAACTGGAACTTGGAGAGTACTTACTTGGCGGTCATGACTCCTTGAGCTCCCAAGACTGATATCCACAAGACTGATTATGAATGTGCCCAACCCCTCCTTTTATAGGTTTTGAAAGGCGATTACGATTTGATGATGTCATCAATGATATCATCAATGATATCATCAATTGGAAACAAGACCTCCGGGTGTCAGAATTCAGTAAATGGTTAGTCGATCTTGGGGTTTTGGCACATTTCGAATGCAATGGAAGCATTAGTTTCTCCAAAGTTTTAACCAACCATGAGATATTGGAAATTGACATGGAATCTAAGGTTTAAAATGGTTTTCTTTGTGTCCATGACACTACCTTGCCAACACAATTCCCACCCAGGCAAGCCAACCATGCGAAGACAAGAACCAAGCACCCATGACCAGCTCAACAAGAAGGCCTCCAACAAATTTGGGTGAGAAAAGGGTAAGAACCGAGCACAGAGACCAAAAAAAGATGAACTCACCTCTTTGGCAAAGATAACGAGGCACTCATCAAGGATATGGCTTTGGAAGGCAAAAGTGCCAGTAGCATCCACAGAACCAAAGAGCGAACCATGCTGGATACCAAATTCTAGAAACCATGTCAAGATGAAGAGACCACAATTGATCTCTACAGGGCCAAACACTATTGTGAAATGGATCCAGGAGGAGTACATCATTGCGAGATTCAATTGACACCTCCAAAAAATGATTGCATCAAGTCTATAAGTAACATCAAACGCCTTGACCAGCAACAACCATGTGCCTTTGGCATAACTTTGTCTTTTGCACCATTCAGGTCATGCATTTCCAAAGTATACATTAATATAGGGCCTCCTTACATGGACGTGCATAGACACAATTGAGAATCTCAGGAACATGATACACATCTGACATATATAAAATATTTTATTGATGCTAACACCTTTCTTCTTGTTTTATTCCATTTTTTTTTTAAAAAGAGAGAGGAAGCAGAAAAGACCATGAAAGGAGACATGACCTTGCAATTGAAGAATCTCATCAGTGAACCATCAGCAAGGACATCCATCAACAAGCAAGACAAGGCAAATGGTCAATCACCATGATGGGAGCACACCATGAAGAATGCAAATCCATGGACCCTTGACCATGGTAAGAATTGCCTACTGTAACAACACTATAACCATGATAGATTAGGAAACCTCTTCATCAACGTACCCTTGAGCACTTCACTCAAGACCAAATTTCTGGCATCATACTTCTTCCAATGCATTTCCCAAGTATGCATGCATAGGGCCACATTACAAGGCCGTGCACAAGGCACATATCTTTTTCAACACATGCACTAATGCACTTACCCATCATCCATTATGGGTTACAAGTACTTCACATGAAAACTATGAAAGCCATTTTTGGAAGAATTAGAGGACATCAAGGTGACAACAAGCGCAAGGAAGAAATCCACCACCAATAGTTGCTCATAATCAACATTGACCACCTCTTTTGAAAAGCTAGCAATTTTAGAAAGTTCACAAATGCACCATCCAACTGGAATACAAGGAAGAAGTACATACAAAGGGACTCCAACGTGCAAGGGCTAGCAGTGACAAAAGGAAGAACCAGAAAACTGACCAAGCTACATCTGGAAGATGGACCGCTCTTTTTGGTACATGCTGGACACTACCTCCCCAAGCACTACATGGAACAACCATTACATCAAGGGTTTGTCAGGGACGACAGACTCTAGAGGGGGGGGGGGATTTTTGACACTCAAGGTGAAGGAAAAAGCATGGAAGTGCATCAAGGAAGTGGACACACAAGAAGAAGGAACATTTAGGAAGCTCCAAGAAGCACCTATCAAATTTTCACAAAAAATCCCTATAAAAATAGTGATTTTTATCACAAAAAAACATTGTAAATACCATTTTCCATTTTTGTAACTCCATTTTGTTGAATCCGAGGAGTCCTCGAGCTTGAGGAGTATTAGAAGTATCACCCTGCCAATTTTCATAATTTTTAGACTTGGTTTGAGCCTCAAAATAAGCCCTAGAACCTAATTTTTAACTAGGCACGCCACTAGGTTTGGACAGACCCTCTTCCTATCATTGAGCATCTATTAGAACATGTGGTAGGCAAGGAATTCTATATCTTTCTTGATGGACTCTTAGGCTATAATCAAGTAGAAATTTCCCGTGAAGACCAACACAAGATGGATTTTGCCAGATAATGGGGTATCTTTGCATTTTTTGTGATGCCATTTGCATTCACCAATGCTCCTGCTACATTCTAGAGGCTGATGTGTCACATGTTTAAGGAATTATTGAAAAAAAAAATTATAGGTCTATGTTGATGATTTGTGCACTCTTTCCAACATCAGACAAACCCACCTCCTTGAACTGAGATAGATCTTTGACAAATGTAGAGAATACCAAGTCTACTTGAACTAAGAGAAATGTGTTTTCATGGTCATTCAAGGCAAGATTCTAGGACATAGTATCAAAGAATGGGATTTCAATGGGAAAAAATAAGGTGAGAGCCATTGCAAAACTACCTAGAGCAAAAATATCAAGGAAGTACAAGCCTTCATGGGACATTGTGGATATTAATGACGTTTTATCAATATGTATGCAATTATTGCAAAGCCCTTGTACAAACTTCTAACCAATTTTGAGCGGAACGAATGTGAAGACTCTTTCAATGAGTTTAAATGATGATTATGTACAACAATAATCTTCAGAACACCAGATTGGAGCAAGCCATTCCATGTTCGTGTGGATGCTTTCGATTAAGCTATTGGATGTGTTGGTACAGTTAACAGGTGAAGGAAACATTGATTTTCCAATTGCTTATGCAAGTAGGCAGTTGAATGCAGCAGAGAGAAACTACACCACCACAAAGAGAGAAGGACTAGGCATGGTATATGCGATAAAAAATTTTAGACATTATTTTCTTGCAAATAAGTTTAACTTTTTTATGGATCACTAGGCATCACTCTCCCTCGTGAGAAAACCTTGTAACATAGGCAGATTGGTAAGATGGTTTCTCTTATAAATGGAATACAATTTTGATGTAGTTTTTTTAGGAAGAGAAAGACTCACCTCAAGGTGGATCACCTTTCTAAACTCACTTTACTAGAATCCCTCTATAGAGTATTAGATGAATTTCATGATGTGTACTTATTCAACTGGGAAGTAGTACCCTATAGGCTAAAATGATCGTGCCTATTCTCACTTTTGGACCCAAGCATCCATCATGAGAACAAAAGATAAAGAGATTGTTAAACCTCAAAAGTATTTTATCATGGTAGGAAGCATATACAAGCATATTGATAAAGGAGTTTGAGGTTGTTGTGTGGACAAAGAAGAGCAAGAGAAATGGTTGAATTAGCGCATGTAGGTGCATTAGAGCAACACTATTCAAAACACCAAACCCTATAGTCTCTGAGGAGATTAGGTGTGTACTGGACAACCATTGAAGGAGACCTTAATAGGATGTGTAAGGATTTTCCAACTTATAATAATAGACCTCGAGTGGAGCATGCAGCTTTGTACCAATTGTCTTTAATACTAGATTGGAGCAGTCCACTAATTGAATTTTTAAAGACAAAAACATTCCCTCAAGAAATAACTTTAGCAAAAAGGAGAATTCTAGAGCAAGAAGGTCGAGATTATATTCTCATTGGAGATAATCTATATAGACATGGATGAGACAGATATCTCAAATTATGTGTCCATGAAATTGAATATCTAAAGATCCTCACAAAAGTGTTACACGAGGACACTTTGGACTAGATCGAGGGATCAAAGCAATTCTCTTCTCAAGTCTTTGGTGGGTCACCCTCCATATGGATGCTCATACCTATGTGAAGTAGTGTGATATATGTTAGAGAAGTGAATATCCGATATGTAAGGATGAGATGCTACTGCGACCCATGATGGGAGGACGTGCATTCTCTAAGTGGGGAATCGACTTTATTGTTCCTGTTAATCCCCCAACCAAGAGTTCACATGCTAAATATATCATTGTTGTGATAGATTATCTAACCAAATGGATGGAATTAAATGCAATAAAAAACTGATGCACAAAAGACAACAAAGTTTTTGTTTGAGAACATATTTACAAGATATGGATTGCTGATAGAGTTGGTGAGTGCTCGTGGTACCCACTTCTTGAATGATGTCATTGAATACTTGCTACAAGAATTCATGGTCATTCACAAGAAGTCTCCTCCGTACCACCCACAAGCCAATGGACAAGCGGAGAGCACAAATAAGATCATATGCACTATTTTGACTAAGCTCATTAATAACAAACATTTTGATTGGGACGAATAGCTACATCATGTTGTTTGCGCATATCAAGTTGCCTGTAAAAAGGTGCTCGATTCCACTCCCTTTCATATGGTATTTGGCAAGAATGCTATTCTACCATTGGAATTTTTGAAGGTGCCACAAGAGAATTAGTGGAATGGGCATGAGCTATCATCCCAAGATCTTTGATTTAGAATAATTCAAAGAAATAGATTGAGGGTAGTTGTTGGAATATACAATGCAAAGAAAAGATAAGGGTTTGCATGCAAGAGACCTAGTTTTGGTATATACATTAAAGGAACATGCTTGAAAGTTGGAGAAACATGGCTTCTATGATCATCAATAGGATGTCAATAAGTGGAGTTGTCCAATTAGCTATCTTTGATGATGGGATATTACCAAGTTACATAAGTGGGTGTAGAGTGAAACTTTACCAAGAACCTTTGATGGAAAAGATGTTAAGATGACTCAACACAGCCAAGAAGCGTAAGGAGGAAGAGAAGCAAATATGTGAAGAAGCCTAGGAAGAGACTTCAAAATGTATCAAACACATGAAGTTGAGAAGAAAAAGTATAGGTTAGCCTAGGCATGTTAATTAAAAAGTCCAAAGGTATCCTATGGCTACGTACCAAACCACATATGGCTACATAACAAACCAAGAATGTTCCCTCTCACCATATAATTGATAGATGCCCTTTCATAACCATAGAAGTAGGAGAAGGCATGGATGCGAAGACAATGAAGGCCTTGACTGACTCAAAGGTAGCCACTAGTGCTATGAGATCTTGTTGTTGCCAAGACATGGAATTGTACATTAATCCTATTGAAGCTTGTCTTATAGGATTAGGAGGAGTGGAAACTCCTTGCATGGGTGAGATGGAGCTTACCATCTCCATCCAAATGTTTAGATGACAATCAAAGTGTTAGTGTGCCATCACAAGGATCTTATAGAGCCTCTCATCCTTGATCAAAACTGGATCTATGATTATGCACTCAACTTAAATCTAAGGAGTGGAATTGTTCAAGATTGGGTGAGTAATCAATGTTTCATGATCAAACTAGGCGACTACACCATCAGTTATATAGGAATGGCACCAACTGTTGGTTCTTCTAAGGTTAATCATGAAGAAAAAGATGTCCTTCTTGTTTAAACCTCTATGATCTAGACGGATGTGACTCTTGAAGAAAAACTATGAGAGAGGATGAAACTACCTTCTTTTCCAAAGATGCCAATTGTCACTGTAATTCAAGCAAGGAAACATATAGATGGCTTGAGAAGACTATGGAATCCTAGAAACAGAAAACATCTCGAGACAACACAATTCATGATGTGAACTAGGTTTGGAGACGCAAGGGTGAGCACCCACGTGCTCCCTAGTTGAAACCACCAACTCTTACAAAGTAGATGTCAAAATCAAAGCACCCAAGGGTTGTACCTCCAATATATTATTCTCACTCTGTATCCTTCATTTGGATACGGAAGCGGCTAATGAAGGCCGATCACAATCCTAGATAGATCTGGTTGCCCAAGCCCTACTTGCAAGCTCACATAGCCACACATAAGCTCTTAGGGATGAATCAATTCTCACCTACCCCCACCCCACAAAAACCAATAAGTATAGTTGATGTAAACACATATTTATGTGAAATTAGATCTAACATTACTTGGAAATGGGTACCTAAAAAGTCCTAGGACCAGGTGAAGTCATCTCTAAAACCCTTAAATGTAATCATATGCAAGATTTATAATCCCATAAGGGAAGTATGTAGAGTCAAATTCTATAACAAGCCCACTGAACCCACCATATAAACACCCTTGTACAATATTAGATGCATGAAGAGCTCATTGCATATCCCAAGTATGCATAGGATTATCCACTAACCATAATAACTTCCACCCACAATCACCCAACACATCACATCCTCTAACTCAATAACAATCACGGATGTCACTCTGGTATTGTAAAGGGAACAAGGCCTCATCTAGTTTCTGATACAATACTAATGTGATTTTCTTCTTCTAGCAGATTCACAAAACATAAACTACCACCATCAACATGGCATAAGCCACATGCACAAGCTCCTAGGTAGGTGTTAACCACCAAACGATAGACATGGATACCTTGCCTATTTTGGAAATACCCAAGGAATGACTAGAGGCTCTAGTGTACTTGCAGACAATACCCATCCAAGATCCACCCATGGGACAAACCACGAGAGTCAATCCCCACTCTATTTGGTTCAATGAGATGGTTGGACCTCTTGGAGACACAGATTGTATCTAGGAAGCAGAATGTCAGTTCAACAATATCTAGGGGAAGTACAGATTGTATCTAGGAAGCAGAATGTTAGTTCAACAATATCTCCCACAGTTTCTTCCCAAGGGGATCCCTTAGTGCCTTTCCCATTGTAGATTTTGACTATAATACTCTAGCTAGCTCTTATAGTCAGGCTCGTTAAGTTGTTTGTTTCTCCTATTCTAGTTCTAATTCCTTTGTACTATGAGTGTACTTCTCGGTGGATTCCTTGTCCAGGTTCTATGTCTTGTACCTACATGACCAAGTGTACTTCAAGTAGGTCTCTCTATTAGTAATTTTGAAGAGAGCTCATTGTAATCTAGAGGGTATGAAGTTTTCCATGGCTCTTTGGCTGTTCCATTGTATTGTGTGATTGCCTACTTTCTCACTTACCACCATCAACAAGCACATTATAGTGTGTAATTGGTCCTTGAAAATGTTATCAGGATCTTGCTCACACACAAACAGAGGTTACGAACATAGAAAACACATAGAGAATAGATGCAATAAGAGACGAGACAGAACGCAGTATTGGGTGCAATCTCCCTCCATGCACTCTATTTTGACAGTCCACAGAGTGCATGTATTTATAGGAATTTTTGATTACGTCCAAAAGAGTGGTTACATGAGAGCGGCTTCGAAAAGCAAACGTGAAACTAAAAGTTGGTAACTTTTGCAGAAAGCCATTGCTTTCAATAACAGTAACTGCGGTCTACAATGACCCTTATTCTAACCATTACTTTTCTAACTGTTTCTAACAATAGAACATTCTACGCGGGTTTATTTACAAGCTAAATAATAATAATTCGCATTATTCATATCCACCCTTTCACGCCTTGCATGCTCCTCACGAACCTTTAGTTGCTATATCAAAACATCAAAAACACATTAATGCATGAATAATTTAACACTCTAACAATGCATTGCTCAATAATAATTTAACACACCAACAATGCATTGTTCAACATATTCCATACTCTAACAATGCATTGTTCACACTCCAACAATGCATTGTTCAACATATTCCATAAGTTATAACATGCCCCTTAGTTGAAAAAGCAACTGACCTCAGTTGATAAAATAATAAACATGGATGGCCAGTCACATGTTGCATCACTGAATAAAAAATAAGCATGTTCCATGTAAAAACACATGTATGGAAATGTTCATGGCGGTGTTACATTAATGTGTTTGTGTATGATATGTAGAAATTAAGTGGTCATAATGAGGTGTTAATTGTGTTTTATGTATCCATTGACATTCTTCAATAGAGTGATTTTTGTACTTAACTAACTATCGATGATATTGAGTACCTGTGCGTTTAGTAGTGACATCATGATCAATGATTTTCTTAGGAACTAAGATTTCAGATTGTTCTTCAATTAAAGGAGGGTCATCAAGAAGTGGAGTGAGTGGTAAAGTTCCTTTAAATGGTTTGAGTAAACTAATATGAAAAGAGTTATGTATAGTCCAATGAGATGGAATATCTAATCTAAATGAATTATCATTAATTTTTTCTATAATGTGAAACGGTCCATAATAGCGTGGTGCAAGTTTAATTTTAGGATGCTCCAAAATATTTTTGAGATGTTTTTTAATGATATGCAACCATAAAAAATCATTTTCCTTGAATTCTTTGGCTAATCATTTAGTATTGATATGACGTGTATATCGCGCTTGACTTTTTCTAATGTGCTTGTGAACATCATGAAGTATAGAAACGTGATCTTGAGCAATAAAATCAACCATCGAAATGTCACTTTGGGTGAGGGACATGGGAATGGGAAGCTTTTACCAAAAACAATTTCAAAAGGTGCACGACCAGTAGTGGTATGTGCAGTGTTATTGTAAGCAAATTGAAGCAACGACAACTTTTCATCCTAATTATTAGGATTATCTAATGAATAACAATGCAATAAATCAAGAATAGTACTGTTTGTAGCCTCACTTTGTCCATTACTTTCAGGATGAAATGCAAAGCTAAAATCTATTTTAGAACCAAAATGTTGAAATAAGGCAACCCAAAAATGATTACAAAATCTAACATCACGATCAAATAACATTACTTTAGGAAATCCATGATGTGGGAAAATGCATTTAATGAATAATTTTGTAGCTTGAGGTGCAGTCAAAGTTTTTCTACATGGAATGAAATATGCATATTTACTAAACCTATCAACTATTGTCCAGATCATATCATTATGTGTGGAAGTGATGGGAAGACCTGTGATAAAATCCATAGAAGTTTGTTCCCATGGTTCATTTGGAATGGGAAGTGGCATTAATAATCCAAATGGTTTACCATGATGACGTTTGACACTTTGACATACAATGCATTGAGAAACATAATGTGCAATATCTTTTTCCATGTGTGGCCAAAAGAAGAAATCTTTGCAAGCAGAAATGGTGCTCTATATGCCTCTATGACCCATGTAAGATGGTTCATGCATTTCTTTAATGACAAAATCTTTAAAAGCTTGGGTTATGCACAATCTATGTTGAAAATAAAGAAAACCATTATGAAATGTATAATGTTCATTAGATAAAGATGCACCATTATTGAAGTCATGCCATGCATGTGAAAAATACAATTAAATCAGATGCATAAGTGGAAACCATTTCTTAAAAAGAATGAATTTGGATGGCAGAAATAATCTTCAAAACAACAGAATGTGAAGGAAAACGGCTAAGAGCATCAGCTACAACATTAGATTTACCAGGCTGATATTGGATCATGGCTTGGAAATTTTGAATGAATGATGCCCATTTAAGATGCCTATCAGAAATTAAAGGTTGACTTAATAAATGCTTAATAGCCTGTTGATCAGTTTTGATTAAGACCTTAGAGCCCATAAGATAGTGTTTCCAAATTCGCAGAGCATGCACAACCACTAACAATTCTTTATCATACATATTATTATTCTTTTCTGAGGGCTTGAGCTTCCTACTCTCAAATGCAATGGGTTGGTCATTTTGCATTAAAACAACACCTATTCCTGAACCACTAGCATCAGTAATGACATGAAAGGGTTGTGAAAAATTAGGTAACTATTAAACATGTGCATGTGAAAGTGCATGTTTCAATTTTTCAAAGGACTGTTGTTGGGTAAGTCCCCATGCAAATTTTATTTTCTTTTCAACAACAAGGTAAGAGGCAATGCTAAATAAGAAAAATTACAAACAAACTTCCTATAGAAACTAGCCAACCCAAGAAAAGAACAAACATCATTGACTGATTGTGGTGTAGGCCATTCTACTATAACTCTGATCTTTTCCGGATCCACATGCACACCTTCACTTGAAATAATATGTCCTAAATATTCTAGCTTAAGTTGAAAGAATTAACTCTTTTCAGGATTAGCATAAAGTGCGTTCTCTCGTAACAAATGAAAAACTGTTTCAAGATGCTTTTCATGTTCACTATCATTTTTACTGTAAACAAGTATATCATCAAAGAATACAAGAACAAAAGCTTGATAATCAAGAAAAATATTGTTCATCATTCATGCAAATGTAGCAGGGGCATTAGTAAGTCCAAAGGGCATTACCATAAATTCATAATGGCCAGTTAGAGTTCTAAATGAAGTCTTAAAAATATCACTTTGTGTCATACGAATCTCATCGTAACCCGATTTAAGATCAATTTTACTAAAGACATGAGCTCCTCGTAACTTATCTAAGAGATCATTTATTCGTGGAATAGGGTATCTATTCTTTATTGTGATCTTGTTAAGGTCTCTATAATCAATGCACGTTCGATAAGTTTTATTCTTCTTCTCTACTAAGAGAACTGGTGCTCCAAATGGGGAAGAACTAGGCCTTATAAGTCCTTTATGTAGTAGGTCTTTTACTTGGTTTTCTATTTCCTTTTGGTGTAATGGGCCATGTCTATAAGGTGCTTTATGAGGAGGAGAACTACCAAGGACTAAGTCTATGCTATGGTCAAAGGATCCTCGAGAGGGTGGTAGATACTCAGACATAAAACAATCCTTATAAGTACTCATGAAAGGTTTATATGCATCATGAAGTGTATGAGTATAATCATTGATGACATTGACAAAAACAATTCATGAGTTGAATCCTTTCCTAAATGCACGCTTTACTTGAGTATGACTAATCAATGGAAATGGTTGAAAATCATGCCATGCAGACAAACTAATGACTTGACCTTTAAATTCAAAGTTAAAGGTATGTGTATGGTAATCAATATGTGGGTTATAATGGTGACGAAAAGGCATACCTAGTATAACATCATAAGATTGCAAAGGTGCAATTAAAAATGTTTGTGAATCAACATATGGGCCTGTTGAAGATTCACTCACTAATTATGCATAACAACATGAAGACGAAGGAAAATAGAAACAAAGTATTCAGAAAAACCAAAGCCCTAGTGAAGGGACAAATTCACGACTGTAATATACAGTAGAAACTTCCAGAATTAGAGTCTGTTGAAATCGGATCAAAATGTATATAAGAGAGAGCATAGAACCGGAATGGCATGCGTGTAGTGCAGTAGAAAAGTGCGCATATGAGATAGAGAATAGAAGTGAGATATAGAAGACGCCGTAGATCGCGTATGTAGAGATGAATAACAAAACCTGAACAGTTGGGTATTCATCTAAGAGAGATGGTATGGAGAAATTACTCAGTATAGGAGAATCCTCATGACTATGAGCAAAGTGAGGCGGAGTCATTTTTGTACACATCTTCTCTAATAGAAAACACATGTTCATGTGGAAGTTGAGCGCATTCTTCGTATGTGAAGAAATCTGTGAGATTTCATGTTACGGTGAAAAGTTAGTTAACAGTTAAAGTTTTTCTCAGTAAAGGTTTTTCGGTACTTCTATGAGTTAGATCTCAAAGTACAGTGTAAAGTTTTGTATGAGATATTGCTTATCTTGTAGCTATAAGTCTCTACTATAAGTTGATCAAAGATTTCAGTGAAATGGATATGTACACACAGTACAAAGTTTGACCGAAAAGAGACATCCAGAACTGGTGAAGTTATTTCTTAAACTTCAGATAGAGTTCATTCAGTGAAGGAAGTGCACGCATCACTTCCTTACTTCATGTATACACATTTGAAGTAATTACAAACAAAGTTACAGTTGATTCCGGTAGGATTCCGGTACAATTATGGTAACATTCCAGTGACAGTCACGTGAAATTCCGGTGGAATTTTGGTGAGTTCAAAACACAGTTTTGACAAAGTTAAGTAATGCAAAGGTTGTTTAACTGTAAGCTAATACAGTAGTGTAAAGTCTGAAGTAAATCAGTTCAGAATTGAAGCTTGAAGAAAACGAGAAGCTTTCTGTGAAGTGAATTTCGGTGTTCACTAAATACAGTTATAAAGTTTTCAGTTTCAGAAAGTTTGCTAAGCTACTGATGATTATAGAGGTGTTCTAACATCACTCTAGCTTAGTTTCTGTGGTGTAAGCAAATTCCGCAATTAGCACTGCACCAACAGTGGTATCAGAGCAAAGGTTATCAGTAGTATCAAAGCAGGCTAACCACAAGTGGTACCAGAGCAGAAAAGGTTCTGAAGAGCAGAAAAGGTTTCTCAGAAGAAGAAACGGGGAAGAGAATTTGAAGAATCCTCATAAAGAAAGTTGAAAGCTGAGGTGATCAACAGCAAACGGTGTCAAGAAACGTTCCGAAGTCATTCTCAAGGTAAAGGTCTACAAAAGGTAAAATCCTTTTAACATTACACTCACCGGAAGTAACAGAAACAAGAAGATCATGGCAGATCATGTCTCAATTGATAAATTGGACAGAGATAATTATCCCGCATGGGTAATGCACATGGAAGCTTTACTTATGATTAAAGACTTAATGAAATATGTGACCGGAGAAGAAAAGAAGCCAATTTTTGAAGATGACAGTCAACCGAAGAAAGAATAACTAGAAGCCTTGAAGCTGTGGCAGAAGAAAGATGCAACGGCAAGAGCATACATCTATAATACAGTTACAGATCATCTACTACCGCACATTAGAGGTCTGGAGAAAGCAGAAGATATATGGAGAGCGTTGGAAGATCACTTCCAAAATACGACGAAAGCTAAAAAGGCTAGCTTATGGTCGGAGTTCACAACATTCAAGAAAAAGCAAAGTCAAAGCATTAGTGATTATGTCACTAAGATGAAGGACTTGGCAGATAGTCTTGGATCAATTGGTGAAGATATCGAAGACCACAGGTTAATAGCTGAAGTGCTTACAGGTTTGAGAGGAGATGAAAGGTGGAAACCTTTCGTACTCTCAACTGAACTGTCTTTAAATCATTTTGTACCGGATTTAAATCAGTTGCTTGGACTAATGCTAACATTTGAGTAAGATTTGAAGACAGATGGAGAAAAGGACATAGTTTGGATATGTATGCAAAGAATAAGAAGAAAGGTGATAAAGGTAAAGAAAAAGATGATGAAGAAGTGACT
Organism: Ceratopteris richardii; assembly: GCA_020310875.1. Taxonomy (NCBI): domain Eukaryota; kingdom Viridiplantae; phylum Streptophyta; class Polypodiopsida; order Polypodiales; family Pteridaceae; genus Ceratopteris; species Ceratopteris richardii. The sequence continues at coordinate 110,615,396 of CM035425.1, read as the reverse complement.
GCTCAAGCAAATTATGCAAGAGGACGAGGTAACGTCAGGAAAAGAGGTAAAGGAAGAGGTAATCAGACTAATAACAAGAAAGCTTGTTGGATCTGTGGATTAAGCAATCACTTGGCTCATGATTCCTGGCATAATTCACAAGGATTAAGTCAGAATCATAATAACAACAGTAGAGGCAGAAGCAGAAGATATCAAAGAGGAAGACAAAGCCAAAGAGGCGGATATGGTAGAGGTGGAGCAAGAAGTTGGGGACAGAACCAGTCTCACAACACTACCTACTACAACTATGCGAATGACACGCAGAATCAAGATCATACAACATTGATGATGAACTCGATAAATGTGTCAGAGAATGAAGACCTCAAGGTATTCTATATTGAATCTGGTTGTTCAAATCATTTGTCAGGAAATATAGAATTATTATCAGAATTTGAAGGAGGTATTTCAAATCATACAGTACAGACAGGTGATAATACAAAACATAATGTAAGGTCAATTGGAAAGGTAAAATGTAAGAATGGAGCTGATCTACTAACAAATGTTTTGTATGTTCCAACAATCCCGAAGAATCTGATCAGTGTGGGTCAAATAGTAGAAAAAGGTTTTCAAGTCAGGTTTACAAATGAAGGAGTTTTTGTCCAAGATCCAGAGAAAGGATACAAACAGATTGTCCATGGAAAAAAGGAAGGTAGACTTTTTACTCTAAAAGTACAAGGGAATTTTGGTCAAGCCTTGATCACACATGGTGATGAGGTATTCACAGAGTTAGACCTCTGGCATAAGAGGCTAGGACATTTTTATGAAAAGGGAATCAAAGCTATGGTAGAGAAACAGTCTATGAGAGGATTACCAAATATGAAGAATCAACATATGATTCACAAGTGTGAAGCTTGTCAGATGGGAAAAGCCCACAGATTACCATTTCAGAAAAATGGTTACAAGCATGATGGTGTGCTAGAGCTCATACATACAGATGTATGGGGACCAACAAAAGAAGGATCAATCAGCGGATCAAGGTATTATGACTTACAGGACAGAAAACTCAAAAGACTAAGGTCTGATGGAGGAGGAGAATATTTTTCTTGAGAGTTCAATGATTATCTATGGAATGCAGGAATCAAAAGAGAAATAACTTGCAGGTATACACCGCAACAAAATGGATTAGCAGAAAGAAGAAACTGAACTCTAGTTGAGTTTGCAAGAGCAATGCTAAAGGAGAAGAACTGTCCAAACTATCTTTGGGCTAAGGCTGTCAATATAGCTACATATCTGGTAAACAAATTACCATGTAGAGCTTTAAATGGGGTGACCCCTTATGAAGCCTGGTGGGGTAAGAAACCAACACTTGATCATTGTAAAGTGTTTGGATCGGTTGCGTATGCTTATGTACCATCACAGTTGAGACATAAGCTTGAACCAAAAGCTGAAAAATATGTGTTCATCGGATATGATGAAAAGCAGATGGGTTACAGGTTATGGAGTCCTCTAACCAAATAGTTTACTGTTTCTAGAGATGTGACATTTGATGAAGGAAAGAGCTGGTACACAGATAAAGAGCATAGTGTTGAAACACTTGAAGAAGAGGTAAGAAGAATTGAAAAAGGTAAATCACATATGCAGGTGAATGGAGATGAAGATCATATGCAGGCAAGTACATCCAAGATCGGATCAGGCATGAGAAATGAAGATGATTCAAGATTTGATGAAGATGTGTATTCAGATACACATGAAGAGTTTGAACCAAGAAGGTCAAACAGAGTAAGAAAAAAACCAACAAGGTATTCCTATGAAACTTCTTATTTTACTCAGAAAAACTATGCTTACTTAGTAAAGGGAGATGAAGAACCTCAGAGTTATGGTGAAGCAAAAGGTAAGAAAAATTGGGAAGAAGCGATGAAAGAAGAGTTTAATGCTCTTGAAGAGAACAAGACTTGGGAACTTGTTCCAAAACCAAATGGTAAGAAAGTGATTGGAAACAAATGGGTTTATAAAGTCAAGAAGCTTGCAGATGGAAGGATAGCGAGATACAAAGCTAGACTGGTTGTCAAAGGCTATGCTCAGACATATGGCATAGATTATGATGAGACGTTTAGTCTGGTGGCAAAGATGTCAACCATAAGGACATTGATTGCTATAGTAGCATCAAAAGGATGGAAGCTAAGTCAGTTAGATATAAAGAATGCATTTTTGAATGGATATATATCAGATGAGGTTTACATTGAACAACCTGAAGGGTTTGTAAGTTCCAGATACCCAGAATATGTTTGCAGATTTAGAAGAGCTCTCTATGGACTGAAACAAGCTCCAAGAGCTTCGAATTACAGACTTGTGAAGTATCTCAATGACCTTGGATACCAAAGTTCAAAAGCTGATGCAAGTCTACTCGTCAAGAGAACAGATGAAGGTATGATCTACATTTGTATTTATGTAGATGACATAATAATCACAGGAACCTCAGATGAAGGAATCAAAGAGGTAAAGAGACTGCTTCAAAAAGAGTTCAAGATCAGTGATCTAGGAAAGTTATCATACTTTCTTGGAATGGAAGTTACCTATACAGATCATGGTGTATATGTTTCACAAGAAAGATATCTCCTAAACTTACTGAAGAAGTTTAACATGGAGAATTGCAGAGAAGCTTCAACATCGCTTGAAGCAAATCATAAACTCAGCAAATATGGTGGTGCAGAGTTTAAAGATATGAGGAAGTATCAGTCGTTAGTGGGAAGCTTAATCTATGCTACGCTAATAAGACCTGATCTCAGTTATGCAGTGGGAGTTCTTTCACAGTTCATGCATTGTCCGAAGGATCAACATTGGGTTGCAGGACAAAGAGTTCTTAGATATATCAAAAGAACTATAAAAGAAGGATTGTATTATCCTTTTACGTCAGATATAAAGCTGAGAGCATACAGTGACTCAGACTGGGTAGGAAGTCAAGATGACAGAAGGTCAACACATGGGTATATGATATACCTAGGAGATAAGCTAGTAAGCTGGTGTTCGAAGAAACAACACACAGTGACTTTATCGTCAACAGAAGCAGAATATAAAGGACTTGTAGAAGTAGCTAAAGAAATGATATGGATGCAGACCTTGTTCAAAAGCATGGGTATTGATCAAGGTATACCTATCATACATGGAGACAATATGAGCTCGTTATATCTTGCAGCAAATCCAGTATTTCATGCAAGAACAAAACACATAGAGATTCAATATCATTTCCTAAGGGAAAAGGTAATGGAGAAGGAGATTGAATTGGTATTCACTCCTACAAAAGATCAGATTGTAGATATTCTGACAAAGAGCTAAGATGGAGTAAAGACAAGTAGATTCAAAGAAATGGCAGGTATAAAAGAAAGAAGGATATGTGAAGATCGGAAGATGCAAATTAGTGATTGAGGGGGAGCTGTTGAAGATTCACTCACTAATTATGCATAACGACATGAAGACGAAGGAAAATAGAAACAAAGTATTCAGAAAAACCAAAGCCTTAGTGAAGGGACAAATTCACGACTGTAATATACAGTAGAAACTTCTAGAATTAGAGTCTGTTGAAACCGGATCAAAATGTATATAAGAGAGAGCATAGAACCGGAATGGCATGCGTGTAGTGCAGTAGAAAAGTGCACATATGAGATAGAGAATAGAAGTGAGATATAGAAGACGCCATAGATCGCGTATGTAGAGATGAATAACAAAACCGGAACAGAGGGTATTCATCTGAGAGAGATGGTAAGGAGAAATTACTCAGTATAAGAGAATTCTCATGACTATGAGCAAAGTGAGGCCGAGTCATTTCTGTACACATCTTCTCTAATAGAAAACACATGTTCATGTGGAAGTTGAGCGCATTCTTTGTATGTGAAGAAATCTATGAGATTTCATGTTACGGTGAAAAGTTATTAACAGTTAAAGTTTTTCTCAGTAAAGGTTTTCCGGTACTTCTATGAGTTAGATCTCGAAGTACAGTGTAAAGTTTTGTATGAGATATTGCTTATCTTGTAGCTATAAGTCTCTACTATAAGTTGATCAAAGATTTCGGTGAGATGGATATGTACACACAGTACAAAGTCTGACCGAAAAGAGACATCCAGAACTGGTGAAGTTTTTTCTTAAACTTCAGATAGAGTTCATTCAGTGAAGGAAGTGCACACATCACTTCCTTACTTCATGTATACATATTTGAAGTAATTACAAACAAAGTTACAATTGATTCCGGTAAAATTCCGATACAATTACGGTAACATTCCAGTGACACTCAGGTGAAATTCCGGTGGAATTTTGGTGAGTTCAAAACACAGTTTTGACAAAGTTAAGTAACGCAAAGGTTTTTTAACTGTAAGCTAATACAGTAGTGTAAAGTCTGAAGTAAATCAGTTCAGAATTGAAGCTTGAGGAAAACGAGAAGCTTTCTGTGAAGTGAATTTTGGTGTTCACTAAATACAGTAATAAAGTTTTCAGTTTCAGAAAGTTTGCTAAGCTACTGATGATTATAGAGGTGTTCTAACATCACTCTAGCTTAGTTTCTGTGGTGTAAGAAAATTCCGCAATTAGTGCTGCACCAACAGGGCCTATGCTAATTGTAACATCTTGCACTTCTCATGTTACATTATAGCGACTACCTTGAAATGCAGCTTTCACTTTATACAAGGAAGGAAACGTTTGTAATTTAAGTTCTTGTACTAATAAATGTGAAATGAAGTCATGTGAACTACCATCGTCATGTAGAATTTTAACTAGTTTGTTATTTATTATCGCCTGCTTGCAAAGTAGAGAGTGAAGAGAGATATCGTTACCCAAGGTACTTAAGTCCTTCTCCAATGCTTCCTCTGTCCAAACAGGAGGAATTCCTTCATTATGGACCTCCATGTTATGCAATTGAGCTATAGCCGGTTTCATGTGAAGAGGTTGCAATCTGCACCTTATTTTTGTATGTTCAGGTTTACCACAATTTCAGCAGGTGATTCGTGGTGGGGATGTAAGGGTCATGTGACCTTACCCCCATATTCATATATATACATCATATATAGAGCATTGCCTCAAGAGAGATCATTATGTGGGTTTCGAGGCTCCAACGCATGTTTGCGCGTCTCTCCTCTCTTCTCTCTCCCTCCATCTCCTCCTTCCTCCTCTTCTTTTGCACACTAAAGCCCTTCATTGGTATCAGAGCATGCTGAAGATTGGTGTGCAAGAAGCTTCAATGGAAGCTTAGGTCAAAAGGGGTAGAAGTGCAGGTCGGCATCTCTTGACAACAGTTTAGTATTTCGGCCATAAGTTGAGCTAGGAAGCTCGGATTGATGCGTTTTAAAGTTCTGTGCGTAGCTAACACAAAGGCTACATTTTCACAGAAGGGTGCAGAACCTGGTTCGAAGTTTTAGACTGCCAAAAATTTGAAAGACGCAGACTGCTGTAGAAGGCAAATCTACATTCACTATAACAACAGGTCAGTTTTTGGATCATAGCTTGAGTTCTACAACTCAGAATGTGATGGTTCAACTTGCTGTGCGTAGCTTGAGAAGATAACTATAATTTATAGAAGAATTCAGATTCAAATTCTCAGTGCAAGGTTGCTGAAATCGCAAAATACAGATTAGTAGTGTTGCAGGTGAAAGTGAAATTGTCAGTAGGTGCTTGTTTTGTGCATATCTTGAGCTATGCACCTCCGATTGAGGTGTTTTTTATCTCGTTACATAGCCAAGAATTAGACCTTGAAGTTTGCTGAAGATCAAAAGTTCAGATTAAGAGGTTATCACCTCTGCAACAGCAAAACACAGCAACATAGTTTCACCAAAACATCCCTAGTTGCTTTTGGAGTTTCATTTTGGTTTGGAACTTCTTTGAGAGAGATTTTTTGGTGTGAAAGCTCTTATTTTTAGAGCTGCAAGGCATTGTACATGTATGATCACTTTGGTAGCTCCTCCATATGAGAGTAGAGCATGATCTTGTCATGTGTTTGGCATGTAAGATGACATTGTGGTATACTCTTTTTGAGGTTTATCCATATGAGTGGCATTGTGGTCTATATCTTGCTTATGCCACTTGGTTATGGATTTAGTTACCGGTTGCACACAATTCTGTGAGAGTTGATTGTGGATCTTGGTTGGTACTTGTATCTTTTGTTTTCTTTGCAGGTACATGATCCAGATTGGAGCCTCAATTACACATTCGTTTGTCACCATTATTAGCATTTGGTCATTGATTGATATGTATTTGCCAGTGTGATTCTTGGCATATGTGGATGGTAATTTCCACATGGTTATTTTGGTTCTAGAGTCCATTTTATAGAGGATATGCTACCGAAATTTCATCCGCTTTTATGCTAGAAAGGAGCTCTAGTGGATCTTGAAGCTTGTGTGATAGCTTTGGATCATTGTTGATCTCCATTTACTTGGACTTGGTCACAGGTTGTTTGTGATAGGTTGGACCATCTTGTAGGATTCAGTCTTGAGTGGGAGGTGCATCACCATTGTATTGGCATGCATTGCTATTAGTTTCTTTGGCATATGTAGTTACCATTATTCTTGATTGGATCAGTGACAGGTGGTGACAGATTACTCATTGTTCTTTTGAGATTGGTTATCTTGTTTGATTGCTCAGTTTCTAGGGGATACTCTGTCGAAATTTTCCCAATATTCTTTCACATCTATTTGGTCACTTTGGAGATTTGGAGAGCAGGCTTATGCTCATGATTTTATGTGCATGATAGATGCATGGTTATGTGATAGGTGGTTCACATGGTTCCTTGTCCATTGAGACATTTGTGATGTGAGTTATGCATATGGATATGTAGGTGTGATCCTATTGAGGATAGAGTATTGTTCCTGTCTCTTGTTACATTGCTAGTTATGGATTGCCAGCATGGTGTCTTCTCGATTTGATGGCACTCACTTTCCGAGATGGAAAGCTCAGATGTGGCATACTTTGGTTCGTGCAGGGTTACACATGTATGTGCATAGAGATGCACAGAGGCCTGGTGACATGCCCGACCATGTATGGATGGATATGGGCGCATTGGCCAGCTCCACTATCCGATTACAGCTTGTGGATTCTATATATGAGTCTGTTATGTATGAGGAGACGAGTAGTGCATTATGGTAGAGACTACATGATATGTATGCGAGTCCATTGACTCATGTGAGACATAGATCACATTGACGACTTCGATGTTGGCATTGTGGTCATGCAGGCCATATTTGACAATGTTGCTTCAGGCGGATGGGAGGACGACGTCAGAGATATGCATGTGATGCAGGTCAGGTAGTGGTTTTAGGAGAGTCTATGGTAGTTGATTATGCTAGTGATGGTGATATCACTTTCTTGTATGGTTCATCTTAGGATTCCTCTTCTTCATTGGATAGCACACATATGGCTTGGTTGCTTGATGCATTAGCCAGTTTTCATGTTACTCCACATTGTGAGTGGTTTTGTCGATTCTCAGGTGAGAGTCCTGGATGTGTGCAGCTGCCTGATGGTACGACATATGACATTGAGGGTGCAGGAGATGTATGCCTTATGCTACCTAGTGGAGCATCACTTATACTCAGACATGTACATTATATGCCATCATTCCCTATGAGCTTCATTTCAGTTAGCCAGTTACATGAGAGCAGATGTTATGCATTCCTTGGTGAGCATCATTTTCAGTTGCAGTTGGGACAACTTATGCTTGTCAGAGGTGCTAGGATTGGGCACATGTATCCACTGCAGGTACTGCATGTGAGAGACAGTCTCGTCTCAGTGGGAGTTCAACCTTATGTGCGATGTGAGACTCATCATGTCTCATTTTATCTACCTATAGATAGGTCTATGTATATTCACGATGCGCATGTATGGCAGGATTCAAATGCTCGGATGGATGCACATGTAGAGCATGTTTTGGATGCTCATGATGCTTATGTAGAGCATGATTTTGTTGATCATATGGATGCTCATGTGGAGCACACTTCGGATGATCAGTTGAATGCTTTAGAGCATGATGTGGATGCTCATGTAGAGCATTGTGATGATACTCAGTTAGAGTTTGATCATAAGTTTGATATTGGTGTTGATGTTGTCAGCTAGCTCATGTGGAGCATGATCATACAGTTGGTGTGGTAGAGCAGGATTGCTCTCATGGTACACAGTATGTGATAGAGTAGTTTAGCTCTCGAGATGCACAGCCAGACACATCCTTGGTTGAGAGGATGACTGATTTAGATGTTGATGAGTCAACAGTTATGCAATCATTCTTAGATTCTCTCATGCCAGATGTTGACACAAATATGTCAAGACATGTTGGTCTTGAGGATGGTGCTTTGGATGCCTTGGATATAGGCATGGCTGACATGTTTAGGTTAGCCAAGATAGCACATGTTTCGTCAGCATTCGGGAGTCTGATGTACGAGTTGTTATGCTCGAGACCAGATACTGCAGTTGCTATTGGAGCATTTGCACTTGGAGTTGTCAGTCATTGGATGATTGGCACATGCATAGAGCGAGTGGGAGCTTTGCAGGAACTTCATCAGTTCTTGCATCAGTCAGATGTGAGCTCGACTCTTATCGACACGAGTCTAGAGCAGTTTGAGGTGCATGGATACACCTTATTCAAGGCAGTTGGTGTAGGCTGATTTGTATGGGTTGAGATCCGGACTCTTCCTGTACATTAGTGTATAGTCCTACATCATTCTTTGTATATTCTTCCACTTATGGTCACATTGATCCTTAAGTGGGAGATTGTTGGGGATGTAAGGGTCATGTGACCTTACCCCCATATTCATATATATACATCATATATAGAGCATTGCCTCAAGAGAGATCATTATGTGGGTTTCGAGGCTCCCACTTATGTCTGCACATCTCTCCTCTCTTCTCTCTCCCTCCATCTCCTCCTTCCTCCTCTTATTCTGCACACCAAAGCCCTTCATAGGGTAGGTGGCTGAAGTTTGAAGGGTAGGTGGCTTGGTTGGTTGGAGAGATGAAGCAACAGGTGGAGTTGAGTACTTGGATTGTGGAGGACAAGGAAAACTAGGGTAAGGTGGGGCATTAAAAGTACGCTTCATAGGAAATGTAGGTTTAACATAAAGTGGTTGTTGGCACGGTTGTTGTAGATGGATTGACTTGGTTATGGATTGGAATTGTTTTTCTGCATCATAGGTGAAAGATATACCTTCGTTGAGGGTTGTAGGTCGTATGGGGTGAAGCTTAGCTTGGATTCCCACCTCCAAACCAACTACCGTCATAAGGTTGTCTTCCTCAGTTTGTATCTTTTGGAGGACTTCATCACGTTGTCGGATCTCATTTTGAGCTCGTCAAAGCTCATGCCGTAAGAGCTCTAGTTGTTGTTCAAGTGTTGCCTCAGGTAGAGGTGAATTACTGTAATCCTCCATGGTGCTCTTGGACCCTTAAGCTAGTGCTTTCCTCTCGGGATGTACCCTCAGGGAATGTAACCTAACAGAAAAGTACCCTGTCTGGATGTACCCTGATGTACCTTGATAGGATGTACCCTGTCTAGATGTACCCTGGTGTACCCTGACAAGATGTACCCTCAGACGTGGCGCGTCGGGTCGCACCGTGTCGCCTTGAAAAATAAGAAAAACTGCAAGTTATGTTAAATTTAAGAGGAGAGAACTTGAGTGAAAACTCCAAGAAAGAGTGTAGTGGCAAAAGTACTTCCCTTGTAAGTAGGAGGTTATGGGTTCAAATCCTCCTACCTTAGGGAATCTAAACCACTCTATTGCCACTCAAAGTTAAAATTACCATGCACGTAGCCAACGGTCACCAAGGGAGACTTCGGTGCCAATGTTGCCAATGTATTGCCTAAGTTATTGCCTTATTCGAGGCCTTGGAGTAAGCCGAAGGAGTAAACGTAGGTGTAAATGTAGGTTCTGGCTCTGGAACTGGAACATGAAGAGGAACAGAAACAGAAACAAGAACAGGAACTGGAGACAAGGAGTAAACGTAGGTGTAAACATAGGTTCTGGTTCTGGAACTGGAACACGAACAGGAACAGAAACAGAAACAGGAACAAAAACAGAAATAGGAACAGGAACCGGAGACGGAGACAGAATCAGAATCGGAATTGCGAACAAAGAACAGAGAACAGAACCCTCCGTATTGATGCGTGCAAAGCTGTGATACCATTGTTGCCAGGATCTTGCTCACGCGCAAACAGAGGTTACGAACATAGAAAACACACAGAGAATAAATGAAACAAGAGACGAGACAGAATGCAGTATTGCGTGCAATCTCCCCCCATGCACTCTGTTTTGACAGTCCACAGAGTACATGTATTTATAGGAATTTTTTATTACATGGAAAAGAGTGGTTACATGAGAGCGGCTTCGAAAAGCAAGCGTGAAACTAAAAGTTGGGAACTTTTACAGAAAGCCATTGCTTTCAATAACAGAAACTGCGATCTACAACGACCCTTATTCTAACCATTACTTTTCTAACTGTTTTTAACAATAGAACCTTCTACACGGGTTTATTTACAAGCTAAATAATAATAATTCGGATTATTCATATCCGCCCTTTCACGCGTTGCATGCTCCTCACGAACCTTCAACTACCATATCAAAACATCAAAAACACATTAATACATTAATAATTTAACACTCTAACATTGCATTGTTCAATAATAATTTAACACACCAACAATGCATTCATAAACATATTCCATACTCTAACAATGCATTGTTCACACTCCAACAATACATTGTTCAACATATTCCATAAGTTATAATAGAAAAGGTCTCAGTGGCCCACAATCTACCCACTATCACCTTCAAGTTTTTGCATGTATGGTGGGACCATAGGGTTTTTAGTGATTTTGTTTATTCTTGTTGTCTTTTGTGACCTGAAGTGCATTCATGCAATCTATGACTAGGACCCTATCATACCATATCTCTCTTAGCCCCATTCAAAATCCCCAAAAGCCTCATAGCCACTAGAGGAGAAAACATTGCTACTCATCTCTAAAGGAAAACCATGTAGGAGCCTCAATCTAAATTGAGCATGGCCCATGGGGAACTAGCTTCACTATTATCTTGGATCAACATGAACTTTTCTACATTCATGGGAGTGGCAAGTGAGGACCCAAATGACCATCTAAGGCGTTTCATGGAAAAAATAAGCATGAAAGGAAGAATAAAAACATTTGTAGCTCTATTCCTTGCAACCCTAGATGGACTAGCCCACAAGTGGTTAGTCCAATTCGAGGATGATCACTTCCTCACATGGGATGCTTAAAAATATGATTTCTCTATAAAGGAATTCCATAGAACATGTCTACGATGATTAGAAGAATCTATGATTCAGCTTTGATGGGTCCATTCCCAAATTGCTTATATGAACAAGGGCTTTAGTAGCCAAGCTACATGAACTCCCTCATGAGTTCTTCATAAAGAAATGGATGGAGAAAGAACTACCGATCACCATTAAGCATAAGCTTAGAGATCTGTTATCACATAGTGCCACCTTGGATGAGTTTGTATCTTTTGCCACATGCATGGAGCATGCTCAGGTCCACTTTGGAGAATCCTCCACTTCAACTAAAGTATGAGATGACCTAGTGGCACAAACTTGGGAAGGATCTTGAAGGACTTAAAACCAAAGCATCATTGGAGAGGTGACACAATGACACATACGCATAATGCCCCAATAAGGCAATTTGCAAGTACTGTGGGAAATTGGGGCACTAGTCCAAGGAATGCTACTACCTAAAGGGATTTGTAGCACCTCACTTAGCAGCATATTGGGTTCAATCTATACCTATTCCAAAACCTTCCATTCTTTGGAAAAACCCACTATTCTACTCTACTGCTTCTACTCTTGGGATGGGGAATGAACCCAATGATGCAATTGGTGGAACATGCAATTCGTCAAGGAGACCTATCATGTGTTTTCACTATGGCAAGCATGGCCACTTTTAAAATAAGTGTCATCTTCCAAAAAATGCACTATATTTCAGAAAATTTCCATGTAGCTATAACCATTATACAAAATACTCACCAAAGAAGGCACCTTCAAGCTCAAACCAATAATTCTTTTCACATCCCATAGATGGGAGTGCTTCCATACCCTTACCATCCATCTGCAAGGTATAGTACAAAAAATTACATCAAGGGGTAGGAACAAGGGCCCAATGGGCTCAATAGAAGGAGAAGGAGTCTAAAATATCTAAGATTTAGGAACAGATACACACTTTATGAGGAGAGAAGGAATACGTACCAAAAAGTCCTAAGGATACTATCAATGCATCAATTGTTAAGCTCAATGACAATGATGATAACTAAAATATAGATGATGCCTATGAGGTTTCCCAATAGGAACTCAAGGGCAATACAACTAGGCCATGAATGGCTCCATCCAAACCTCTACTCTATGTGGAAGAAGTGTTAAGGAACACATGCAGACAAATCAATGTCTATGATATACATTTGGATGCTAAATTTAGGGGACACATGTTAGATTTGGATGATTCCTTAAGCCTCCCAACCTTCATTAGTGGTAGGCAAGGTACTTGGGTTATGGCACAAGCTTTTCTCATAGACTATCATAGTCCCCAAATAGTTGTTCTCATTTTGGGGCACAAGTTCTCAGAAGGTTTCATTAATGGAGGATCTAGAGTCAACCTCATGATAGAGCCTACCATGATGCAATTTGACATCCAACCCTTCAAAAAAGCACAAATTTGTAGTTATGATGGAAGATCAAAGTAAAGTACGGCTTCTATGGGTAGTAGAAAAGGTAGCATTGCATGTGCGAGGGTCCATTTTCATATTAGATCTTGTAGTACTTCGGCTTCCACATGCACTTGGAAGCTTTCCCTTACTCATTGGATGGCTCGTGCTTTGTCATGGTAAGGTTATCCATGATTAAGGGTGAGACTTGATGTGGATTCAAGAAGATGAGCCATCAAGTAGGTGCACATGGAGACAAAAATAGACCATAGGACACTAGAAGCAACAAATTCCATGGTTGTGGAAGGAGAAGTAGAACTTGAATTGCCAAGACTAAGTTGAGTAGATCGTGAGGCCAAGCTACTAGAATGGATATGGCTATAATCTCCACCTTGCTGCACTACCTTGATCCCTAAAATGGTAAGTCCTATTTGTTAATGAAACTTCACACTTAGAAAAGAATGGCTATATAGTAAAGATAATTAAACCTTACCTCTCAACATATGAGTTAAGAATATTCACACTCATTATGAATGTTTTTAGAAAAAAACCAATTTCTTCATCCTTGTGCGAAATGTATTATGTGACAAGTAGATCCAAGATTGATACTTTCCTTGCAACATTTACTTCACATTTCTAGAGTAGAAACCTAAGAAATATAATGCCACTAAGATATACCAAGAAGATTTGCAAAAAACTAAATTAATAATGAACATACACTAAAATGTGAGAATACCTTGAAATATAAACTGAAAATAACACATGAGAGATATATTGAAAATGCTCTCAAAGATTTCAACATCAAAATGTCTCTCAACATCTTGTTTTCTTCAAGCCTTATGTCTAGCATGTATTCTTCCTCCCATGGAATTGGAGCTTTCACAATGATTGTGGCATTTGCTTTATTAAGTAGTTCTAAATTCGCTTTCCTAATATTATGAAGGTCTCCAACAACAACATAATCTTTTGACAAAATGTCCATATTGTTTTTCTTGCTAGAGGGATATTATGAAGGTTTTATGCACATGAAAGAGAAAATCTTGAAGTATATGTCTTTTACCGCTTGCATGAATTGAATCCTAGGCATAATAAGTCCCTTATAATTCTATTCTTTTTATTTCCCTTAATGACCAAAGATCATACGTTACCATGTTATTGGTATGAAGCTTTTGGGAACCACTATGGTTCCACTTGTTTGGTTTTTATCCTTATTTTTTTCGTTCTCTATAGAAGTTATCCCTTGATCCTAGACTTCATTCCTGTAAATCTTTCTAGCAGTCTGATTTGTCTTCAAGTTTCTTCGATTGGTCATTTCTAGAAAAAAACAAGTCCCTTATTCACATAACAAAGGGTAAGAATTTAAAATAAGTAATAAGATTCATGTAAATCATTTGAGGGATGAAATGTATGAAAATGCCAAAGGTAGAAGGAGATAAAAGACATCAGCTATTCAATGGATTAGAGTCATGAAAGGTTGTTCTTCATGTCTTGTTTCTTCTCCAAAGAAGCATTCAATGTGTATTTCGAAATAGAAATCAATGCAAAGACACTTTAAACACTCAAGAAAAGCAAGTATACTCCAAACAATTGTCTTCAATGGACATGAACAATTCAAACGAATAGGACCATCAGAAGTTCTCCAATAGACCTAATTGCTTGTATTGGTTGTGTCCATAAGAGTTTGTAAACTTAGGAGTTCTTTGTATGAAATATGGATATTTGCCTATAGAAATATACATTTCAATAAGAAGACACTACATATCTCACCTTGCATAGATTCGATTTTTGAGGATAATCCTTGAGGAACATAGTGCTACAAACTTTGGATGCAAGAAACATACTGAAGACTTGATAGAGCACAAAGAAAAATACCACAAATTAGATGAGCATCTTATATAAGCTCTATTGGGAATATGTTTGTTGATAGCAAATGGCACCTTCGGATTATTCCACATAATCTAGCCATTGTAAATCCCAAGTATACATTGACACATTGCATTTTTCATTAGTCCATATCATTTTACTATTGTGAATCTCAAAGTATAAGGTGAGATGTATCATCATTTGATGGCTCCATGTCATTTGACTATCGGGATTCTCACGGTAAAATGTCATGTGGAATTTTCTCACTAATCCAATTGGATTCTCCAATGTCTCTTTACCCTATAAATATTAGTTGCCTTGGCTTTTTTTTCATTTTCTACCTCCAAAATTTTTCTCTACTCATATTCTATAATCTCTAACTTGCATTTTATACATGACCTATTCAAGTGATAGTGCGTGTTTGAATAATTTTGATTGCCCCTATTTTCTTGTATTGTTCATCCATTAGATCCTTATCTTAATACATTCAAAGTGACTGGGATGGAGGAGAAAAGTGTTTTAGTTATCGTTTCTCCATATGGGAAACTTCTAGATTTCATGGTCCAAGAATGTCTAGTGCTTAATCACTTTCTAGATGCTATGAAAATATTCAACCCTACATTCGATTTTGAAGCCCTTTTTCCAAAAGATGAGCAACATAATTTTATAAATATTATTATTGGATAGGGAGTCTCAATCTATGAAAAAAGAAATTCATCCAAACATTTTTAGAAAAGATCCTTTGGATAGGTCCAAAATAAAAAGAAAATGTAGAGATGCATCCCCCATGTTAAGAGGATCGAGTGTACCCGACATCATGAAAGTGGATGTTGTTTACTTCTTGTGACTTTTGAGTTTTCATTTTGGCTTGATCATATATCAAGTGAAATAGCTGAACATAAGGACCTTGGTGAAGGGAAGGAAAGATCTTTAGAACTTTCCATTGAGAACAACTTAGATATTGATGTAAAGAAATTATTGAAGAGATCAGCTTTGAAGTAGAGTCATAAGAGGTAAGAACGTTTGATGTGGAAACTTTTCAAAGCAATTATAACCATAAAATAGCTTTCAAAGGGTGTAAATATCTTAGAAAAATCATTTCTCTTCCCTTTACTTGTGCTTGTCCAATTTTTCATTTAAAGATTCTTCCATAGCAATGTATACCTAGTTGTGGTTAGCTCTCTTGCAATTATCTACTTCTTCATAAAAAATAGATAACTGCAATGCAATCAATTAGGCTCATCAAACAATTTTGGATGGGTCTAATTCCTTGCATTATTCGTGTCTTAGAATCATAAGATATATCATTTTACCTTGATTTCCTTTGCAATTATCTATTATGAAAATGAAACATAAAATGAAGTGTACCTTAAGATTTTGAGACACGATCAATATCCATTTTCTAAGGAAACCAATTAAAAAACTCTTTAAGTGGATTTTTTTTTTTTACTCATCCTTTATATCTTGTACATTGAAAGAAGCTTGTGGGGGCTTGCTACTGGGAATTTTCCATCCCTTGAGTGTTCCATGTGGAAAGTGGTAATTTTCTCTACAAAGTATGGACCATGTAGAATACGAATATGCTGCAAAAAGTGACAAGATTAAGAACGTGAATCATTTATTTGAAATGCTAATGATGAAAGCAATGATCTCCATGAAACCCACCAAGTAATAGGTTATGCCTTTTACATTCCAAGATTCTCTAATAGTTGCTATACTCTTTGTGATTTCCCTTATGAACTTTATATATATGTACATTTGTCAATTTTATTGGATGTATAGGATCTCAAATCATTAGAGAAGGATGGATGTTTCTTGAATGTTGCTTTGAATCAATTTGGAATGTCTATAGGACATCCAAACCACCATGAATCCATTTTCTATTGTACTTTGAAGCATGGAGTATCAAGTTTACCAAGGCTATAGCCCAAATTCTATTCATTAGTGCAATACTAATTCTTTTACTCTTTTGATGTTTTTGGATTTGAGCTTCATCAAGTTTCATCACAACTCTCATAAAACCATAATAGTATTTTTTTTTTAATACCATAGTAGTGAACCATATATGTTTGAAGTCTCTTAATATCTATCCATATATTGCTAAAATCATTATAAGAGAAATGCAAAGTTTCTTTTCCTACATCATGTGGCGTGTTTCTGTAAAATATGTTGATAATCACCAAATGGATAGGATTTGTTTATTCATGCAAATCTTATACTTTCCTATATTATGAGATCTATCCAACCCAATTATCTTTCCTTCATTTTATTTAAGAAATTCACACTATATATTTGAGATATCTCTATAACGATTTCTACTCCAACACTATCACAAACTTCTTGAATTTGAGATGGATATAACAATAATTTGATTTTCTTTACTAGTCGTTGACAAACAAACATTTTAGCCATGCATTCTCCTCTAGTTTGAAGAGGTTTAAAATATCATGCTGATTCATCACGACATTACAAAATCATACTCACTCAAAATAATTCATCACCTTTAAACCCATTAGATGTGTTAGATGATCTCTAGCAATTTTAATCCTTTTTTTCTTCAAGCTGGATGTTTCACAAAATTCTAAAAATTCTTAATTCATTTTGAATGCATTCTCAATCCGATTTGTTTTCAACTTTCCATCTTAGAAGTCATAAAACGTTTTCTACTTCTTTAATATGTAAATCCTTCTTACGTAATATATTTTGTAGATAACTAATGTATTGCACAGATTTGTTTGACAACTCACAAAGCGTTTAACGATATTCACCAACTATTAAAAATCTATTCAGATCTTGAACAATATGAAAATGTGGGTACTCCATTTTTCCATATGTCAACATGCAAATTTGCTTTCTTTGTGTAATGCATTAGCTTCACAAGGTTGTGGAGATCTTCAAAATACCTTTCTCATTGTTGCATACTCTTGACTTAGTGCAATCTTGGTATGGAGCTTACACACATAGTTCTACTAATCAAAAGCTCAGTGAACATGATTGAAATTGTTTTCTGTGAGCAATGCATCGATAATAAGAGAAAACATAGTGTTCTAAATATCGATTTTAGAGAATAGAATAAAATGAGTACAACATTTATTGAACACACATTATATAGTTTGAAAAACAAGAGGAAGAAGTTAGAATTCACCAAAAGTAAATGGGCATAAACTTTGAGGCATATCACTTTTCATAGTATTCTAAATATCGATTTTAGAGAATAGAATAAAATAAGTACAACATTTATTGAACACACATTATATAGTTTGAAAAAAAAGAGGAAGAAGTTAGAATTCACCAAAAGTAAATGGGCATATCACTTTTCATGAATTTCACACAAACTTTCTCTCTCATCGTATGATATATTCATGTAAGATATGTTGATATATTTAGGTAGTGGTGTGTGTGAACACACTAGGACCGCCAAGGCACTTTTTACCCTCCTTAGGAGGTTTTTTTCCCCGGGCTTGTATATACACCTATTGCTCTAACAAGCTACTTATCTTTGTACATTCTAGTGGTAATACATTCAGTATTGTGTGTTGTGCTCCAAGTTGCTTCTTCTTCCTTGTGTTGTTTGCATGCTTCCCGAGACGTCTAACTCCAACAATTGGTATCAGAGCAGGTCGCCGCTTTATCTAGGGTGTCATCAACACCCCTTCGGTAGGAGTATCAGAATCGCACGAATTTTGGTGAGCATACTCAGGGTGTTTCAGAGATCAAAACAACTTTGCTATGTGATTCCAAAATCATGATCTGAGCTCATTTTGTCCTTCGGACACATTATCAAAGTGCTTGTGCATGATGTTTTGTGTTTCTATGTCAAAGGTATTGTAACATGGAGCATTACTCATGGTCCTTCATAAGAGGTGTGAACCACCTCTTAGCCTTTTAGAGTAGAGTACTCACTTGAGTGCCAAGTGGCACTCATGTGAGGGACCATGAGTCATACTCATTGTGGATTACTAGAGAGGAATTGGTACAAGATCTGAGAGAACTCCGTGTGACTCCAAAGACTTATCCGTCGCTTCATTTGCCTCAGGAACAGAGCAGGTGTCTAGCAAAAATGAAGGACATCATTGAGAAGCCATCATCATATTTTGTATGAGTGTCATGACACAACTAGTGTGGGACACCCAGGAGTTAACAAGACTTATGATCTTATTAAGAGGCAGTTTTATTGGCCTGTACTTCATAAGGACGTCCTAGAATATGTGCTTAAGTGCACTAAATGCCACGTCAAAAAAACTGAGAGGTTGAGGATTGGAGGACTACTCCACCCATTGGATATTCCTAATGGGAAGTGGGAGAGTATCTCCATGGACTTTATAGTCAGATTACGTAAGACACAGAGAGGGCACGACTCGGTCTGGGTAATTGTGGATAGGTTAACCAAAATGGCTAGGTTTATTTCAACACGTACGATAGTGAAGATACAAGAGTTGGCTAGAATCTTTGTAGAGAACCTATACCGGTTATATGGTCTTCCTTTAGACATAGTTTCCGACCGGGATAGGAAGTTTACTAGCCACTTTTGGAGAGTGGTCTTCAAAAGGTTGGATATGAAACTTAGCATGAGTATGGCCGAGCATCCACAGTCGGATGGGCAAACTGAAAGGGTTAACCAAATCCTAGAGGATATGCTTCAAGCATACATGACTGAAAGGTAAACTAATTGGGAAGAGTACTTATCTATAGTAGAGTTTGCATATAATAGTGCCAAGCACTCTTCCACTGGGCATAGTCCATTTATGCTTATGTATGGGTTTCAGCCAAGAGCACCTTATGCAGTAGGCTTACAAAATGAGAAAGTTCAAGCTACAAAGGAATTCTTGGAAGAGATGAACGGTATGCTTAGACTTGCTAAGGACATCATTAGGAGAGCTCAAGATAGAGCGAGAGCCTATGCTGACCCTCAAAGGAGAGATACTAACTTTGAGGTAGAAGAGTAGGTCTATCTTAGAGTTCCCTCTAGGTCTGAAACCATGAAGACGGGACCTTGTCCAAAACTATCTCCTGGGTATTGCGGACCTTTTGAAATACTTAAGAGAATAGGAAAGATGGCTTACCAGCTCCAACTTCCAGGGAATAGTCAAATCCATCCAGTTTTTCATATTAGCTGGCTTAAGAAAAGGCTAGGTGAATCTCACAACCTCGTTCTAGATAGTGAGGTAAATGAGCCCATTTCTGTTCAATCTACTCTACATGAGCCCAAGAGCATACTACGCACTAAGAGAAATGGACGAGAAGTCACTTATCTAAAGAGTACCTAGTAAAGTGGAAAGATAGTTCAGAAGATAGTGCTACATGGGAGTTGATTAGCACCCTTCAGAGATGGTTTCCCAATTTTAGACTACCTTCCCAAGAGTTTTCTTAAGGGGAAGGATGTTGGAACATCAAGCTTACACTATGCTTGAGGTGGGTTTGATCTACATCAAAGGCTATCGCGTCGAAAGAATATCCATTGGAGAGTTCTTTTTCATATGCTCATTTATTATATTTTTTTGAGAGATTTTTGATGGTTCGTTTACCGTTGTAAAAGCCTTGAGCTTTACACATGTAAAGGTATAAATATAGACCCTAAATCCCACGAATTTGTGGTGGTTGAAGTTGCATTCAATCAAGCAATCAATCACCTAAAAGTAGATCAAACTAGATCTTCACTTTTCCTAGATTGTAGGGAAGTGAATTGATTCCCTCCAACAACCATTCCCACCTTCATTTGAATCCAAATTCAACTTGTAAAAGTCATGGAACACTCCTAGAGTCTATATAAAGACTTGAAATCACTTGTACATTACATGGAAGCAATATACATACACTTGTGACCATCATTATCTTGCTCCCTGCATCATCTTCTTCGCCAACAGTAATCTTGCAGAGGCTGCTGCTCTCTTTCTAGAGCTTGAAATTGAGCTCAAGATGACTCATTGGAAAGGCATAAGTTTCTAGTTTACGCTTATAAATTGTCATAGCATTTGGTGCAGTAGATTGGGAGAAATCTGCATTTTTCTATCTCGGGGTCAATCTCTGCATATTCCTGAAAAATAGGAAGTACCACCGGTGAATGTCGCATTCATTCCTATAGAATATTTTGCTTATTCCTTATACTTTTGTGCATTATATACACTCAACTCTATGTTTATCACTCTCATAAAAGGATTTTTTCTAATTGTAATCACGCTGGTCGCTATGGGCATTTGAAGTTCATTGTCTCTTCCATAGATAGTAAGTTTTTTTGAGCTACCCACGAACCTATCTGTTTTGTATCGACTCATTCTCCTTGATGCTCCAAAGTACATAGTGTGTTTCTTTGCACTTATCACATGCCTATAAGGTCTATTTGAGTCTCCATAAGCTCAAGGGCTGGTCTTGTGCCGGTTGGCTTGACCAAACTTCGTCGCGTCGAAACGCATTTTTCTACCTTCAACAAGCTTCTCCAAGTTCTTTCAGTGGTATCAGAGCTAGATCAGGATGGGTGACTGCTTTCCCTCAATGATGGAGAAGCTTGATCGACACAACTATGCAGCTTGGCAAATAAGGATGGAGGCCTATTTGCAAGGTAGAAACCTTTATGGAATTGTGGTAGGTGATGAAGTTATGCCTATTCCAAGATCCAAAGGACCTACACAAGAGGAGACAGATAAGCTCACACTTTGGTGCGGAAGGGATGCTCAAGCAAGGTCGTACATACTAAAATCTATCTCTAACTTTCTATTACCACATATTAGAGGATGCAAGACATCTCAAGAGACTTGGGATGCCCTCGAGACTCTCTTTTCTGATAGTACCAAAGCAAGAAAGAATCATCTTTGGAACGAGTTCAACCAAATGAAAGACACCTAAACAAACCATCACAGAGTTTGTTACCAAGGTTAAGGAGGTTGCGGATCAGTTAGCATCCATTGGAGAGCTGATTGAAGAAGAGGTCATCATGAGGCAAATTCTCAATGGCATTCGAAGTGATAAGCAATGGCAATCCTTCACGACGGCTTACGATCTTATCATGGATGTGCAGACTCCAGACTTCAACATCTTTCTTGGACAACTCTTCAATCAAGAAGCCAAAAATAGCATAAAGGAAGGTAACTCTTATCATGGTAATTCAACTAGTGCTCTATATACAAATAAGAAGGATAAGAAGCAGAAAGGAAAGAAGAAGGAAGAAGATGAAGAAGAGACTTCTCAAGCCAACTTTGCAAGCAAGAGCAAGTGGAAAGGGAAGAAGAAAGGACCAAAGCAAGACAAAGCCAAAGGTCAGAATTTTCAACCTTGTGCCATATGCGATAAGACCAACCACACCACTCAGAATTGCTGGTTCAATGGAAAGACCCAGAAAGGAAGTGGAAGAGGTGGATATGGCAGCAACAGAGGCAGAGGTGGACACAACTTCAACAACAACAATAGAAGCTATAAAAGAAGGGACTACAACAATTATTCAAAAGATCAACCACATGAAGACTCATTGCTTCTTATGAATCTAAGCCACAAAGAAGGTAAAGACAATGATCATTTGTTCTACATAGATTCAGGATGTTCGAATCATGTTGCAGGCAACATTGCTCTTCTATCTGATTTGGAAAGTCCAAAGCATAGACATGAAGTGCAGACGGGGGATGACACAAAGCACAATGTGGAGAAGATTGGTAATGTCAAAGCTTCCAATGGTAGGACAAACATTTTGAGTAAGGTTCTCTATGCACCCACTATCACTAAAAACTTAATAAATGTAGGCCAAATAGTTGAAAAAGGCTTGCAAGTTAGGTTCACCCAACATGGAGCTTTTGTGGAAGATCCATGTCAAGGCTTCAAGAAGATAGCCCGAGGTGAGAAGCATGGTAGGCTCTTTACTTTTGAAGTAGGAGAAACCAAGAACATAGCTCTATTCAACTTTAGGTCTCAAACCCTAAGTGAGCTTGAAGTGTGGCATAGGAGAGTTGCTCATGTGAATGAAAGAACCTTAAAGGATATATGCAGGGATCAAAGTGTTCTAGGACTGTCGAACATATCAAAGCAACACATGATCAACAGGTGTGATGCATGTCAGATTGGGAAGGCACAAAGACAACCATTCAACCACAAAGGCTACATCCACAACAACTTATTGGACTTAGTACATACAGATGTATGGGGACCAATTCAAGAACCTTCATTGGCAGGATCAAGGTATTAGGTATCATTTATTGATGACCATAGTAGATGGATTGTTCTATACTTTATCAAGAGTAAGAATGAAGTGTTTGATTGCTTTAAGAAGTATCTTGCACATGTGGAGAATCATACAGGTAGATCACTTAAGAAGTTCAGATCTGATGGAGGGGGAGAATACTTCGCCAAAGAGTTTGATGAGTTCTTGCAAGAAAAAGGTATCAAAAGGGAAGTGACTACTAGGTACTCTCCTCAACTAAATGGAATTGCAGAGAGGAGAAACAAGACATTGGTTGGATCAGCCCAAACAATGTTCGAAGAGTAGAAGTTTCCACATTATCTATGGGCAGAAGCTATTTCAACTGCTGTATACCTTGTCAATCGACTACCATCCAAATCACTTCAAGGTATGAATCCTTATGAAGCATGGCATGGAAGAAAACCTAGTCTTGGACATTGCAAGGTTTTTGGTTGTTTAGCTTATGTTCATGAACCATCACAAATAAGAGGTAAGCTAGATGAAAGAGCAACAAAGGCAGTGTTTATTGGATATGATTCAACTCAGATGGGTTACAGGTTCTTCAATCCTTCAACCAAGCAGTTCACTACAAGTAGAGATGTTGTGTTTGAAGAACACAGGTCTTGGTATGATGAAGACAAACAAAAGGTAACACTACCATATGATCTTGATTCTGACTCTCATCAATTAGGAAGCAAGCATGATACACAGGTCTAGGATCCAAGAAGTGATACAGACGATGAAGAAGATGAAAGAGAAAAGGATTACAAGCTATGGAAGTCAAGAGGCAAAGCAAAGATGCAAGAGGTTGGAGAATGCTCCAAACAAGAACCTAGAAGATCAACAAGAGAGAAGAAACAACCAAAAAGATATGGATATGATTCCACATTTGTTACGAAGCATTCAATCTACTTGGCAAAAGACTCTATTTTAGAGTCTTTTGGTTCCAATGTCGCCGAATCAAAAGGTAATTGGTTGCAGATGGGTATATAAAGTTAAAAGAAATTCAGATGGATCAGTCTGCAGGTACAAGGCAAGATTAGTTGCCAAAGGATGCTCACAAACTCATGGTATAGACTATGAGGAAACATTCTCACCAGTTGCAAAGATGACTACAATCAAGACATTGATAAGTGTAGCTGATGCAAGGAATTGGAGACTCCTCCAACTTGATGTGAAAAATGCATTCTTAAATGGTTGGATAAGTGAAGAGGTATACATGTCACAACCACTAGGTTTTGAAGACCCTAATCATGCATCTTATGTTTGCAGACTTAAGAAAGCATTGTATGGATTGAAACAAGCTCCAAGAGCTTGGAATTACAGGTTGGTTACATATCTTCAAGATCAAGGGTTCAAAGCTAGCATCTCAGATCCTTCTCTGTTCATTAAAAGGGATCACAATGAGGTTATCTATCTATGTGTATATGTAGATGATATTATTGTGAAAGGTGATGATCTAAATGGCATTCAAAGGATCAAGAGACACATGCAAGAGGAGTTCAAAATCAGTGACCTAGGTGAGCTCACATATTTCCTAGGTATGCAAGTGATATACATAGATGAAGGAATGTATTTGACTCAGAGAAGATACATTCAAGATCTTCTTCTCAAGTTCAAAATGGAGAACACTAAACCTACAGGTACACCTTTGGAGATGAATCATAATCTAAGTGTTTATGAAGGTGAGAAAATTGAAGACATTAAAGAGTATCAAAGCTTGGTAGGTAGCTTGATATATGCTACTCATACAAGGGCAGAAATCTCATATAGTGTGGGAGTGCTTAGTCAGTTCATGCACTCACTGAGAAGACCACACATGGATGCAGCTAAGAGAGTACTTAAGTATCTCAAAGGTATAATCAACGAAGGTATATTCTATCCTTATTCTTTAGATTTGGATATCAAAATCTACTCAGATGCAGATTGGGCAGGAGCTAAGGATGATAGAAAAAGTACATCTGGTTACTTAGCATTTGCAGGTTTGAAGCTAGTGTCATGGAGTCCCAAGAAGCAACCAACATTTGCTTTATCCTCAACTGAAGCAGAGTACAGAGGCTTGACCATAACAACTCAAGAGGCAATATGGTTAAAAGCATTGTATACAAATTTGGGACTAGTGAGTTCCAAACCTCACATATTTGGAGATAATGTAAGTTCCATGCATCTAGCATCCTATTTTCCATGCGAGAACCAAGCACATAGAAGTCCATTACCACTTCATCAGGGAGAAGCTCATGGAAAAGGAGATTGACATTTCTTTTGTTCCAACTGAAAAGCAAGTAGCAGATATGATGACGAAGGCACTTGATGGAATAAAGCTTTGTAGATTCAAAGCTATGGCAGGTGTTCAACCTATCAGAGAATGAAGACTCAAGCATACTTTAGCTTGAGGGGGAGCTGTTGGAACATCAAGCTTACACTATGCTTGAGGTGGATTTGATCTACATCAAAGGATATTGCATCGAAAGAATATCCGTTGGAGAGTTCTTTTTCATATGCTCATTTATTGTATTTTTTTGAGAGATTTTTGATGGTTCATTTACCGTTGTAAAAGCCTTGAGATTTACACATGTAAAGGTAGAAATATAGAGCCTAAATCCCATGAATTTGTGGTGGTTGAAGTCTCACTTGTACATTACATGGAAGCAATATACATACACTTGTGACCATCATTGTCTTGCTCCTTCAATTCTCTGCATCATCTTCTTCGCCAACAGTAATCTTGCAGAGGCTGCTGCTCTCTCTTCAGAGCTTCAAATTGAGTGCAAGATGACTCATTGGAAAGATATAAGTGTCTAGTTTATGCCTATACATTTTCATAGCATTTGGTTCAGTAGATTGGCAGAAATCTGCAATTTTCGGTCTCGGGGTCAATCTCTACGTATTCCTGAAAAATAGGAAGTACCACCGGTGAATGTCGCATTCATTCCTATAGCATATTTTGCTTATTCCTTATACTTTTGTGCATTCTATACACTCAAACCTATGTTTATCACTCCCATAAAAGGAGTTTTTCTAATTGTAATCACGCTGGTCGCTATGGGCATTTGAAGTTCATTGTCTCTTCCATAGATAGTAAGTTTTTTTGAGCTAGTTGACCCGCGAACCTATCTGTTTTGTATTGACTCATTCTCCTTGATGCTGCAAAGTACATAGTGTGTTACTTTGCACTTATCACATGCCTATAAGGTATATTTGAGTCTCCATAAGCTCAAGGGCTGGTCTTGTGCCCATTGGTATGACCAAACTTCGTCGCTTCCAAACACATTTTTCTACCTTCGACAAGCTTCTCCAAGTTCTTTCAAAGGATAGGGGGAAACAACACGGAAATATGACCATGAATCATTATACATGGGGATATAGTGGGAATGGTATCCTATTTTTTCTCTCCTTCTGTTATACCTTCCAATACCATTTTTTGAGGACAAAAATGGAGTTAAGGGGAAGGAAATGTAACATGGAGCATTACTCATGGTCCTTAGTAAGAGGTGTGAACCACCTCTTAGCCTTTTAGAGTAGAGTACTCACTTGAGTGCCAAGTGGCACTCATGTGAGGGACCATGAGCCATACTCATTGTGGATTACTAGAGAGGAATTAAATGGACACCACACGATTGGGTGGTACAGGATCTCAGAGAACTCTGTGTGACTCCGAAGACTTAGTTAGCGCTTCATTTGCCTTGGAAACAGAGAAGGTATCTACCAAAAATGAAGGACATCATTGAGAAGCCATCATCATAGGTATATACTAGTCTTGGTTCGCCAATATAAGCATCTTGAAGTCTGCTACACATTTAGCAGAATTCATCTGGGAAATGTTGTTCAACCTTTTGAGATAGAATCAATTTTATGCATCAAGGTATTTTAGTCACTGGCCATGGTTGAAAGCAGTTATGTATTCTGTATGTTGGCTATTGAGGATAAGTTGGATGGTACCAACTACCATGCACGGTGTTGAAAAACATCCTATCACACCTGAAACTGTTACAATTGCACATATTGAAGCTGATGAAGAAGGAGTCAAAGATGGTGATATTCTATAGATTATTGTTTGTGCTACTATTTCTGTCGCACCTATTGTAGAGCAAATTCATTGGGATCACAGAGATGCCCAGGCACATGCATTGATAGCTTTGTCTATCAAACGTGCCATTATTCCTCACATTCGCTTTTGTAGAATAGCTAAGGATGCTTGTGATGCACTTACCACATTGTACTAGGCTAGGAATGAAGTTTGTGTTGCTTACCTCCAGAAAAAATTGGAGAGTGAGCACATGAATGAAGGCGATTGTTTGGATAGTGTTCTGATAAAGATCAAGGATTTGAAGGAATAGTTGATTTCTACTGATGAAGTCTTTCATGATAGTTCACTTGTGCAAACTGTTCTGAACAATCTTCCTGACTCATATCAGAGTTTTTCTTCTACTCTTCGCTTGATGATGAAAGGCAATCCAAATGCCTTGTCATTTGAGGAGTTAGTTTCTGTTATGTTTCACGAAGATCAGTCTAGGTAGAACATGTCTATTATGCATGTTGTAGATTAAGCTTTCCTGGCTAGTCAAAAAGGCAAAGGTAAATGGAGCTCATCTACTAGTAAGCAAAAATCTGCAAATGCTGGACATTCAAAGAAGAAAGACAAAGATGAGAAGAAATAAAAAAGTAGAAATTCTTTTGTAAATACTGTAAAGCAAATGATCATGTCATAAAGAGCTGTTCGAAACTCGCTGCTAAAGAGACGAAGAAGAAAGAAGCCAGAATGGTTGTTGTAGAGGCTTCTACACCAAAAATACAATGTGCTAATCTTGTACAAGAAGAAAACGGGCGTTTACTACTGTTTGTAGTTTTGACCCATCTTCTCATGAGGAGTGCATATCTGAAGTAGACTTAGATGTTTGGTATTCTGATAATGGGGCAACCAAACATATTACTTTTTGGTGCAATTTCTTCACTTCACTTGAACTTGCCCCTACAAGGAATACTCTCACATGCACCAACAACTCCTCTTATCCTGTCATGGGAGTGGGTAAGATCATTTTGACTACTAGTGATGGTAGTTCTTTCACTTTGTCAGATGCTTTATTTGTGCCAGGTATCAAGAAAAATCAGTTATCAGTTTTTGCATTAGCCAAGATTGGCTTGGTTATGAAATTTTTTGATGAAAGATGTAGAGTTCATGATCTGTCAAATGGCAATGTGTTTATTGCTTCTAGCATTTTATATCATGGGCTGTATAAGCTCATAGACTATGAAAGATTTGTGAATGATTCACCATGTACAGTACATGATTCTCAGGCTATGTCAGATGCAAATCTTTGGCATGCATGATTTGGTCATCTGAACTTTGCTAGTTTGCTATGCCTACAGAAATCTGAAATAGTGTCCTCTTTGCCCAAACTTGAGACACCCAGTATATACGCTACATTTGCACGTAGAATTATTGAGAAACTTCCAACTTGAATGAAGCCATATTGAGATGATTGTAATACGGTAACCTCAATCCTTTACCAACTCGTCCATCATATGTTGGTAATAGATATGGATTGTAAGAACCTGCACATAAAACATGTATGAGCTATTTGGTGCTTCTCCATAAGCATAGCAAGTGTACCTACATAAACATTAGTAAGTAAACATGCGCATCCATTATGTGCATGTATACTTCTATATGTTATTAGATACAAGTGCATGTTAAATGTTATCGTGTGTGAATTTATATATACATGTATGTATGAAATGCTTATGTGCACTATGGGCCTAGTGTGCTTAATATATGCATGTATGTTAGTGTAATTGAGTGTATACATGAATGTCATGAGCTTGTTATTGTACGTGCCTTGAACGGATGAAAGAAGGGGATGTATAGGAAGTACGCATAAGGAAAGAGTTTGCGTGGATGCATTCTTTTGGGAGAAATGGGTATCTTCTTTTTTTGCAGCAGATCAAGGAGCATTCCAGAAACGAGAGGGTAAATTTTTGAATATAGGAATTTGACGGGTTTTTGTTTGGCTTCTTTTGGGGGGGGGGGGGGTTCTCTCGTGCACTCTCCGAGATTATCTTGATAGGGTAATATTGTGCGGGGAACTTCTGTTTTGAGCCCGTCCGGAAGGATCCAGCAAGAAGAGACAGAGGAAGGTCATATCAAGGCAGGCACGCGGAGGCTTTTATGGGAACAGGTGTTGCTAGAGTGTGGTACGTTGGGGAAGATTGGGAGAAACTTGTTTTATTTACTCTCAGAATAGAGCGCAACTTCTGGAGGCTTTTGGTGGCAGAAGTAAGCATAAAGGAGAGGTGGGCTGATAGACTGTACCTCAGTGATGAGTAGCACCTCCTTTAATGTCAATCCGGGAAGACATGAGGATGGTATGAAGACCTCGAGCAAGTGAAGGCACAAATGTGTGAGTGAACATGCACACACATACACACACATGCGCACACACGGCAAGAACAAAGAGAGTAAGACAATGGAATCACTTCTATTACAACTAAGTTCTCATACAAGATCAAAACTACAAGAAACTAGCCTCAAAAATGAGCTCTCTAGCTCTATTTATAGTTATTTACTAGCTTTGGCCCTGTCCAGACCTAGTGTTCGGCCTAGTTAAAAATTAGGTTCCAGGGCTTATTTGAGGGCTCAAAGGAGGTCTAAAAAATATGGAAATTGGTAGGCACTTACTTCTAAAGCTCGAGGACTCCTCGGCTTGTACAAAATGGAGCTACAAAAAGGTGAAATGATATTTACAAGGGTTTTTAATGATGAGAATCACTTTTAAAATGATGTAAGGATTGTAAAAACTTGATGGGTTGCCTCAGTGCTAGATCTGCATGTATGTCTATACTTGCTTCTTCACATGTATGATGCCAACACTCCCCCCCCTAGCGTCTGTCGTCTCTGACAGACCTTTGCTCTGCGGTTTGATGAATGTAGTACTGGAGGATGTCGGTTGCCAATTCTTGTTCTTTGATCCGTAGTCCCCTGATTAGGTCTCGTTGAAGGGCATCCCAATTGACTGCTCCAGGCATGTCAGGTTGTGGCATAGTGTAGAGCTCTGAATGCATTGTTTGCTCGCACGCGAATAATTATAGCAGATGGGTTGGGTGTGGCGCGAATACTTCTGAGTGTGATTCCCAAAACCCCGTGGTGAACATATCATCAAAGGTTTGCTTATAGCAAGCAGGGAGATATTTGATTCTTGCGTGCCATGCATAAGCAACTCGTATACTTAGGGTGGTGCTCATATCATAAAGTAAGTCATAATTACCGTTTATGAAGCCTGGAATCGAAGGCTGAATGTTACATACATTGCAGAAAGTCTTTAACACTACTTGCATCATGTCCAAGATTTTGAGCATCATCTGCGCAGCGACATCAGGCATGGGGTGTAGACATGGCATCTAATGTTTGATGGTAGCCATCATGTAAGCTACCATTGGTGTGCCTAGTGGGGGAGCAATTGAGGGGTAATTGAGCCATTGTTTGCAGTTTGCGTTGTTGTGAACCTTTATAGCAAATGCTGTCCATGATCTTCTGCGTTGTACAGGCCCAAAGCAAGGGTTATACTTCAAATGCATGGGAGCATGGTCCCATGTTCGTAGCATCTCCGGATAGGTCTCAAGTAATTTTTGCCTCCAGATAGGTTGGAATATGGCACCTTTTCGAGCTGCCTCTAGAATGTCCTCCGGTTCGAACTGTCTTGCGAAAGTAGGGTACTTGTTGGTGACTCGTTTGATCTCAGTGTTGTAGTCAGCCAATAGTACAAAGTAGGGTTTATATTGTAACTCTGAACTGGTTATTAGTCGCCTAGGAGCCAAGTGCCTGCAATACTCTGATTGAAGTATTGCCTCCTCAATAGTCTTCATGGCCAGCATCTAGGTGGATATATGCTCCTCATGAGTTGGCCCCATTTCTTCTACTTGTTTCATCCATGCCGAAGGGGGTTCCTCATATGTGTCTTGTCCTTCCTCCGCGACTCTGCCTCCTGGAAGAGGTTGAGGCTCATAGTTATCTTCAAGTGTTTCTTCCACAGGGATGGTTACTGCTTCTTCCTCTGATGGTTGATCAGGTGGAGAGGGGGGTCGTTCATATTGTAACAACTTAATCTTTAATTCTGCGACTTGTTGGCGTAGCTCAAGTACCTCATTGGCCGTTGAAGATTCGGGCCCTGGTGAAGTAGCAGCATTGAACATCTCTTTAGGTTTTGTTGGGTGTGGTGGGGGCACTTGGGATCTTTGGAGTTCCTTTACCTAGTCGGCCAGTTGGTCGTGTGCTTCCAAGAGGGTCGCTTAATCTTCTAACACCTGCTGAATGTGTTATGAGGGAATAGCTTGGAATTTGGCAGGTTCTATAGGTGCCCCTGGGGTGTTTTCAATGGTTGCTTCTAAGTTCTCCTGGTTTTGTTGTTGTAGTCTTTTATTCTCTTCTTGAGCAGCTGCTAAGTGGCGGCGAAGTAAGGCCATGTTTCTTTGTAGTCTAGCATTGCGGACCAGCTGGTCTCTGAGTTGTTCTTCCATAGCCTTACCTGTCTCTGTATACTTGGCTTCAAGCTCTGCATTCGATTGTTGGAGGGTGGTAACTTCTTGTTGTAATGCTACATTACTCAATTCCAAGGCATTGACACGTGCCTGGAGATGGGATGACAGAGTACACAGCTCCTTATTGTTTTCTTCCAATAATCTGTATTCTTGTTTAAGCTGGGCGACTGCTTCCAACATAGTGTCTAGTATAAATGAGGTGGATGCAAGGGTAGAGGTGGAAGATGCAAGGGGTCGAGAAATGGGGAAGGGAAAAGTAGATGTTGTGCCTACAGTGATTGGAAACGGTGACGTGAGTGAAGTGAAATGTGATGATGTTGGAACAACAGTGGTGGTAGGTGGTCCTGTGGATGGTGAAATGTCCATGGGATCAGAGGTGATTGTGTGTGAAGTGTGAATCGTGAACACTGGAATGGTGGGTGATGTGTTAGTGGTGGCCGTGAATGTGGGGGAGGTGGGGTGGGAAAGGGACTTTCTATTATGATTTTAAATTTGTTGAACTATATTTACAAGTTTTGCCAAGAATGGAGGCAGGGTGGTTTGTGTTGGTTCTGAGGAGGTTAAGAGGGGCACAGTGGTTAGGGGTTGGTAAGTCGAAAATGTAGTTGTGAAGGGAAATGGGTGTGTTAGTATTTGGGTAGGGACATGTGGCTGTCCAAGAGCTGGTTGAAAAGAAGGGTCACCTATGATGGTTTGATGGGTGGCAGGATGACCTATATGAGGTTCGAAAAATTGGTTGGAACTAGTGGATGTAGGTAAAGGGAAGGATGGAGAAATGGTGGTGTGTCATATGGGTTCACTATGGGTGGATACTGGTTGTTCAGGAAGGCTAGTGGTGAGGGGTTCTGAGGGCTGGATGGGAGGTGATGGTGGAGATGGTATCTGTATATTTACATCTGGTTCATCAATGTTAGTTGGGCTGGCCATGTGAACATCTTCTAGAGTGGTGGTAGGAAGTGAGGTAGAGACTTCCATTTGGATCATCTTTCCCCTTTGCGGTCGCGTATCGATCCTTCCTTGGTCATATTGAGGGGGGTGTTAGGATATACCATGGTCCTCATGGCTTCCATGATTCCACAGGTATCTGCCAAAAAGACTGAATGATTCTACAAAATGAGGGTCTACATTCTTCGCTTGCAACATCTGGTTCACCAGTGCTCTATTTGCCTCTTCTCACAACTTATGCCTTTTCTGCACTTGCTTGATCATTTTGTAGAGTCGTTTGAGTTGTGTAGTTAGGAGGGGCTTCCTCCTCACTTTCCTCTGGTTCATTCCTCTGCATCTCCTCTTGTTCATGTGTGCCTCCCGCCTGAGTGTGTTGTGCCTCATCCTCCCAATGTACTCTTCGTGCCACGCTATGTGGTCGTTCTCTCTGGGATGATGATCCTGGATCGTCATTGTCAAAAAAGAATTCACTCTCAGATAAGTGTGCTGTTTGCTAAAATCTCTCAAAGTCGAAGGATGTATCCTCTCCCAATGTAGCCATGGATGCGAGCTCAGCATCCAAGGGTAGTGGAGGGGCTGATGGAGTGGGTTGTACCACACCCCTTGATTGTGGTCCTTGGAGGTGGATCGTGAAAGGGGCTACTTGTTCTTCTTCTCTACAGGAGGCTTCTGTGGTGACCTCGCGAGGAATTAGAACCTGTGAAAGTGCTCCACGCATTCTTTTAGTGGGTTGAACTCCTGATTTCCGTCCGTGGAAGAATTCCAACTGTGAGTACTTAAGGGCCCGTGTGATCAGCACATCATAGGCAAGGCATCTGTAGATAATTCTTGTAATCGCATAGCAACCATTCAAAGTAGGCTTTCTCACGCCTCGTTTGCCTGCTTCATATAACTGGTCAAGGATCCACACTAGCATTTTGATAGGTAAGCTCCCCATCTCTGCTAGGTATAACCCATACCAGATCTTCTTATGAGGTTGTGTGAATCAGTCTTGCACTGGAAATGCAAAATGTTGAAGACACATTCGCAATGGTATAGCAATGTTCGGGGTGAGAGCACACATTTCTTTCAATTTCTTGAGTTTATTGTTCTTCATAGACTCCGGTATCAAAGGATCTCGATCCGAGGGTACATGGGTGCCATACATCTGAAGGGCCTCCTTGATTAAGGTGACGTTCAACTCAAACTGTTTCATTTCCTCCTAGTTTGATAAGGAGGGTACTAGGAATGTGCCTGAATGATCTTTGTCTCCTATCGTTTTCAAAGTGGAAATCAAGTAATAGCACCTAAGGATATCAGGTTTAGGCAGAGATGCACTAAAATAATCCTGTAACCCCGCCTTCTGCCAGATATCTTGAAGAGAAGCTACATTTTGTAATGCTTCAAATTCTCGTGTGAAGAACTGAAAGGTCCACCAAACTCCTCCGAATTCCAACTTGGACTCCCAGATATGATCTGCATCTCCCAAATCTCGTGGCATCTCATTGAACCAATGAGAATGTCCTTTCACTCTTTCTGTTAGGCCACTCGGTGGATCCGAGATGGGAATTCTTCGCACATTCAGGAACTCTTCAGGCCTTGCTGTCAGTGGAGCCTCCACAGGCATGGTATCCCTATGGCTTTGAGTACTAGTGCCCGCCTAGGAGCTTGTTCCTGCTGCTGTTGCCATGAGACTTTTGATGCTTATCTACTAGAAGAAGAAAGGCACATTAGTGTTGCATAGGAAACAGGATGTAATGGTGTTCCCTCCACAATACTAACATGACAATCCAGATGGTTAGTGGTTAGAGGTGAAGTGTTTGTGATAGATGTGAGTGGTGGTTAGTGGTTAGTGTCATCCTAGATGCATGCTTTGGATATGCAATGTACTCAGAATGCACCTACATCAGAGTGGATGGATTTACAAAATTGGGTCAGGGGGTTTGATACATGGTTTATGTCTCCAAGCTTTGATAGAGGATTCGTAGCTCTTAGAGCTAATAACAGGTAAAGATTTATGAACTAGAGTGTGCTGGATTTGGGACCTTTTGGACACCCATTCCCAGACATGTCTAGGTTTGACTGAAGGTGTAGCAGTATGAGGTGTAGGTATCTTCCTTGAGTTATTTGCCAAGGGTACTTTTGAGTGTTGATTTACGCTAGTGATTGGAGGTGAAGTTATTTGGGCTTATAAGCAGGCCTTGAGCACCCAAATCCCTCTAGCATTAGGGCTAGCCTTCATTGAACGCTTAGGGAGCCAAATAGAAATGGTATAGCTAGGGTGTTGCCTAGGGAACTCCTTCATTTTGGTCCTTGATGGTGTGGCTCGCTTGATGCTTTTTTGAGAACCTGTCTCTAGAGCCGTGGTTTTTTCCCCCTTGCGTATCCAGATCTGCTTCATACCACGAGGTACTTCATAATGCCCAGGTTGGTGCTCATGCTTCTTGATCATCGGTCTCCTCAGTGTCGTGTGTTGTTGAGCCTTCCCCTTTAGAATCTTCTTTGGAGCAAATGGAAATTCCTCATTGACTTTTGTACCTTCGGCGAGAGTGACAATCCTCTGCACCATAGAACTCTTGACAAGAACAACATTGTTATCTTCATGTGGATTCCTGGAGGGACCAGGAGTTGGTGCCAGTTCTAATGGTTTGAGTGCTTGATTTTCTAATTCAATCGTAAGATGTCTTTGGCCTGCCCAAGCGTGAAGAAGTCTACTTCTTAGGTTGAGGTTGACTGCGTGATCATAGATCCAATCTTGGCCTAAAACAAGAGATTCGGTAAGATCCTCGCCTTCACATACTAGCACTTTTGCTGGCATGAGGACCTCTTGAATGTAGAGGGGAAGTTCCACCTCTCCCATGCAAGGGGTTTCAACTCCTCCTAGCCCTATGAGATATGCCTCAATAGGTTTGACCTTCAATTCCAATTTTTGGCAGTAAGAGAGCCGAACTGCACTAGTGGCTGCTCCTGAATCAATTAAATCTCTCACTGTCCTTGCATTCTCTCCTTGTCCTACTTCTAGGGTCACAAAGGGTTGGCGATCAACTATCCTGTGGGTCTCTTCACCTGAGACCTCGCACATGGCCATGTGATAACCTAAAATGTCTTGAGAGTTAGGCATGGGCTGATCTCTACATTGTCTTCTCAATTTCATTCGTCGGATGCGTTCTAAAGCTTCGTCTTATGCTTCCTCTCGAATTCACTTTTCTTCTTCCTTGCGTTTCTTGGCAGTGTTGAGTCGGTTTAGCATCTCTTCAGTCAGGGGTTCTTGATATAACTTGACTCTGCATCCGCTTATGTAGCTAGGGAGAACATCGCCTTCTAGAGTGGCTAATTGTACTGCTCCACTTGTGGACATCCTATTGATAATCATTGGTCCATAGCCTCTTTTCTCTAATTTTCGTGCATGTTGCTTCAATGTGTAGACTAGGACTAGGTCTCTTGCGTTCAAGCCTTTATCCTTCACATGTGTATCAAAATAAGCCTTTTGCCTCTTCTTGGCTGCATAGATTCCTGCTGCAGCCCTCAATCGTGTCTCACCTAAACGTTCAAGATCAAAGATTCTAGAGGAGAGTTCATGGCCTATCTAGTCATGCTCCTGTGCTACTTTCAATGTAGGTATCAAAAAGTCCAATGGTAGCACCGCATTCTGGCCAAGCACCATCTGAAAGGGTGTGTCTCCCAAGATTGGCTCTATGGAGAAGACTAAAATGTCATAGCCATCCTCGTCACAGTGGGGTGTCCATTGTTCTTCGTTGATGGCTACATCCATTGTTGCTAAAATTTCAGCCCAGCCGTGAGGCTCAAATTCTTCATCAAGAAAAACTACAGGTGCATAGGCTGGGTCTTGAATTGATCTATGGGTTTCTTTTGCACCTACCTCTTGGGCTTTTTCTCTTTTCTCTTCTTCTACTGCTACCTTGCACATCCATAAGTGGGTGTCTTCATGCATCCATGATGATCGTGATCCTATAGAATGCACTGACTCAGTATCATCTTTGGCTCTATGGATGGGATTCCATTGGATGGGGGGTACATCTCTATGAGAGTAGTCCTTGAGATTGACTTTGGTTGTAACACCTAAGTGTTGCAAATACAAAGAATTGGTTCCCCAGTCTTGTACCACTTGCAACTATCGCATAAATGGTCTCCCCAAAATCATCTCATAGGCCTGGCTTTTGCTAAAGTCACATATAGCAAAAGTATGCTCGAACTCAACACCACATGTAGTGAGAGTTATTTCTTCTAGCAATCCTAAGGGCCTCTCAATATGACCATCGGCCATCTGCAATTTCATTCTCGTCGGCTTGAGTGCTGGCTTGCCCCAATGCTTCCATAGGGAAGTGGTAGCAATTGCAACTCCTACACCCGAGTCCAAAATTGCCTTGGTTGTGTATCCCTGATGGGTAACCGGGAGATAGGTATTTCCTTCTTCTCCTTCACTCATGTCTCCTATCTTATCCAATGGTATTTCTGGTACTGTTCTGTGGGATCCTACCTAAGAACGAGATTTCATTACGTTTGGCACTTGTTTGGCTACATGTTTCCACAATTGAGGCTTAACCTTGAGTAGCTCTTCTAAAGTCAGGTTGCACTGCACTTTAGTGTTCTTTACTACCTCCGTATTCCTAGGTATGATCGAATCTTCGTTCCTTATCATGACCGTGGGCGCTCTCATGCAAGTAGACTTAGTTTCCCAAGGCCTTGTGAAATAGGGTAATTCCTGCAAGGAATTAGACTCAAAGTCTAGCCTCTCATGAGATTGGGCACTCTCCTGCTCTCCATAAATGGAAGGAATGTCTTGTGGAAATTGATCGTGCGCGTCATCCACAAGTTCAATTGGAGGTGGATCTTCACTTTCTTTAGCCCATTTCTCTTCTTGAATCTCTCGTAGGAATTTAGGTGAATACCGATTCATAGAAGAAGAGGTGTCTGGTTCAGTGGAGTTAGGCACATAAGCTTCATGGGGAGGAATGCTTATTCTATCACTTGCCCTCTCCTTAGACTGTGAGCTGGCTCCATTTCCAGACTTTGCAAGTAACCTCTCCAATCTATCTAATAGACCATCGAAATGCAATGGTGTTCTAGTGGAGTTAGAGCCATTGAACAAGTGACTGGCTTCAAACATAGCTTGCGCCAATTCTACCATTTTTGCATAAAGTTTTGTTCTCTCTATCTCTAGATCGGCTCTAGGGTAACATTTTTCATGATCTGTCACATTTGGCCCTTCTTGGATCCTGGCCTGATATGCTTTAAGCATCATGTCTAGATCCTCAGGAGTGGGATTGGCTAGGACTGATCCTACTCTGGGTGGTGGGTGGGTTACATGTGGTGGATTGGAATGTTGGGGAATGGAAGGTGATGGGTTGGAAGGAGATGGAAAGGGGGGTGGTGGAGTAGTGTGAGGGTGGTTTTGAGATGCGAGTTCACTTATCTTTGCTTTGGTTTCTCTCAAGCTTTCTTCAAGTTCGCTCATTTTTTGTGAC
The DNA here is from genome assembly GCA_020310875.1 of Ceratopteris richardii. NCBI lineage: Eukaryota > Viridiplantae > Streptophyta > Polypodiopsida > Polypodiales > Pteridaceae > Ceratopteris > Ceratopteris richardii. The sequence goes on along the minus strand of CM035425.1, from coordinate 110,577,768 downwards.
CATTGTCTTTTCATTCTCTCACGACTATCTCTCCAAGCTCTTGCCCTTTTCTTGGTTATGCTCTCCGTCTCACTAACCTCAGAACTCTTTTCTTGCCCTACTCCTTGAGTTTGCTGCAAGGCTTGAGCTCTAGTGACCACATGCACTGGGGCTGTGGATGTTACACTTCCTGTAGAATCTACTACTAACCCGATAACATTGATAGGAGCGATTTTTGGCATATTGATGGGGTTCTTGGGACACTCTCGTATCAAATGCTCCTTTCCACAATCTGGGCAAAATCCTTGAATTGTCACAGATTGGGTTTGTGTAGGTGCTGGTAGAGGGCAATCACGGATGAGGTGATCTCCCTGACATCAAAAGCATGGCCCTCTAGGGAATGGAGGTCTTATCTACCTAGGTTGAGGTCTAGAGTTGGGGTTTGCGTACATGACATTAGTATAATCTGGCTCCCAACTAGATTCACTAGGTTCTTCATAATAGTATGTCTCATTATGCTCGGGTGACTGCATGTAGTAAGCCTGTGGGCTATCAATATGTGTAGATTCAAAACTATGGTCACTTGGATCACTTTCTGATAGCAAAGGTGTTACTGGGACTATGGCTCTATTCAGATTTTCTTCAGCAGATGCATATTTCACTGGAATTACATTGGTTGGAGCAGGGGGTTGCTGTGCTAGGACTGGTTGAGGTCTAGGCTCCCCTTGATAGGGTGGTTGGTAGGGTTGTTGGGGCCTACCATATTGTTGTGATGGGTACTGGTTTTGGAATCTACCCTATTGTGGATATGGCTGAGAGTAGTTTTGCCTGACAGTTTGCTTGTTATAAGTACAATCTTGTGCAATGTGGTTGGTGTACCTCCGCTCTATGGTGCAGTATTGGCTACTAGGATTCACTTGGGGTTGAGCCATAATGGGGCATACACTCGCCATATGGTCCTCCACAAGTATAACATCGTTTTCCTGGCGCAAATCTTGGAATTTGTTTGGTAGAGATACCTAGGTTTTGAGCTACCTTCTCTGCAAGTTCCTCAATAGATGTGGATTGACCGGAGGTAAGGCTACTAGAGCTATCTGAATCCTTGTAGATTTTTGGAAGCTCCAGCTCCTCTCCTAGATTATCCTCAATGTCTATGCATATGCGTACACACTCTTCTATGGTTCTGGGGTCTTTCAGATACACATATGATCTAAGCTTGGTACTCAGCAATCCATCTAAAAACAAAGCCACTTGCTTGGTTGGTGTGGGTAACTTAGGCATCGGACACCTCTCTAGGTATTACCTAAACTGTCTTCCTGCCAGTCGGACTGTCTCTTGAGGTGTTTGCTTGAAGCTATGAATTAGGGAGGAGGTATTATGCCATATGCCACTCTTAGAGAACTTGGTGAAGAAAGCCTCTAAAAGTTGGTATATGCTCCTAAACTGCCTCTCATGTAGTGGTTGAAACCACGTAAGAGCTGTGTTTCTAAGAGTTAGGACAAAAGCATTGTATTGTGTGAATAGGTCCTCAACTTGTTCAGCTCTCAGGACTTGCCTAAATTTTGCCACATGGTCGTAAGGGTCTCCAGTGCCATAGAAGTAATTCTTCATGGACTTCACCAGTTGAGTTGGCCTCAGGGTCCTAGTGTGTTCTCTCGGCCTTGGCAAAGGGAATTCATCAACATTTCTTTGGTTTCTTGGGGCTCTAGGTCTCTCGGTTTCTTCCCTATCTATTTTTGTTCTCATCCTTTCTCTTCCTAGGGGGTTGGCAAAGCTTACCTCAGGTCTGTCTCTACTTCTATCTCTTTGAGCTCCATGAGCTTGGGAGGTCCCAGCTCCTTGGTGACTGTAGGACATATTGGACCGAGGTCAGGGAAAAACAAATTCACCCTTCCATGTGTAGGCATGTCTGCCATGCTCCGTGACCATGAAGATCCTCTCTGATGTGTTGTCTAGGTAGGTTACTTTTCTTGGGCTATCAAGGTCTTTAAACTCATAGATTATGAGAGCACCTACTTCATGAGGCTGGCCATGGTTATATCTCCAAAAAGCCTCATCGGTTTCTCGGTTTAAAAGCAAATCTATGCTCTTATTATCCTGAGGAATCCACTCTGGAGTCATGATTCTGGTCAAGACTTACTTACCACGGGGAGTCCTTGGCTCTCTCTCTAAGTTCCCTTGCTCTATATCACCCATGTCGGTCTCTGCGATCACATTCCCAAACTTGTCTGTTCTATTTGGAAGGGTGGTGACTACATAAATAGTCCCTTCTTTATCTAGGTATACTCCATTCTCAAACTTGACTACCGGGTGTTCTAGTCCATGGGGTTGATCAGAATTCTTAATCTGGACCACAGATCTTCTCAGGCCGTCTTCGTAGATGCGAGCACCTAGATGATTAGTCCTGATGTATTCCAATTGAGTCTTGTAAGGTCCTTCTGGCTTTTCTAGGTACGCCACCCCTGAACTACCTACTAGTCTCTCCATGTTATAGGACATCTTAGAATCGCTTGTTTATGATCTGGGAGTGTATGGGTAATCACTCAACTGCTGGGCCCAAGACCTAGCAGTGTGATTGACACTAGCTTCAGAAGATCTGAGGCTTTGTCGGTCTCGGCCTAAGTGTCTGCTTGACCTAAGGTTCATATGCCTGGTTTCTCTACCCCCTTGGTCCCAAGTACACTCTCGTTGTAGGTTAATTTGTACCAATCACTTTGTTCTTTTTAGTTGAATATTGTGTTAAGCTCTTGTTTGGAATCACGTCGTTAGGATTACTTAAGTGAATTTTGCACTTGTTATTTGATCGATTCAAGTTTACTTTTGTCCCATAGGGTTTTCGCACTTAAGTCCTACTTAATACTTGCACTTAGTTGATTAGTTCTCTTGGAATTGATTCGTGCTTGACGTTGCCCTAATTAATCACGACACCTAGGTCGCACTTAGCCTAAGCTAGAATTGACGAAGGATGGTTGAGAGAACTTCCAACCTTAAGTCACTTATTGACTAGACTGCTACACAAGCCTAGATAGCCTTCTCCCAAGCTTGGTACTCACCCTTGCTAGCTTGCTTTGGATGCTTTGATTACACACAATGTTCCTGCAAAAGTTCACAAGTTAATATATCTCCTTTACCACAATGGATTGAAAGACACACATCAACAATTACAAGCCCCCCTTGGAGTAACTCACTATACCCCCAAAATCTTATGACCACCTAGTCCCACCTAGAGGTCAACTTAAAAATACATGTTCTAAAACTCTCCATCAAGGTCCACGTAGGATTCTCAACAAGCTTTCCAACGAGACCAAAATCTCATCAATCAGAGTTCGTATGGTGAAGTTATGACCATTCAGGCACTTAGGGGTCAAAACAGGCTCTCAGGGTTCAAGAAATTCCTCCCTGGTTTTTAGGTATTTTGCCCACTTCTAAGGCTCTAATATTATCCCAATGTGCCCAAGATTTAAGCCCAAAAGTACCTCAGTTCAATCAATTAATTCACCATAAAAATTCATGCGTTAAGCTGGTGTATCGCGATAGGTCGGGTCGGTGTGTCGCGATAGGTGGAAGTGTCACGATAGGTCGGGGTGTTGCGATAGGTGGAAGTGTTGCGATAGATGGGTGTGTCATGATACGTGGAAGTGTCGCAATAGGTGGAAGTGTTGCGATACTTGGGAGTGTCACGATAGGTGGAAGTGTCGTGATAGATGGGTGTGTCGCGATAGGTGGAAGTGTCGCGATAGGTGGAAGTGTCGTGATACTTGGGAGTGTCGGATAGGTCGGTGTGTCATGATACTTGGGAGTGTCGCGATAGGTGGAAGTGTCGCGATAGGTCGGGGTGTCGTGATAGGTGGAAGTGTCGCGATAGGTGGAAGTGTCGCGATAGGTGGAAGTGTCACGATAGGTGCAAGTGTCGTGATACTTGGGAGTGTCACGATAGGTCAAAGTGTCGCGATACTTCGGTGTGCCGCGATACCTCGGTGTGTCACGATAGACCGAGATATGGTGAATTTTGCTGATCAGGCTAGTGATCCTAGGAGCTCTCAGGCTGTGCTGTGTCGTGGTGCACTCAGAATCGTGATTGGGTCAACTTTTCAGTGCGCAGAAGGATTCCGTACCTGCAAAGCTTGCTGGAGATGGTGAGGATGCTGAAACCTGCAAGAAACATGCAAAAACACACAAAACAACAATGCACACTCATTCTCTCTCAAACTCGCACAAAGCAAATGAGGGGAATGACAAGGAAGAGGGAATATGAAGTGGACAAGGAGATGGAGATGGAGGTGGAGATGGAGATGGAGATGGAGAAAAAAACACGAAAATTACCTACTACTTACCATTCCAACGCGTCCTCTCTACATCTTACCATCACACGCTTGTCCTCAAAGCTTGAATCCCCGGCAACGGCGCCAAAATTTGGTGTAGCTCAGTGATGAGTAGCACCTCCTTTAATGTCAATCCAGGAAGACATGAGGATGGTATGAAGACCTCGAGCAAGTGAAGGCACAAATGTGTGAGTGAGAAGCACACAAACATGCACACACATACACACACGCGCACACACGGCAAGAACAAAGAGAGTAAGACAATGGAATCACCTCTATTACAACCAAGCTCTCATACAAGATCAAAACTACAAGAAGCTAGCCTCAAAAATGAGCTCTCTAGCTCTATTTATAGTTTTTGACTAGCTTTGGCCCTGTCCAGACCTAGTGTCCGGCCTAGTTAAAAATTAGGTTCCAAGGCTTATTTGAGGGCTCAAACAAGGTCTAAAAAATATGGAAATTGGTAGGCACTTACTTCTAAGGCTCCTCAAGCTCGAGGACTCCTCGGCTTGTACAAAATGGAGCTACAAAAAGGTGAAACGATATTTACAAGGGTTTTTAGTGATGAGAATCACTTTTAAAATGAAGTAAGGATTGGAAAAAATTGATGGGTTGCCTCAATGCTAGATCTGCATGTATGTCTGTACTTGCTTCTTCGCATGTATGATGCCAACATAGACATTTCGCCAAAAAGAAGGATTAGTGATGCAGAGAGAGAGGCACACAAAATCGTGAATCCATCTCATGGTCAATTCCCAAGATGGAAGTTTTGGAGGTGAGGATAGACTTACCGGTAGCTTCACATGAGAGTGCAGAGTTCGATTGCCCCAAGTCTCGTGTTATCTAGCATCACATGACGTGGGTATTGAGACTCACGAACCAAATCAATTGGCAACAAGTGCTGTTGGGTGAGGCGGTTGGCTGCTCATCGTGAGACTCTTTGGAATATTTGGAGGGTGCGATGTGCTTGCAATTTTGGCCAAACTGTAAGGAATGGTCGATCGAGAAATCCTTGTTTTTTCTAGGTAAAAGAATCTCCCGAGATAAGAGATCTCCACCATTTAGACATCACTGTATTTATCTCCTCGAAAACAACAGGTTAAAACCCAAATGGATCTCACATGAGGGAGATGATAGATTTATCCGCCTCATTTGTAATGCCCTCTAGCTTGCCACACTCCTCCCTTGTATTGTGGGATTTGGGGGGTCCCATGGGCACTAGTCCCATTCACTTGTAACTTTTCTTCTTTATTTTGATTAAAGTCCGGAAGAATAGGGTAAGGCCTAACTTCCTTTTATTAAGAAAAAAAAAGGTACTTCACACCAATACATGTCATAGCTATGGTGTTCTCTTGAAATTAAGAAGTATTCTCGGTGATTGTGTACGTTTTTTTTTTTCAACAAAACTTGGGAAGATATTCGTTCTTTGAGTTGACTGATGAACCTTCTTGTACAATGGAAATTTACGATTTTTGACTTCATCTGCAGTCAATTTGTTTTTATGTCTTTTTACATTGCATTTGATCTTGATTTTCAACCTTCTGATGAGAGAAGCAGCAACGCTCAAAGAACTACTGTAGCACTCAAGATAACGAAATAAAAGATGAGATATGTTTAGGTTTGAAAATAGTTGCGTTTAGCAATCTCATTAATGCATTCACGATATTTTACAATCGTTAGCGGCGGTGGCTCCAATGGTTTTCGAACTTGAAAACACTGTTCCTCATGATTTTCATAAAGCAAGGCTTCACATGTGCGTTAGTTGACGAAATTCAGAGTGTAATGATTTTACAGGAGAACATAAGCATTGAGGTTGCATATTCGTATTCATGCAAAGGTTTATGAGAATAAATGAGACATAGATCTGCGCTTTGCCATCCCATATTATTAACAAAATTTGTCTCCCTTCATAACAAAGGTTCCGAATTCATAAGAGAAATACATTTCTCTTTGGCAATCATATGAATTAAGCTATTTACAAAGGATTGACACAAGTGGAGGTTTTAGGTTTATATTCAAGAATCTAAGATCGCAGAAGTGTGATGAATAGGGAAGAGAAAAGAGCAATGTTAGCCTATTGTAAAGACATTTCTATGCTTTTTCCCTCTTTTCCACGAACTCCGCGATACCGTGCTGTTATTTTTGTGAAACATGATATTTAGCCCTTACTTTCACGTACAAAGGAGACATCTGTTAGCTCAAGAGACATGTATGACACATCGCTGCCTCTTTTTATAGGTGGACAACCTAGTGCTGGTCCTAATGAGGCAACTTCTCAGCCTTTGCAGGTTTCATGTGATGATGTAGATCATTCCATTTCTGATTCAAATTTACATGATGCACTTGTTGATGAGAGAGATGATATTGAGCAGGCAAAAACTATGCCAAAATGGTTGGTGCAAGATTTGCATGACAGCAAATTAGATGCACCTTTGTCATATCCTACTCGTTCAGGCTCTCATAGAGCCTCTTTTGCATTAGATTTCTATATTATGGCTGCATCTAGTCTTTGTGATGAGAATGAGCCTATTTCATATGATGAAGTACAAAATTCAGAAGATTGGATGGCTGCTATGTAATTTGAATATGATGCTATAATGAAGAATAGTACTTGGCTTTATGTGACTTCCCTCCTGGCAAGAAGGCCATTGGTACTAAGTGGGTATACAAGCTGAAGTGTAAGCCCGAAGGTACAATTGATAGGTATAAGGCTAAGCTTGTTGCAAAGGGGTATGCACAAGAAAGGGGCACTGATTTTGATGAAACCTTTGCTCCTACTTGTTGAATGACTATTGTTCATAGCATTTGTGCACTTTTAGCTCATCATGGTTAGAATGTACATCAATTGGATATTAAAACAACATTTTTGAATGGTGACTTGCATGAAGAAGTGTATGTTTTTTAGCCTCGTGGCTTTGTACAGAAAGGACATGAAAATCAAGTGTGCAGGTTAAAGAAGGCATAATATGGTTTAAAGCACGCACCACGTGCTTGGTATGAAAAGATACATGCCTATCTCATTGCATATGGTTTTGAGATCAATCCAACTGAAAGCACCTTATCTATTAAGCGTGCTAATGATTTGCTTTTGATCATTGTTGTGTATGTTGATGACATGCTGCTCATTGGTCCTTATGACATGCATATTCTTGATTTTAAGGCTGATTTGCATGCCTCATTTGAGATGTCTGATTTGGGGCATTTGCATTACTATTTGGGCATTCAGTTTATGCAAGCTGATAGTGGAATGACTTTGTGTCAAAGATACATTGACACATTATTGCAACATTTTGGCCTTGAAGACTATAAGCCTATTGCCACTCGTATGGAGACAGGTTTACAATTGAGTCTTCATGATGTTGGAGATGCATTTGATGCTGTTCTCTATCAGCAGGCTGTTGGATGCTTGATTTACTTATGCATTACTCGGCTAGATATTCAGTTTGCTGTCTCACAGATGAGCACGTCTATGCATTGCCCAGGAGTTAAGCATTGGCAAGCGGTTAAGCGCATCTTTCGCTACTTGAGTGGTACCCAACTACTTGGATCGTTTTATCCCAAGGAGGGATCCCTACTTCCAGATTTGCATGCTTTTTTTGACAGTGATTGGGATGGTTGCTATGACACTCGTGTGTCCACTAGTGGCTTTTGCTTCATGCTTGGTAGCTCATGTATATCTTCGTTGAGCAAGAGGCAGCTTACTATGGCCACTTCTAGCTGCGAGGCTGAGTATAGGGTAGCTTTCACAACGAAAATTGAGTGTGTGTGGCTCAGTTGCCTTATGGTTGATTTGGGTGTTGGTTAGTCTTCTACCACCACCATCTTCACTGATAGTTAGAGCACATTGCAAGAAACCCTATGTTCCATGCTCACACTAAGCACATTGAGGTGCATTATCATTATGTCAAGGAGAGGTTCTCTACTAGGGAGATCAGCTTGGCATATGTGCCCATGCAAGAGAACATTACAAACCTTTTCATGAAGGCTCTGCCTAGGGAGAAGTCTGAAGATTATTGCAAAGCTTTGGGCTTACTTCCCTTTTTGGATTGATTCCACAAGCTTGGCACTTCCTTATACATGAGTGCCCAGCCAGCTCCTTTTTCAGTGCATCACTCCTAGAGTAGATTTGTTGATATATTTAGGTAATGATGTGTGTGAACACACTAAGACCGCCCGGGCACTTTTTTCCCTCTATAGGAGGTTCTTTTCCCTCGGCTTGTATATACACCTATTTCCCTAATGGGATACTTATCTTTTTACATTCTAGTAGTAGTACATTCAATATTGTGTGTTATGCTCCAAGCTTCTTCTTCTTCTTCTTCCTTGTGTTGTTTGCCTGCTTCCGTAGACGTCTAACTCCATCTAGATACATGTTAAATGAACCTCCATAGGAATTTAAAAAGATGATTTAACTATCTTAATTAAGATTAACCACAACTACTTAAATTCCTTACATGGCTTATTTTCTCCATTTTTCACCTTTATGATGTTATCTCCTCCAAGGAGTACTGTGTTTTTGCATTGTCAATATTTTGTAGTGTGGGCTGATTTTATAGTACTCTGGACTGTCCATATTGGACATTGCGTGACATAACCACATTATAAGTGAAAGTTTTATTTAAAACATATATCTTAAGGGAATTTCTTTGTACTTAATGGTAGTGATGTATGTGAGCATAGTTACTTCTACTAGAGAGGCTCCACATTTTTCATTTCAATTTGTACTTAAGTAGATAATCTAAGAGCCTATTAATCTTTGTACATTCCAATTTTTAGAATCTGATCTTTGTTAGTAGTCTTCCAATTATAATATTAGCATGATGTCTTCCATCTCCCCGAACTCCAACATCCAAATAGATACACACATATACATGTGTACATACATAGTAACATGCACATACATACAAATATGTAACCTTGACAGCATGGATAATAGCCTCCGTGATCTTATTCTTTTATGTATTGGATATTCCTACGGATAATTTTCTTGATATACTGCCCTTATATCTCAAATAAATTATAATGGAATGGTCAGATATTCTAATAACTTTTTATGAACTTTTCTCACATCTCAAACATTCATGTGATCAATTTAAATAGAAAAAAGTCTATCGAACTCAAAAGTGTCAAGCCTTGAATGTCATCGAGCTAAGAACCTTGGAATATTTCCCTTTTTCCTCAAAGGTGTATCTAATCACATGCTACCTAAAATATAAGACACATATGGAAACCTACAAAGCGTAGATAGAAAGGCATACTCAAATTGCACCCACACACATACATACAAAAACACATACACAGTTTTAGATGACATCTAGATATTGTATATTAGGGTTTCCTTTTAATGATTGATCATTGTTGTCATAGTTACAATTCTTTTTGTCCCTTATGTGAATCGCCACTCAAGACATTGTAATGGAAATGGAAGTGAAGAAGAAGAGTGTTTTAGCCCTTTAACATCAACTCTTTAGTCCTTTAACATCTAGACTTGGTCTCCTTCATCTATCGTCTTTATTTTTATTTTGTTAACAACCGTCTTGTGGAAAGAAAAATGGAAACGACATAAGATTTATAACGTCCAAATCAATCTCTCTTCTTCCTTTCCATCTTGTTTATAGTTTAAAATTGGCTTTCTTATTTATAATTGTCGTGTCATGCAATTGACATTTACAGATTGCAAAAGTCGACATTCTTCCATACTCCTCAATGCCATAACATTTCTATAAAATAGAGTTAGCGTTCAACCTATAAACGACCATGACATTGTCCCTATCAGATACCTAGTGGAAATTTGAATGGTGAGTCTACATTGTCCTAGAGAGTTTCTAATGAGAGTGCAACACTAAAAGCTACTCAAGTCATTCATGAAAGAAATCCTTCTGCAAAAAGATACTACTTAGATTGCTTCAATAATCTTCTAAACAAGTATTTTTAATGTTATTTTTTTAATAGAAAGTTTAGCCGAGGCCTACTCTCCAATGTTCGGGAAACCTTGAAACTTGAACCACATAGAGTTCCTCTCTCATGTAGTTTGAAAGGGGTAAGGGGTTTTTTGAACAGGCATCTTCCTTTCTCTCAAAAATTGAAGCGAAAGATTTCTTCTTTTACCTAAGATCAAATAAAAGGTTTCCTATTCAAATAAAAGGTTCCCTATTTCCACCGAAATAGGTAAAAGGCTTCCACTCTCATCAAATTTCAAAAGCCACAAAGCAAAAATAATGGAGCCTCATTCCTAAGCTTAGGCACAAAAACAAGCAAGAATATGACCGCATATGCATAATATACATACAAGCACATATAAACATACATAGACAATCAAATCAATATACATGGATAATACCTAAAATTTGCTATTATCATATGTTAAAAAAATAATTTAATTTTTATAATTTCAGAGTACTCACTTGCTCGTCCATAAAATGGGTTGTGAGTGCTTCTTTTGGCATTATTTCCGAAATTCTTTAGATATCTCCCCAACCCCCTCTTCAAATGTGAAGGGCTATCATCCAAAATCTTAGAGCATTCCCGAATCCCCAAAGTCCAGGAAGCCCTTTGCCTCCTTTGCTAATCATTATGGCTTCCTTTCACTCCAATTACCTTTTCACTCTGTCCTTTCCATATTTGAAATGAATGGAGAAGTTGATCATGTAATTGCCCTTCTTGGTCTCCATCCTCTATAACCACATCCATGCTGAAAATCAAAATGAGTCAGAAGGAAGAAAAGTACATGTTTGCCTTTCATATCTCATCCTCTCTTCTTTTCTAAGTTGCCCCTAAAGTGGTATCTTCATCCTACCATACTTTGCATACCTAAATCTTGGGTCCTTTCCCTCTTCACATGGTTGCAAAAGATATATCTTTGGCTTTCACGTGGCCTTACGCTCCCTCATCATTCCTTTTGCAAAGGTTACTAGCTAACCATTGTTTTCCTTGAGCTTGGATGTCCCAAATCAGAAATACCTCCCTTAAATCACGTTTTGGCAACTATATAAAATTGTACCAAAGACAAAATGTTGCAATAGACATCCAAATATGTGCATTCTTATGTAATTAAAATTTACACACACACACACTATTACTTAAGGATATACACATATATATATTCACATACAAGCATACTCATATGTACTCACACACATTGAATGTATTGTATACTCATTCGCACATGCATATGTAATGTCACATATGTTGGAGCAAATCTATGACAAGCCTAAGTATTGGCTTGAGTCCCACAAAGTCATAGAAGAAGCCTTAAAATGAAGACAATGTAAAGTTCACTTGTGAACTACCTCTTTTAACTTTTGAAGACTTTACTTAATGTAAAACTGAAAGAATCTTTAGTGGGTGAGTCCACTTGATCAAAAGGGGAAAGAGGAGCCACGAATTCATGATTTGTGGTAGATAGAGAATCAAATCAATCACTAATTGATTGGAGAGTGATTGAGGAAGTTAGCCTCCCAAGATCAACTATAAATACATGCTAGTCTTAGTCGTGGTTATGTGAAGACCTCCAAGAAACCACATATGGATGCAGCCAAAAGGATTCTCATGTATCTCAAAGGAACCATATATGAAGGACTTTATTATCCTTATGTATCTGGTTTAGGTTTGAAGCTATTTTCTGATGTAGATTGGGCTGGCTCTAAGGAAGATAGAAGGAGCACTTCAGGTTATCTTACCTTTGCAGGTTCAAAGCTTATTTCATCGTCATCCAAGAAGCAACCCATAGGTGCTCTCTTGTCTACTGAAGCTGAATATAGAGGTCTTGCCATAGCTACAAAAGAAGCTATGTGGATGAAGACATTATTCAACGATCTTGGATTCGAGTTTGGAACTCCAACTATTTTTGGTGACAATATGAGTTCTATTCATTTGGCTGCTAATCCTATTTTTCATGCAAGGACTAAACATATTGAAGTTCATTATCACTATGTACGAGAGAAGGTTCTAGCAAAGAGATTCAAATATCATATGTGTCCACTCATCAACAATGTGCAGATATTCTAGCCAAAGCATTGGATGGTACAAAGCTTTGCAAATTCAAGGCTATGATTGGTTTGCAGGTAATCTTGGAAGATTGAGGACCTCAAGCATACTTGGCTTGAGGGGGATCTGTTGGAGCAAATCTATGACAAGCCTAAGTATTGGCTTGAGTCCCACAAAGTCATAGAAGAAGCCTTAAAATGAAGATAATGTAAAGTTCACTTATGAACTACCTCTTGAAACTTTTGAAGACTTTACTTAATGTAAAAGTGAAAGAATCTTAAGTGGTTGAGTCCACTTGATCAAAAAGGGAAAGAGGAGCCTCAAATTCGTGATTTGTGGTAGATAGAGAATCAAATCAATCACTAATTGATTGGAGAGTGATTGAGGGAAGTTAGCCTCCCAAGATCAACTATAAATACATGGTAGTCTTAGTCGTGGTTATGTGAAGACCTCCAAGAGCTGAGGTTTATGCCATATCAATGTGTGCTTCCAAGGCACACATATGTATCAGTAAGTCCATTGTATTGTACAAGCAATATAGTTTCATTTTCATGATCATTTGAGTTCATATTTCCATGTTCTTGTGAAGTGTACTACTCAGTGTCATATCTCTCAGTTTTCTCAGTTAGATTGCAGAGATGGTTTCTCTGATCTTGGTGCATTTTTAGTGAATTAACTTAATAAAGTTAGCTCTATACTTCTACTATATGCTCACCAATTTTCAGTTCATTTGGGTTTTGCAATCTTCAGTTATGTTCAGTTGAAGTCAACCATGTCTGTTCATTTTCACTTCTCTATCAAGTACCTGACTTTTTTACTCATCTTGTCAAAGCTGTTTCTCAGTGTGTACTTATCCAAATTCAATTATTTAAAGTTTTTTGCATTCATCTTATTGTCGTTTATAAGCATACAAATTTTCATAATCATTGGATTCTTAAATCTTGAGTTATGTTCATTGTTTTGATCATTGGTCTCATTACTATAGTAGCCCGTGAAAATCGGGATCATGTCATCAGTTGTTAAACATCATTCTCAGTGTGTGGTTTATTATTTTTTATGAGATTACTCTTGAAAGTTAGCTCTTTGAGATGACTAGACTTCCCCAAGAGGAACTAAGCTAATTACTGTTGTGGTTAAAGAATTATGCAAAACACTGGATAGGTGTATGAACCAAAATAGCAAGTTTTTCACCTCTGAGCTAAGTCCAACTTATCTGTTTTGATCTATCTTTTGAGAGTTATCTTCCAAGGTACATAGGGTGTCTAATACATCCATTGGTAAGCTAAAAGGACCCACCATATACTCCTAGAGTTCATTTGGCTCGTGTAGATCAAGGATTTTGCAACACCTCTTCATCTTCAAGCACATACCAATCCATCTCTTCACAACATATCTATACTAATACATGTCACATATGCATACTCATATACCAGGTAAGCAAAAAAATCACTATTACCTTCAATGGGTTGTGAAAGGACGTCTCAGCTAGGCCTATCTCATTAGAAACTAAAACAATGACTATGTCCTTCCTCGTAGTGCTTTTCAAAGACCTACATTCACACAGAAAAGGAGATCAAGTAAATCAAAGACATAATATTTAAGCCCTATTTGATGTAGCATTAAAATGATCTAATTTCAAGACTCATACCTTTAACATATCCTTTAAGTTAGATTTGCAAGAGCCCTACACACTTGTGACTTTGCATACATATACACCCACATTCATCAGCCTTGTACTTAGCTTCACAACTTGATGTCACCACTCTAGGTTGCTTTTTACTCAACCAAGATATGCATGAATATCCAAAGAAAAAGCAATTACCACTAGTGGACACATAAGTATCATTACAACCAACCAAATCACTATCTGTAAAAGCATGCAAGCATGAATGAATATCTCTTCCATAAAAGAGAGCTAACCTCAAAGTGACTTTGAGATACCTAAACAAACATTTCATCGCTTGCCAATGCTTAGTGCTAGGGCTATGCATGAATCGAATCAATTGGGAACTTGCATATTGTATATATGGCCTTGTATCACATGCATATATAAGATATCCCATAGCTTGTTGATAAAGACAAGTCTCAAATGCATTACTAGAATCATCAATTAAGAACCTAGATCCTGTCTCAAATGGTGTGGAAACTAGCTTGCGATCCTCAAAGTCAAAATGCTGAAGTAGTTTTTCAACATACTTTGCTTGATGCATAACAACTCCTCCCTCAATAGATACTAAGTGAATGCAAAGATAGTAGCTCAAAAGACCAAGATAAGTGACATCAAAAGTATGCTACAAATCAGCCATAAGAATGTCAAGTTTTGCATCACATGATCCAGTCAAGAGTATGTCATCCACATAAAGAACATGCACTGTAAGATCAGCCCCATCTTTGCATACATAGAGTGTGCTTTCAATTGGACTACATGTGAAGCCATGAGCAATCAAGTGCTTATGGATTTTGTCATACCATGCACATGGAACTTGCTTGAGACCATACAAAGCAACAAACCATATGCGCTTGCCCTTTCATGCAAATTCCAAGAGGTTTCTTAACATAAACCTCTTCTTGAAAATCACCATTCAAGAAAGCTATTTTTATGTCTAACTGATGTACTTATCCAACCTTGATAGGCAGCCAATGCAACCATAGTACCAATGGTAGTCATGTGTGAAGTAGGTGCAAAAGTTTCATCATAGTCAATGCCATATTTTTGTGCATATCCTTTGGCAACCAATCTTGCTTTGTAGCAATCAATGCTACTATCATACTTTCTTTTAATCTTGTAGATCTGCTTTGTACCAATGGCATTTTTTTCCTAGTTTGGATGGAAGTGATCATGTGTGCAAACTATGTGTTGAATTACTGCCATACAAAAGAATTGAGAGTCATCACTCCTTATGCGTCTTGGAATGGACATAAGCCTATGGTTAGTCATATGCGTGTGTTTGGTTGTTTCACATATGCTCTTGTGCAATTACAAAAATGTCACAAACTTGATGACAAGGCAAAGAAATGCATATTTTTTGGTTGTAGTGCTGAAAGTAAGGGATATCATTTGTACCATCCATTGAGGAACGTATTTCTTGTGATTCAAGATGTGGTATTTGCTGCAAATTTAGTTTTCCCTCTAATTGAATGCAAAGAATAGCCAACAATTAGATGACAATATGTGTTCAATACACTCATGTCCTTGTTCCAAAATAGTGCATTTGAATATGGCCATGTAGATAACCAATTGAGGCTCAAAGGGTTAGAACATTTGCGCAAAATAAAGCTGAACATGTAGAGAATTTCTAGCTAAAGATGGTTGAAATTGTTTAGATAAAATTTTTTCAAACTGCTTGAAATTTCCAACCATATATGGCTAAACATTTTCATCAAAATATGACTGAAAATGAGCATGAGATTCAGCCCACGCATGGTGTACATGTTGAAGATGTATTACATAATGAACACATGTCTATCAAGAGTGCAAAATCTATGCCAAAGTGGCAAAAAAAAACTTTGCAGGACAAACATTGAGTGCATTTTTACTTGGTAGAATAAGATCAAGCTCTCATCATGCATCAAGTAATTTTGTGGATTATTCTCTTACTGTAACAACATGTAATGAAGAGCCACTTATGTTTGAAAATGCACGTGAAGATCCACAATGGATCAGGAATGTGCTTTCCTTTAACCATACATCGTGCCATTTCAAAGAGAGTTCTATTTTTATGCTCGACAACACCATTTTATTGAGGTGTATATGGCACTGTACATTGATGTGAAATACCTCTTTCACAAAGGAAAGCATTAAACTCATGTGACATCTATTAAGCACCATGATCCATGCGTAGAGTCAAAAGCTTACGTGAAGCAAAATTTTCAGCTATAGCTAAAAATGCTTTGAAGCCATAAAATACATCATTCTTTGCTTTCATAGGATACACCCATGTATGCCAAGTAGCACCATCAATGAAGGTAACAAAATAAACATGTTTCCTAAAAGAGGGAGCCTTGAGGGGAACACATATATCACTATGAACAACATGCAATTTTCTAGTGTGTGTATGAATATCTTTTGGAAAAGAAGCATGATGCATTTTTCCAAGAATGCAAACTTCACACGCATGCTTTTCAATGGAATCAAGTGTTGGAAAATCAATAAACATGTCCTTCTTTTGCAAGTAAAGCAAACTCTTGAAGTATGAGCAACCAAGGAAGAAGTATAAGCAATGGAAGAAGTATGAGCAACCAAGGAATTTGAGGTAGCCATCTTGTATGTATCTGTTGCAGAGAAAATAGAGCACTAAAGAGGAGCCCCAAAATTTGCAAAATTATGGGCACAATTTTTCTTCTTCAAATGCTTATGGAAATCTCATGAAAGCCATGCATTTACACTAGAGGAGTCCTCTAGATGCATAAATCCCAAGAAATGTATCAAAATCCTTGTAAATAGTAGGAAATTAGGGTTTCTACAATAAAGTGCGGGCCTCTTGTGCGAAAGGAACATTTTTTAGGGCACATGTATATGTCATTTGATGACACTTTGTAAAGATGTTTTGCCATTGTGAGAAGGAGAGCTCTGAATTTTTGAATTTGCTTCTTCTTCCTCCTGTGTCTCCTTGCTTGTGGGCTTGCATGTGTGTTTGTAGCTTGGAATGAGTGCATGGAAGTGTTGTCTAGTGCATTCATAGCTTTTCTGAAGTGGGCATCTCGAACTGAGAGAAAAGTCCCTTTTTGTGCCTACTATTGTTTCATGTATCACGACACCATGTACACTTGTGAGAGTGATGAATGTGCATGATGACACTTATTTGCATTTGACCAAAGCTATTCCACGTCATTTACTATTGTGCAATTACATGTCTTCATACACTTAGTTAGGTTCATGATACTTCTCGGATTGATAATTAAAATGTGTGATCCCCACTATATGCACTTGTTGGTGACAGAGGTATAGTCTCTTTCATCACAAGTCACTAAGCTCTTGCTTAGGTACACACATTTTTGGTGTTGTTGCCGGGGAAGTACGAGTCCAACCGAGGTGCCCGCATGATGGTGAGAGCTCTTAGGAGAAGATACCAGTTGTGAAGAGGTGAATGCTCTGCTTTGGTAAGTCAAACACTTTTGCACTTATTACTTCGCACTTGGAAAGTGTGTGTAGTAAGTTAGTATACTTAGGAGAGAGAGTGAGTAGGAGTAGAGAGTAGGAAGAGGAGAGGAGAACTAGTGTAGGTAGGTAGATTTCCCAAAATCCCAAAGAACAAAAATCTTTTCTTTCTGTACCTCTCAGCCTTGGGTGAGCCTAGGGTATAAAACCAAGAAAGTCATTTGCAAAAATCACTTGTCAAGGCAAGTATCGTGGAGAGTGGACGACCTGTATCATGGTAGAGAAATGCATGCACTTATTGCCTTAGAGGGAAGATAAGCAAGGAGGGAATTAAGAGAGAGAGAGAGAGAGAGAGAGAGAGAGAGAGAGAGAGCAATAGGGAGGTGAGAATACTTAAGATCTACAAGAAAAAATCAAGTTAAAAGCACTAGAAACATGACCATAGGCATGATCGGTATCATGAGGCAAATATCGTGGGATAGACGGAGTTTTTGTTTTGCACAGGCACATACAAGGAAAGAGGAGAGCACAAGGATCACATAGGTGTAAAAATTTTCAAAAAATCCTTTAATTTGAGTGAGTTAAGCCCAAGTATCTTGACTAGTTGAGTTCAAGTATCATGATACTTGAATTCCCATGCATCGCCAATACTTGGTAGGTATCGTGTATCACCAACACCTCTTACTCCCCGTGTATCATGATACCTTGCTATCATATATCGTCAGGTTGACTATCATGACATTTAGGTATCATGTATCATGAGGCTTGGTGTCTCGTGTATCACCGATACTTTGGTATCGTTTGTCACCGATCACAAAGTATCATGTATTGCGAAACTTTGAGTATCCTATATCATCGATCCCCATATATGGTGTATCCTGACATACTGGTATCGCGATACTAAGGTATTGTGTATCATGTTAGTCGTGTATCGTGATACATACGTATCGTGTATCGTGCCCTCCCGTATCGTGACATAGTGTATCATGTATCATCATTATACTAGTATGGTGTATCGTGATCATCATGTATCACGATACATAAGTATCTACTATATCTCGAGTATTGTGTATCGTGAATTGCTTGTATCACGATACTGGAGTATCATGTATTGATTGTCAACCTGTGTATCGTGTATCGTATGCATTTCAAGTATCATGTATCATCCCAACTCTATATCGTGACCTGAGAGATATTGTGTATTGCGTGAGGTCAAATATCATGTATCATGGACATTCTAGGAAAGGAGAACTCAAACTAGGCTAAGCCAATTCCCAGGATAAACATAAGCCTGAGAGACATGCAAAAGTGACTGAGGTATTTAGTGAATGAACTGCTCAAGTCGTGTACAAGGAAGCCGACGTAGTGTCATATCCTGAACTCGGAGTGTAAAATTAACTAGTGGTAATTCACAGTATTCTAACACTTCTGACGAATCAGACGAACAAGATAGGATGGCCTCGGAAGACATGCATAGTTCAGTTCCTTTGACAGGATTCGTGTCCGTCATTGACGAAGAATATAGAACCTCATTGGCGTATGTGAAAACTAATCCGCATAACATACAGATCTATATTGATGGACTAAATAGAACCGTAGCACGAATGAAGAAAGCAAATGAATCGGAGATAGTCCCTCAACCTACAGTGAAATATGAGGGATGGTTCTATATGGACAAAAGAGTAATGATTTATGCAAGGATCGGTTGTCCAGAGACCATAAGTGAACCACAAGAAAGTGAGAATGTGGACCATATTAGTGGGGAAGGGATTGAGGGACAGGTTTCTACACCCTAAGGAAAGTCTAAAGTAACTAGAGCTTGGAGAGGTGACAAAATCCCTCAGGATGACGTGTTGATTCATGTGTACATGGTAGCTGAGATGGAACAATTGCTACAAGCCCCTACGTCTTTGTGGGGAGAAAGTAGTAACCCAATCACCATCTATGAGCTACAAGACCCGAAGGATCTTTCTAGAACCACTTATTTGGATATGAATATGAGGACTTACTGGCCCATCTCAGATCTAGAAAGATCCCAATTAAAGTATCATGGTATTCTCGTGTTCCCCCCAGAGACCAAGGAACTACCTCCTAGAACCCTCATGTAACATACCAAAGTTCTGCTCGTCAGAACTCAAGACAGGACCAACAACAAAACATCTCCACAAGGACCAATGTTCAGTTCTTGTTAGCTCAATAAATGGTCGGTTTTGGTGCACTAATATGTTTGTATTTGGCAGAAGAAGATGTTTGATTACAGGTACTTGAAGAGTGATCAAATGTTTGAAGGGAAGTATTTGCAACTACATGACGCCATCATGATCAGAATGGATCGGGAACTTGGTACTGCTGTTGGAAATGCATTGATAGACATGTATGTCAACTGTGGCTTGATCAGAAAAGCACACGAAGTCTTCGATAAGCTGCTGAATCAGGATGTGGTGTCATGGAATGCCCGGTTTGTAGGATATGTAGAACATGATCATGCTGATAACGCTCTTGCTTGCTATGAGCAGATGAAAAATTGCTCCTAATGAAGTCACATATGTTTGTGTTTTGAAAGCCTATGCTGTTCAAGGAGCGGTTCACATGGGTATAGAGTTGCATGCAGGTATTGAAAGACAAGGATTTGCAACAAGGACCTTATTTTTGGGAAGTGCCTTGATCAGTATGTATGCAAATTTATTTTTGGTATCAAAAGCTCAATATGTTTTTGATAAGCTGTCAAGTCAAGACTTGGTCACATGGGACTCTCTCATTTTGGGTTATGCTGAGAAAGGATATCCACATTTATTAGACCCGCATCGGGAAGTTTTTTGGCACCAATCTACAGATAAGAGGGGGGCGGCTGGCATTTTTTGGGAGAGGTTTTTTTTCGGTGGCTCAGGCAGGCGACTCCTCGTCCACTTCCTCAACGGGGGGCCAGCAAACGCAGAGCTTTCTCTCCTTCCTCTGTCCGCTACTGAAGCTTATCGGAGGAACTGATCCATCAGCACCACGTAATGAACTTCTTGAGAGGACAACGTCAGGTATCTCTACACTAGCACGACTGCCATGGGGCTCAAAGACGAACACGGGAGGCATTAACAGAGCTGGATCTTTTTGCTGAGATATATCCTTGTCCCAAGGGATCTATACACCATAGGAGCATTGTTCAAGAAAAAGGAGGAAAAGAGCAGTTCCCTTTTTTGGTTGATGCAAATACAGGCGTTAACCTTTATGAAAGTGGAGAAATCGTTAAGTACCTGTTTAGGACATATGGAGATGGAAGGAACCCATCCCCAGGGATTTTAGAGAGCACAATCTTTACAGGATGGGTCCCAACCCTAATGAGAGCTGGCCGTGGCTATGTTGAGAGGGACAAGCGTGAAGAAGGTGAAAGCTCTGGGTCACAACAGTATTTTCAAGGTCGTGGCCAAGGTCGTGGAAGCTTTGGAGGGCATCGTGGAGGAAGAGGCCCTCCGAGCAGAGATACAAAACAAGTTGAATCCTACGATGCTAGTGAAAGTTCTTCTTCTACATCTCAAGGCAATTGGGGAGCAGCTGTGCCACTTTTGTCCGAGCTTTTGCCTGGTCTAGAGAATCTTTCGCTTGAGGGGAGGCCACCTGCGATTGAGGTACCCGATGAGGTACTGAAAGGGGAATGTTTGAAGGAATCAAGAGCTCTTCTTGTTCCACCTAATCGGCCCAAACTAGGCACGTTAGGCATCGCTTCAAAAGTGCGAGCAAATCATTTTGTTGTAAAGTTCAATCCAGGGCTCTGTATTTACCACTATGATGTGGAAAGCGAGCCAAAAGTGAATTCTAAAGCTGTTGCTAGAAAATTGCAGCAAGAGTTGTGTGGGCGTGAGGCTGATTTCAGAGGAAAGTGTCCTGTGTATGATGGCAGTAAATCAATGTATACTGCTGTCGAGCTTCCATTTGATAAACGTGACTTTTCAGTCATATTTTCTAATGAGAGCAGGGAAAAAACGTACAAGATTACTATCAAACTAGTTGCCACTTTGAATTTATCATCCCTTAGTGAATATCTGCTTGGAAGAAAGATTGCAGTTCCTCAAGACCAATTACAAGCTCTAGATGTCGCTTTGAGACAAAGCCTAGTATGGAAGTACACTCCAGTGGGCAGGTCTTTTTTCACTAGGTCACTTGGTTCTGTGACATTGGATGGTGGTCTTATTGCTTGGAATGGATTTTTCCAGAGCTTAAGGCCAACTTTGCAAGGTCTTGTTTTAAATGTGGACCTTGTGACAACTGCTTTCTATGAGCCTATTGAGGTCGTTGATTTTTTGGGGAAGAAAATTAGATCATTTGATCCTCGCTACAAATTGACTGATGCTCAAAGAAATATGGTAAAAAAAAGCCCTCTCTAGGCTGAAGGTTGAAGTGACACACCGACCTACACCTCGCAAGTACATAATTTATGGACTATCTCCTGTTCCTGCCAAGGATCTGAGATTTTCAATGGACAGGGAAGGTGGAGTGTTTTGGGCAGCCTGCATTCTGAAGGATGTATGCACAGAGAAGAGGTGGATCGGTGGAGTAAGCTGGAATGCTTGAAGGTAGTAGGAGCAGCACTTCGAAAGTTTAAGGAATTCAGAGGTCAGCTGCTCAGATGAGAAGAACCATAGAGTGAGAGTTCTCTCGTGTGCATCCATAAAAAGAGAAGCAGCCTCCTCTGTCACTTAAGGGCTCTTCATCGACAAAAGGAGGCGCAGCCTGGAGCTCATTAAAAAAAAAAGAGATCGGGAGAATGCGGGGGCTTCTTCGCATTCCAGAGAAAAAAAGGAATGGAATGGACAGCCGGCAGTGTTGTGCAACGCATGTTCAATGCGTTGTTCTCTGAGAATATGCAAGAAAAGGTTTTCTTAATCACGGGAGCTTCTCATTTGCTGCAGATACATGGAAGTGCCTGCTCATCATGAAAAATGTATTCTCATGGAGGCTAATCAAGGGACGAAAAGGCTCGCTTGCTGAAGCTTGATTGCTAATGATCATGAATGTGAGATGGTCAATGGAATTGTGCCTTTTGCGCTCGTCCTTCGCATTTGCTTCGATTCTATTCAAGGGAGAAGATATGGTACACTGACATCATCAGAAGAATATTTTAATGTGACTCTGACTGCAAACAATTACCTCAGGATTTTCATTATTTGTTCTGAGAAACGGAGATCATGAGAGATACGTCAGAGGATAGAGGATAATCTGAAGATTCATGGAACATCTTTGAAGGAGCTCTTGCATCGCAGAGGAGACTGAGATATTGAAGGCACGCGGTAGAGCTTTTGATGTTATCTGATGAGCTGGAGATCATTGCGCATAGGAGGAAATGGGATGCTCTGGATTATATTCAGAGGCATATCTATGATCTGAGGAAGATACAGAGGTTGTCAGAGAGCACCAGAAACTCATTGCAGGGAAGCAAATATTGGAATTCAAGAATGGAATGAGTAAAAAAGAGCATTGAACTAGTTTATATGTGATGAAAATACTTATCCTTGGTGGCATATATAGAGAATATTCCTTCTGATGATTTGGTAGCAAAGGAGTGAAGATCTTCTTTCCTTTCAGAATTTTATGTGCCGATCACTGTAGTGATACACAATTCTCGTCTTGCAGTAATAGATAGAATGCCTTGTTTTGAGGATGAAATTGTTGCTCACTTGCTCTTCAGTTCATCTTAAGCTTTGTAATGCAGTCCACTGTTATTGGATGAGAGTTTGCACAAGAAGACAATAAGCGGATAAACCCTTCATTGGGAATTAGACGAAAGGAATCATGTTTGATGGACATCCATGGAAAACCTGATATCAACGAAGAACGCGGTGGTGAAGGTATAAGATTCATATTCTCTTCATGCACATTTTAGGGAGTATGTTGCTGTTGGTTGGTGCCATGCCCGTGTAAATGTTTTTTTAGCTGTAATGCACAAGTTCAAATTCTTATTGCATGAGTAAGGGCATTTCAGAGGCAGTGGTTGATCCATGAGCAAGAGATGTGTGATGTGTTTGACTCTTCATGCAGATCCTATTGGAGTCATAGTATCTGACAGGAATGGTAGTCTTAGGGAGTGTGTGTGGGATTCTCCAATAGTCTTGTTGTGTAATTGATCAGTAAGGGACCAATTTGTTTGCATAAAAGATTTAAACACTGTTGTGTTCCATCATGTTCATTGGAGATGAATGAATCATAACAGCACCTTATGCTACTTCTATGCTGTTCAAGATGCCTCCTTCACCAAGTTGAAAGAAATTGTTTCCATGCTAAAACTGGTTGTTACTTTTGTTTGTGATGATCGCACATGTGCTGTTGTGTTTTTTGGATGTATGAGTATTTTGGGTGAGTTGTGTGAGAAAGTCGAATGAGGTGAGAGTTGTGCGGCGTGTGAGCGAGTGCATAGTGATCGAAAGAGCATGTGAGCTGGAATGCATGGGTGTGCACAAAATGGGTGTGAGGGAGTGAGAAAGAGTGCATGAAAGGAAGAGGGATAGGGTAAATGAAATAAGGAAGTGTGGGTGAGAAAAGGTTGTGATCACGAGAAGCAGTCATTGGGAGTTTGGTTTTAGGTTGTGGTCGGATTCAAGTCTCCATGTCTACAGTTGAACATTATTGAATGACCTAGAGGAAAAGAAAGTGGTATAATTCAAGGAAAAAGAGTGAACCCAAGCGTGTGTGAGGCTAATTCCGTGGGGTATAGGAACCTACCATTTTGGTGCGTTTGCCGGGAATTTATGAGCTAGTGCATAGCCATAAGAATAATCCATTGCGGGATAATTATGGGCTCCAGGTAATCCAATTGGACCGATTCCGAGGGATTTGAACAAAATAAAACCTCGTATAATCATCTTTTTCCTGCGGCATTAGGAGCCTTTCAGTTCTCCACACGAGGAGCAAATCCTAATTATCAACCGCCAACCAATGGAGACCTAGGAATAGAAATACAGTGCATGTAAGACCATCCTTAGGTAGGGGAATTGGAGTTGAAGTAAGACATCTAGCAGTTCCTGTTATGCCCTGACCACCTGAACTAGGAAGAAGCTGATTACAAGCAATTCAAATGGCCAAGTGTATGAGAATCCATTATAATGAGTACGGTGAACCTTATAATCACATAGCTAAATTCAAGCAAGTGATTTGTGCAAAACAAGTGGAATATTTTATGATCCAATATGAGTCATTTGGGTTGACACTTACGAACACCGCCTTGGCTTGGTTCCAACCTCTTGAGCCCAATCAATTCCTAAATATGGAACAAGTATTTCAGGAAATTATTGAACAATTCACTAAGATACCCATTAAGAATAAATCCTCATCATTGATCCATAGTTTCAAATAGTCTCCTACGGAGTCAGTATTATTGGCGGCTCAGAGATTTAAGCAATGTGTAGACAGATGCCCCATAGAAGAGACACCCACCCAACAAAAAATGATTTCATTATTCTTAGAAGGCCTAGTCGATGAATCCCTAGGAGCATTAGTCTATGTAAAGAGATTCCAAACCTTGAGTGAATGCTTGAAGGAATGCATAGATTTGGAAGATAATTTGTCAGAAGACTTGGATTCCCCACACCAAGAGTAAGAGTGAGGATAGTTCCAGCAGCATTGCTAGTACTAGCAATAACGTGGAAGAAATTGCTAACTTAATGGCTAAAACGTTAGGAGTGCAAGGACAAAGGAACTATCCTAGCCCCCCCACTATGAATGCCTATGTTAAGAAGGTGCATACTATGGAGGAGATCATCCATCTCATGTATGCAATAGGGGAATCGTTCCATCGAATCCCTACATACATAACCGTCCACTAGTACAGAATCAAGCCCAATATTGCAGTATTGAATAGAAATATACCAACCACAACACTGATAATTGCCCTTACAATAGATAGCCTAGACAAGTCCAACCACCATGATTCAGGCTACATGGATACCCAACTAGAGACCTAGGCAGGCAGTTTCCTAGGTGCCCTCATTACCAGAATACATCTCGAAATCAACATCCTTATGAATACCTGAGATACAACCCACCAAAACCAGTCTTGGGACAACAACCCCATCCTCAGAATGTAGTCACGGAAGTTTTCCCAAGCTGAAGAAAACACAGAGAGAGCCCTAGTACCAACTACTCCTTTGACTGGCACGGATAGCTACAATCAATCCTATGACCCGGCTTGGGGAGATTATTATTCATACCAACCAAGTGGGCCCTATGAATTACAAGGAGACCTACGAGCAATATCCATATGGGAAAAATAACAATGATCAATCATATGGACATGGAGCTGAATATGCAACCCTTATGTACACCAACCTAAGAGCTCAAACACCTTCTAGACCCGTCATTAGACCTCGAGTCCCTCGAGGACCATGATACCGTTGTGAAGGAGACCATTTCATCAGGGAATGCACTTTTCCCTATCAACCACCTCACAAGGTTTGGGAAGGATATTGTAGTGATTGCGGAAAAGAACATTTTTTTAGGGACTATCCAAAAAACCCTAACAAAATGAACCACACCACCCAAGTGAACGTAGTAGAGGTAGTAGAGCCTTGAGGAAGTGGCAAAGAATATATAGTGCCCTTGAAGGAAATTACAAGAGTAAGAGCCAAAGAAGGACCTAAAGAGTTAAACTCCACTAGACACGAAACCAACAAACGAGAAACTCCAGTACCTCAAGTAGTGCCAGACTCAAAGGAAAAATGCAAAGGAAAAATGGACTCAAAGATGGAAAGCTCGACGAGAGAAGCTAAGAAACAAGCCGACTCAACAAAGAGAGGAAAAGAAGAGCAAAGAGGATTCATAGCACAGTACAACTCCCACACATGCAAAGGATTCTAGTGTTGGGAAAAAGAGCAAGGTAAACAACCAGCACGACCAATGCTAGTTGACCCCATGCTTGAAGACCTAGCCATGTGGATAAACACCTACCAATCTAGGATTAAAATTGGACCAAGTGTGGAAAGGGAAAGGCTAGCAATGTGTAAGAAATTGATAGAATTAGCCCAAAACACCCAGGAAAAACCTATACAAGACCTTCCAGAAACAAGCATACCTGAAAGAGAATTTCAAGAAAGATTGAGAGTTCATGAACCTCTAAAGAAAGAACGTCTGTAGAGAAACTAGAAAGCATAGCCACCGAAAACCATCAAAGAAGTTCGATAATTCCCAAAGTAGAAGCTAACTGGCCGGAGGATTTATGGGCTAAAGTCGAAGAAGAGAGATGGAGAAAAACTGAGGGTATTAACATGCCCTTCGAAGAGTTCGATGTAGACAAAGACCTAGGAATGATAAATCATGAAATGAATTACGAGGAAGGTGAGGAGGGAATGGAAAGCATGCATACGACTGAACTATATGGGAGAATATGAATGGAATTCTGAACTTTATCATGCCCCAATAGTAACAACGAAAGAGAAAGGATTTTCTAGCAAGACATCAAACATAGCATGAAAATTGAAGGAGACTAAGGTGCAGTGTTCAATAACCTTAGAGGAATTACTAAAAATTAAACCACAAGTATCGGGCAAATTAGCGAAGCACTTCATGTAGAGAGAAGTAAAAGCAAGTAACAAGGAGGCGAATGAAGATACACATATGATTCAAATTCCTATAGATAAAGTGAGAGACTTTAGTGAAGGGGATGAAGGTAATACATGTCTACCCATCACTTTTTGAGGTTACACCACAAAGGCAATCCTAGATACGGGAGCAAGAGTAGGAATGGCTACAAAAGAAATATGGGAGAAGTGGGGAGAACCAGCATTATGACCCACAAGAATGAAATTACAATTATCTGTTGGCCACACAAGAAACCCCTAGGATTGCTAGAGAATGTAATGCTTACAACATGTGGAGTAGATTTTGAACACACACTAGCCATTTGCCAATTTGAGAGAGCTAGTAATTATGAAATGATCTTGGGAAGACCCTTTATGAGACAACTAAGGGTAGTGCAAGACTGGGGTAGAGATGCGATATATTTGCAACATAGGGGCACAACTACAAGAATAAACCTCCATACATATGCATATCATGATGTCCCACCTCTACAATGGAACTCGATACACAATGAAGAGGATGACCTATTAGCCTATAGTGCAGGATCGGAAGACTAATCCTGGATGGATGAGGATACCCAACTATGGATGTGTAAGGAAGTTAAGAGGGAGGATGAGAGGACACTAACATGGCAAAAGGCTATGGAGTCTCAAGGCCTATAGAAGATCCAGCTTATATGCCACAATTATTCCTAGATGAAGAGCTCGAACCCCATTGATGGATGGAAATATTGGCCACTTTGGATGTATGTGTCAATGAGGAAGTCTTGACCCTAAACGAGTGCATAGATAAGGAGGGGTACAACGTTAGTCTATAGATGGTGGTGCTACAAGAGGCAAATGAAGGAGAGTGGATAGAAAAGGATTGGACAGAAGATTATGAAAGCATAGAAATGGAACCTAAAACTCAAGAAGAAGGACTTTACTTAGAAAAAGGACACAAAGAAACGAAGATGAGAAACAATTCTTTCCAAGAAAAAAAAGAAAGTTCGAAAGATATCCATTTAGAAGGAATCAGCAAAGAAAAGAATATACCATAGGAGCAATTTGAGGTCCCTGAACATTTTGAAAAGTAGGAGGTAGAGGAAAGAAAGATTGCTATCCAAATTCCTAAATGACAAGCACAATAAGGAATAGCATACGATAATAAAGAACAGACAAAAAAAATTACAATAACCATAGAAGGAGAAGAGGAAAGATGTACTTACATAGGGAAAGATGTGTCTGAAAGCAAAGAATGAGAACTCATAGAGTTGATTCGAGACTATAGGGACGTATTTGCTTGGACATACAAGGACTTAAAAGGAGTGGATCCCTCCATTTGTTCCCATCGTATTCCCATGACTCCTGATGCTAAACCATCCAAACAACGACCATATGCATACAATGATGTGTATTCAACCAAAATCAAGGAAGAAATAGACAAATTATTGGCAGTAGGATTCATTTATGAAATTGAACACACCGAATGGGTATCACCTTTGGTAGTAGTGCCAAAGAAAAATGGGAAGCTTAGGGTATGCATCAACCTCAAAAATTTTAATGCAGCCACCATTCGAGACAGCTACCCCTTACCTATTAAACACCTCTCTTGAAGAGGGTGGTAGGCAAGGAAGTTTATAGCTTCCTCGATGGATTCTCGGGCTATAGCCAAGTTGCAATTGCGCCAGAAGATCAACATAAAACTGCATTTTCCACAGAATGAGGGGTGTATGCTTTTAAGATTATGCCTTTCGGATTAACTAATGCACCAACTACCTTTTAGATATTCATGTGTCATGTATTTAAAGAATTTCTCAGAAAGAGTATGGAAGTGTATGTAGATGGTTTGTGCACATATTCTGAACAAGGAGCGGACCACATAAGAGAGTTGAGGAAATTGTTTGGGAAGTGTAAACGATATAGAGTTTGTTTAAACCCAAAAAAGTGCATCTTCATGGTAAGAGAAGGAAAACTTTTGGGTCATATAGTGTCTAAGAATGGAATATCTACTGATGAAGACAAGATCAAAGTTATTCTAGAACTTCCTTGACCAAAAAATGCAAAGGAAGTACAAGAATTTATGGGACACTATTGTTGGTGCATTTTACCCAAGCCTACATGCTTGATATGCTTGATATTATGATCATTTGTAAGTCACATGTGTAGTCATGTGAACAACTCTTGTAAAAGAGTACATTTTATCTCTTGTAATTGAAAAAAGAAAAAAGGAAAAGGTTGGCTTACCTCATCCATGATGTAAAAGCAAATTTGTGGCTCTAACCACCTAAAATCACGAATTTTTGAGCTGAGGGAATATCTCCTAACTTTGGGGATCACTTTTAGGTGGATCCATTCGAATTCGAATTCAAAACTCCCTCCAAGAATAGCTATAAAAAGAGCAAGAAGGAAGAGGCGATTAGCAAGCCTTGTACATGACCACTTCATGTCATTTTGTAGAGATTGAAGAGCTTACTCCATAGCTCTATCATTCTACTCCCATTGTGCAAAGATTCATTGCCAACGTGGTTGTACTCATATGTGAATCTATACATTTATCATCATCTACTTCTCTGTTTTGTTCTCTGCTATACTCACTCAGAGTAGTATTTTTAGAAGGTGATATCTCGAGTTTTATGCAACATTTTTCAGTGTTTTAACGTGCATTAAATAGCTCTAACTGTCTAGTGTTTTCATATAAATTTTCCTGGTCATTGGATTTACAGTTTTGGTGATATATGCATTTTACTACGCACTGGTCTATCTCTGCAAAGCCCCGAGAATGATGGGCATGTTCCAGAAATTGATGAATCTTGTTCTCAGTGCTCAATCCATCATTTGAAGTGTTTTAACTTGGATTGGGAAGCTTGCTAAGTCTATTTTCTATGACCAAAAGTAATTTATCTAACTCCTACCACGTTGAGAGCACTATTCATTTTTTCTAGCAGGTGTATGTCCAAAAATAGCAAGTTTTGGGAGCTAGTCATTTTGCAATAGTCTGTCTTGACTTAAACTTTTGGCATACATGTTCCAAAGTACTTGGCTGATATTTTGGTGGATTTAGGAAGCTCAAAGGGTCTACTAATCAACTCTGAAGTCTCAGTTGGATGGTTTGAAGCTGGTTGTAGCAGCACCTACTCATCTTTGGATTGCATCCACCATCTCTCTGCACAACTATGGATACTATCAAACATTTATCCACATGTACGCCATAATTGCTAAACCTCTATATGGCTTACTAACTCAGTTCAATTGGTTCGAAGAATGTGAGGAAGCATTCAATGAGATAAAAAGGAGACTCAGTTCAGCGCCTATTCTAAAGATACCAAATTGGAGGAAACCATTTCATATCCACGTAGATGCTTCCAAATTTGCCATAGGATGTATCTTAGCACAACCGACAGATGAAGGAAAACTTGATCGTCCTATAGCTTACACTAGCAGGAAACTCAATCAAGCTAAATGTAATTACACTACCACTAAACCAGAAGGGTTAGGAATGGTATATGTGGTAAAGAAATTTCGGCATTACTTATTAGCAAATAAATTCAAATTCTTTATTGATCATCAAGCCCTACTATACCTAGTCAATAAACCCTGTAATACGGGAAGACTAGTGAGATGGTTCCTTTTATTAATGGAATTTGATGTTGAAGTGGTGGTTAAAAAAGGAAACATGCATGTTAGAGCTAATCATCTTTCTCGAATGACACAAGGAGAACCTCCAACTAGAGTGGCAGATGACTTGCCTAACTCTTATCTTTTCAACTTAGAAATTTTTCCACGGTGGGCTGAAAAATTGATACCTATACTCACCCATGGACCTAGTCATCCGATTAATTTAGGTTTAGCCCAAGAACTATGGAAGACCCAAAATCTTCACATTGTAGCAGGAAGCCTATATCATCAAGATTCTAATGGACGTCTTTTGAGGTGTGTAGATGAGGAAGAATAAGAAAGTTGGCTGAAACATGCACATATAAACCCATGGAAGAAGCATAGAAGTATCAATATTATGGTGCAAGAACTAAAAAGAGTAGGATTTTATTGGCCAAGGATGTGGAAGGATGATCACAGGCATGTAGGAAGTTGTCTCAAGTGTCAAGAAGAAAGGCCTCAGGAGAACTGAACACTATGCTATTCCATAGTAGCACCTTGATGGAGTTTGCCTTTAGTGAAATTCTTGAGGACACATGAATATCCGGAAGGAGCAAGCCTTGCAAAAGAACGACCTCTTGAGGATTAGAGTAAAGATTATAGCCTCATAGGGAGACAACTGTTTAGATGCAGCGAAGACAACCAAGTACACCTATGTATACATGAAGACGAGTATATCCACGTGTTGGAGATGGCCCATACTAAGGAAATCGGAGGTCATTTTTCAATGGATAAAATTGCAAAAATGATTCTCTATGTTGGATTATGGTGGTGAATTTTACACCAGGATGCTACTACTTATGTTCAAAGATGCGACGTATTTCAAAGAACTAAATTTCTGATCACTTGATTCTCTACAAACCTCGAAAAAAGTGTTTAAAATTTATCTTGACTTTGGTAAGTTTTTGGAAGTTTCAACATGCACGTTTCATGTATGATATCCAAAAATTTGTTTGTGTTTTTAATTTTTTTTTTAGTTTTGTCTAGTGGCCAGTCTCTAGTTCATATTCTCAATAATTAACAAATTTTAACAGCGGGTTGCTTCTTAGAGCTCCAAGAGATCACTCCTTTGATCATCCTTGCTACCTGTCAAATCAGCATCACTATATTCTTTGACACTTAGATCAGCATCATATGAGTACAATAGACCTTGGTTGATGGTGTGCTTGATGTATCTAAGAACTTTTCTTGCTTCCATAAGATGATCATGAGTGGGTGCATGCAAAAATTGAGAGAGAGCACTTACTACATATGCAAGACCAGGTCTAGTGGATGTCGCATACATTAATGAACCAATTATGCTTCTATATAGTGTTATCTGGTATAACCTCTCCTTGACCTACAACCAACTTTGTATTGCACTCCATGGGCCGAGAAAGTGTCTTACAACCACTAATAACAAACTCATATAGCACATCCAACAAGTATTTTCTTTGAATCTAGAAGATGCCATTGTGTGCATAGATTACCTCTATTCCCATGAAGTAATTTAGTGTCCGAAGATAAAATATATCGAACTACTTTCCTAGCTTTGATTTGATATAATTAATACCCACAATATCACTTCCAATGATGATCAACTCGTCCACAAAGATGCATATGTATACCATCTTGTCTCCATGCTTCTTCATGTAAAGTGATGGATCGGCAACACTTTCTTTGTATCGATAACTTGTTAAATAATCAACTATCCTCTAATTTGAGGCCTTTGGGGCTTTAGTCCAAATAATGATTTCCTTAGCTTGCAAATATGGTTTGAGTACCTCATACTAACAAATCCTTGAGGTTGGCTCATGTAGACTACTTCTTGAAGCTCTCCATTGAGGAAGGCATTCACTTCCAACTGATATAAGCTCCATTTCCTTGATGTGACCATTACAATCAAAGTCCTAATTATTGGCATCTTGGCTACGAGGCTGAAAGTTTCATCCTAATATATCCCATAGCTTTGGGAGAAGCCTTTCACCATCAACCTCACTTTGTATCTAGCAATGGAACCATCTGAATTTCTTTTAATTTTGTAAACCCACTTATTACCTATCACCTTCATGTCTTTTTGAGCTGGTACTAAGCTCCAACTATGGTTCTCATCAAGTGCCTTGAGCTCTTCCTTCATTGCCGCTTGCCATTCCTTGAAATCATTAGCTTCTTCATAACTAGTTGGTTCTTTGTCCTTGATTACCTGAGTCATGTATGCATAATGCTTTGCAATCAAATTACCATATGTCAACCTTTGAACTGGATATCTTACTCTTGAAGAACTTTCACTTCTCTTAGCCGTGGTTTCCATATTCTTTCTTTGTTTTGCGACTCATGGAGTTTGAATTTCTCTTATGTCTTTATCTTCCAACATGCTTTCGTCCACATATCTTCATTCTTCTTTAGATTTGGCATCTAATTTTGATCTCAACTCTTGAGGTACATGTGCATAGCATATAGAACAAAAGATTCTAAGATGTGAAATGCAAGGTTTTCTTCCACTCCATGCTTCCTCACGGGTTAGATGATGTATACCTAATGTAGCATATCTATTCATTATGTATGCGGTTGTATATGTAGCCTCTCACGAATAACAATGAGGCATATTCATTTTGTTGAGCATACACCTTGCTACCCCTGCTATGTGTCTATTCTTTCTCTCTAGTACCCATTTTATTGAGGGGTATACTTACATGTAAATTGTCTTTTGATGCCATTGACCTACAAAACTTCATAGAGTTTATGGGAGAAGTACTCTCCCCCTCCCTCGGATCTCAAAGTTTTGATAAACTTGCCACACTCCTTCTTCACCTATGCTTTGAATATCTTGAAGTAATGGAACACATGTGATTTTTTTCTAGTGCAAAAAAACCATAATTTTCTTTAAAATTCATTAGTGAAGGTTACATAATACCTATTTCTAGCAAGGGATGCTTCTGTTGTTGGACCCTAAACATACATGTGAATGAGGTCTACAACATTCACAGTCACATAGGTACTCTTCTTGAAAGGCAACCTTGATTGCTTTATGTGTTGGAAAGCTACATAAATTTCATGTGTTAAAAGGACAAACTTCCATCAAGTCCGCCTTTTAATCTCTGTTCGGGTTCTTGGGGATGGTAGGGGTCTGATACTTCAGAGGCCCTTTATCTAGTTTTCCCACTTAACTAACAAATTAAGCAGTACACTATTACTCAGTATCAATTCTTCTACATAGTCTTACTACTCGCATTCCAGTTATTCTTTACGCCGTAGGTAACACAGAAGTTAATGATCACCGTAGCGCAGATTGATCATCGTCACCGAACATTACTATGTTAACTAGAAATTAATGTAATTCAACAAAGTAAAGTAACAGTACTCAGAGTTACTGGAATCTGCACTCCGACGTCTCCGCAGGATCGCAAATCGCCCAGATAGACAGTCTGGCGATCCCGTCTCCTCTCTCTGGAGAACACCGTAATGTCTCTTCATTAATAGAAAACGGGTTACATCACTTCGCTACGACCTTTCCGTACCTGCGGTATAGAAAAAATATAATATTACATTATGCCAATCCGGTAGCCTAACACTGGCATGCACGGTGGACTTGAACCCACAAGGAAAACAAAATTAAGGCTCATCTACGATGCCTTCGATATACATGGTTCTTGCTAATTTGAAAGTTCTGGTGATTTTTTGTTTTAATGAATCCAACATTAGATTTTAATGTTTCTGGCTCCACCAGCTGTGCGTCAGTTCGGACTGAACTTGCCGCAATGACCTGACTCACCAGAACTTCAGTCTGGGTCTGTAAGAATCGCTTCTTGCAAGTAAAAGTCATTGGCAAGGGCTGCATCACGGCTCAATCTCATATCATTAATTTGTCCATCTATTCTGGATAGTCGCTCTGCTTGAAAGCCTAGCTGCTTTTCTCTTCGTTCCAGCTCCTGAGCTTGATATTGAATGGTTTGATAATAAGCATCTCTTTCTTTCTTAATCCCTGCTATCTCCTTTTGAAGTTGAATGGTTAAACTCGTCTGGGCTTTGAGAGCAGAATTCGCCCGAAACAGATCCGCAGTTGTGGCCTGGAGTTCTGCATTAGTCTGCTTAGCTAAAGTAGCCATCTCCTGTCCTCTCTGCATGACCTCATCAAGCTGTATTCGAGCTTCCTCCAACAAATTGCCAATTGCCACTCGAGCATCTTCTTTATCCTGTACCAACTGATTTAACTGCTAGATCTCTTCATCACGAGAAGTTAACAAAACATCCTTGGCTTTTAACTCTGCCAAGGCTGCATCGTGTTGTGCAATCAATGTGTCTTGCTCTGCAATCCTAGCTTGAAGTTTCTGAAGTTGCATCTGCAAAGCATGGTTGTCTACCTTAACGACATCTGCTTCTTCCTGTAATGGGGCAATATCAGCCTCTAAAACATCAACTTTGTGCTGCAACTCCTGTATGATATTGTCGGTTGCCATCTTCATTTGCATTGGTAATTGCTGCGAGAATTGGATCAGAAATCAACCCATAGATTCGAGTTCATGAAACATCGCGATTGGAGAAGGAAGAGTAGGAAGGG
The DNA here is from genome assembly GCA_020310875.1 of Ceratopteris richardii. Lineage (NCBI taxonomy): Eukaryota > Viridiplantae > Streptophyta > Polypodiopsida > Polypodiales > Pteridaceae > Ceratopteris > Ceratopteris richardii. The sequence goes on along the minus strand of CM035425.1, from coordinate 110,542,656 downwards.
ATTGGGATATAGAAGCGGAAAACAGATGAGGGGAAGATGGTGGAGAATAGTCGGGAGAAGAAGATGGAGAATTGGGTACGTCAGGAACAACAGGCTGGACTGGGACAATGGGCTCAACAGTGTTCATGGTGGAAGAAAGTGGGATAAGAATGTTAGGCACCAGCACTATTCCGGTGGTTTGCTGCTTTGTCGCTTCCGTTCGGTCAATCACAGCATCAACCAGAGCAATCACTTCATTGAGAATCTCTACAATAATTGCTTGAACAGCATCTTGATTCTGTTAATGAGAATCCTCTCGAGAAGAAACTTCTTTAGAGTTGGCGGTGGAAGCACCTTGTTCCTGCTGTTGGATTGGAGAAGAATGGGCGGAAGAATCAGCATGAATGGAGGTAGCGGTGTCGTGGAAGACCTCTTCTTCATGTCCAGTGTTGGATCCTTGCACTTGGCTCTCAGAGGGACTTATACGTCTGTGTTTTTGGCAAAGAAGTTGAAAAAGATTTGCATCATCATCTTCCTCATCTTCGATCATCCGAGTAGATTCTTCATGCAACAGGAAGGAAGCGTTTGGCGGGGGTTGCGCGGCTTGAATGGCTGGAAAAAGAAAAGTGAGGATATGGGGTAGATGCGAACACGGAAGGTCACCCTTATTGACCTGTTTGATAACCGTAACACATTCACGGTGAATGCGCCGAAAATAAAAAGATGCAAAATTAACAAACTCGCGAGAAGCCATATCTATCATCGAGTAGAATGGGGCACGAGATACCGTAGGCGCATTTTTGCAAGTTCAAAATCGCGACTAAAAACTGTAAAGCAGTACGCTCCGGGTGAGGTCGACACATGATGGCATACTCATTAGATGAGTGCCGTGGAAATAACCTAGTCATGGTGGCTACAGGAAGGAGTGGACCATTCTCCAATCCATCCCGAGGAAGTCGGAAGACATCAGCAAACGAAGCCAAAGTGATCACAACTCGTGACGGTAAACAAAGGATAGGCCAACTCTGCTCCGTAGCAGGTGTGGCAGCGATAGCAGAAATAATCTGCGCATAAAATGGTTGACACTCCACTGAATGCCAAGGCAATTCAACGAAGTTCAAAAGACCACGGATACACAAATACTCACTCACTTTAGGGGTGAGTCCTTCATAGAAGGTAGCGACATTGGCTAGTGCTTCCATGGCACGCACGAGGACACAAGAACACAGAAAACAAAGAACGCAGAAACACACAAACACAAGAGCGATTATCAGTAAAAGGAACAAGATTAAGTAGACACACAGGCAACATGATGCGATCGAAAAACCCTAATCATCGCGTGGTATTGAAATGATAACCTTCATAATTACGGCGTGCATGCATGAGCAGACACAGTAACATAGGGTGGCGATTAATCATATTTAGATATCAAAACGAGGAGAATGACGGTCTATATTCAACCGAAAGAAGGAAATAAAAAGAAAATAAGTGACACGCGAAAAACCGAAGAACATGTCAGCGGTGATCAGTTGGTTGGTGATATGGGTGTAACTTTGAACCATTAATCGCTTTGGGAAGGGAAACTCCGGTCAATGTAGTCAACCGAAAAGTAGCGGGTCCCACTTGCTCACTAATCCGGTAAGGACCGAACCACCGTAATTTAAATTTTCCAGCAGATCGATTTGCTTTAGCATTATAAAGTTGGCCCACTGTAAACACAGGAGTCTTGAGGAACCGATCATGGGTACGGGCTTGACGAAGCTGAACTTCTTGAAGAGTCATGAAGCTTTCCTACCACTGTTCATCCAATGCTCTGAGTACATCCAACCGAAATGTCAAAGAGTCTTCTGGCAGCAATTTCTGAGCTAAGGCAACGCGTAAACTCGGCACTACTACTTCCATCGGTGCAATGGCTTCCAATCCATAAGCAAGCTTGAATGGGGTCATGCTAGTAGCAACTTTGTAGGTAGTCTGGTAAGCCCACAAAACTGCAGGTAGTAACTGGTCCCAATGTTTCGGACATTCCAAAAGCAATTTGCGGAGCATAGTCAACAAAGTCTTATTGGTACTTTCTGCCAAACCATTAGCATGTGGATAGTACGGTGAGCTGAATTTATGGACAATTTGAAAAGTCTGAGTCAGTACTTGCATTAAGCGGTTTGCAAAATGTGTTCCTTGATCTGTCACTATTTCTAGAGGTAATCCATAACGCGGGAAGACCTCCTTCATCAGGCATTTTGCCACCAAAAGAGTTGTGGCCGACCGCAATGCCCAAGCTTCTGCCCATCGAGTGGCGTAATCCGTACAAGTCAAGATATAGCGATTGTTGGTGAGAGTAGTTGGAGGTGTTATGGGACCAATAAAATCTAGACCCCACTTTTGAAAGGGTTCCAGCATAATACAGGTTGAAGGAGAAAGAGGTGCTGATGTAATGGCTGTCCAAACCATTGATAGGTATCGCACTGCTGCACAAACTGAGTCACATATTTGTACATGGTAGGCCACCAAAGCCCACTTTGCAGAATTTTACGATGAGTAAGATCAACTGCGAAATGTCCACCCGAGGGTAATGAATGAGCCATAGCAATAACCGATTCTGCTTCATGTCGTGGAATACATCGAAGTAAAACACCAGTATGATCCATGTAGTACAGTTGGCCTAGAATCAACCGGAATTTGCGACTGTAAACTGCAAATTTCCGCCGCAAAGCAGGGGGAGTATGAGGAGGAAGACACCCGTCAGTTAGAAAAGTGAGTAACGTATCGTAGTATGTAGGAGGAACAAGAGGTTCAGTAGATTCTTCAATAGTTGACTCCGTAGTGTAAATTGCTAGTGTAGTGTCATCAACCCCCACCAGAGCTGCACCGGAATCCAACCGAGATAGAAAATCCGCTAATGCATGTGTTGTGTCGGGTCGATGAATAAATTCATAGCCAAACTCCTGTAATAATAAAACCCATCGAGCCAAGCGACCACCTAAATGTTGCTGCCGGACCAAATACACAAGTGCGGCATGATCCACGTGGAAGGTGAATTTTCGACCCAACAAATAATGTCGGAATTTCTTCACAGAGTACACCAACCCGAGACATTCTCGTTCGATCACTGAATAGTTCCTTTCAGCAGGGGCTAAGCGACGACTTGCATAACATACAGGCCGAAACCATTTGTCAGTTTGCTGCATTAGAACGCTGCCAATAGCTATGTCCGATGCATCCACAAAGACATGGAACGGAGGGTCCCAATCAGGTGGTTGCAAAATGGGGGCCTGCGTCAATAACACCTTTAAACGATCAAATGCATTTTGGCACGCTGGAGTCCATTCGTACTGTCATGGAGGACTAGTCATAAGCCGATTAAGTGGTGTTGCTAAATGAGCTAACCACTGTAAATGTCTTCCATGCCATCGGATCTAGCCTAGGAAGCGCATAACTTCTTTTGGTGTTGTGGGAACTGGAGCCTCCAACACGGCCGCAACTTTATCCGGATCAACTTGTATTCCTTGTGCAGAGATAATATGTCCGAGTAGTTTGCCACAAGATACCGCAAAAATTGACTTTGTCAGATTCAAGCATAATCGGTATTCACGATATTTTTCAAAGCAGCACCGTAAATGATACAGGTGCGCCGCAATCTTACCAAATAAGGAAAACTCATCCAAATATACTTGCATAAAAGTAGTCAGGTAGGGTGAAAAGACTTCTTGGATACATCGTTGAAACGTACTTGGAGCATTCCTTAACCCAAACCACATTACCGTACAAGCATAAACACCCGAGTTTGTTACATGTAGAAAGACTAGGAATATCCAACTCAAGAATGATGTTGATAACCTTATTAAGTCATCCAATGAAAGCATCAATGACTTCATTCTTAAGGTATAGGAGACATTATATACACTTGGGTCAATAGGGTGTGTAACAAATGATGATGATCTACTTGTCCACACTCTTAATGGAATTAACGACGATGCAAAATTGAAGGCATTCACTGCCTCTATCTATGTAAGGGATTCATTAGAAAATTTTGAGAAACTCAGTTCTCATATGGTGAATGAAGAACTTAACCATGGATGCAACATGCCAAGGGGAAAGGTCAACTCTTCTATGTAGACATGGGAGGAAGAAACAAACATTATAGAGGTGGATCAAGAGAAAGCATTAGAAGCAACCACTTTAGAAGAGGAATATGAGAGATAGAGGCAAACATGGAGGTAGAATGAACTACAACTCCAATGTATGCTAGAATAGGCTGGAAGAAAAGGCATTATGCCAAGGATTTCTTTCAATAACAAGGAGTGAACCAGTAGAGAGGTCAAGGTAACTATACTAACTCATATAACACATTAGAGAATGAGTACTTGTTAACCATAAACTTTAGAAATCTTAAAGCACCCAAGCAAAGAGGATTTGTGGATATATGTGGTAGCTCAAATCGTGAGAGTCAACAAATGGGAGATGTCAAGTTTGAAATCAAGCACGAAACAAGGAGCTAATCTGATGTACTACATTTTCCCACCATCCTTAAGAATCTAATCTCTATTAGACAGATGGTAGAAAGAGATTATCAAGTGAATAACATATGCTTCATAGAATATCCAAGGATTGGGTATGATCTAATAGCCAAAGGTATGTAGGAAGGAAGAATTCTCACACTATATAGGGAAAGGATAAAGAAACAAAGGCAAGTTCATCACCTATGGAGATAAGAAGATTGGAAATGTGAATATATGGCAGAAGAGGTGTGGCCACATCAACATTCAAAGGCTTGACATGGAGGAGGGCCAATTGGTAAGAGGACTAACTTAGTTTTCATTGCACATGTGGCATACATTGTGAGAAGCATGCCAACTTGGAAAACCTACTAGGCAACCATTCAAGAAGATTGGTTATGTACTACATGGTGTGCTAGACCTTATGCATGTAAATGTTTGAGGGCCAATAAGAGTTCCCTCCCTTGCAAGTTACATATATCTTGTGACATTTATAGATGCCTACCCAAAGAAGCTATGTTTATAATGCATCAAATAGAAATACATTGTTTTTGAGATATTTACAAGGTTTATGGCTCAAGTAGAGAAGGAATCAAGATGCTACATCAAAACCGTAAGGCAAGATGAGTGAGAAGGTACTTCTCCAATTACTTTTGTGACTTTTTAGAGATCAAGCGATGAAGATACAAGTGATATGCAGGTATCCACCCCAACAAAATGTGGCTCAGATAGGAAGAAAAGGTATATAAGAGAAATTGCCATCTTCATGATTAATGAGATGAATGTTCCATTGTTCTATTGGGTAGATGGTGTGTCCATTATTGTGTATTTAACAAACAGGTTCCCAACAATAGGACTACATGATATGACACCAGCAAAAGCATGGTGTGGAACGAAAATAAAATTTTCACATATCAAAATTTTTGGATATGTGTGCAATACATGTGCCACAAGAATTAAGAGGAAAATTTGATGCTAGCTCACAAAGGCGCATGTTCACCAGTTACTCTTTGGAATATAAAGGATATAGGTGCTACTACAATTGAACCAAAGAGAAGCTTAAGGTATCTCGAGATGTAGTCATTGACAAGTTAAAACCATTGTATGGTTCCAAAGTTATATTTCGCGATGAAGATATTGAAGAGACATGAAGAAGGCATGTAGATAGGGTCCAAGGGAGCTTTGAATTGAGTCGTTCAAGCATTTGAAGGAGTTCAAGTTTTGATTCATTCCATCAGTCACTTAGTCCTTACAAAGGGAAGGCAATGTTAGTTGAGCTTGATGAAGAAGAAAATGAACTAGAAGATGTTGAAGAACCAAGGATACATGAATAGGGGTACCAAGGATCAAGAGGCATCCCCCTAAGAAGAGGCAAAATATGCAAAGGAGCTGCAAGAATCTATGGAATAGGAGTAAAAACCACTAGAAGACAACAACATTGGAGCCTATTACTAAAGCAAAGAGAAATAAAGATAATAGGTAACAACCGGGAATCCAAACTTAAAAGCAACTCTAACAGTTCCATTGCCCATTACAAGGAAAGGCTTGTGGAAAAGGGATTTTCCCAATCACATGAGATGGACTATGGTATATGTATATCTATATATATATATATATATGTGTGTGTGTGTGTGTGTGTATGTATGTGTATGTATGTATATGTATATGTACAAGTACATCTAGATGTATATGTATATGTACATGTATATGTATATGTAGATGTACATCTACATGTATATGTATATGTATATGAGTATGTGTATGTGTATGTGTATATGTATGTGTATGTGTATGTGTATGTGTTTTTGTATGTGTATGTGTATGTATATGTGTATATGAATGTGTATGTGTATGTGTATGTGTATGTGTATGTGGATGTGTATGTGTATGTGTATGTGTAAGTGTATGTGTATGTGTATGTGTATTTGTATGTGTATGTGTATGTGTATGTGTATGTGTATGTGTATGTGTATGTGTATGTGTATGTGCATGTGTGTATGTGTATGTCTATGTGTATGTGTATGCGTACGTGTATGTGTATGTGTATGTGTATGTGTATGTGTATGTGTATGTGTTGTGAAGTGATGGATAGGTATGTGCTTGAAGATGAAGAGGTGTTGCAAAATCCTTGATCTACACGAGCCAAATGAACTCCATGAGTATATGGTGGGCCCTTTTAGCTTGCCAATCGATGTACTAGACACCCTATGTACCTTGGAAGATCACTCTCAAAAAGATAGATCAAAACAGATAAGTTGGAGTTAGCTCAGAGGTGAAGAACTTGGTATTTTGGTTCATACATATGTCCAATGTTTTGCATAATTCTCTCAGCACAATAGAAATTAGCTTAATTCCTCTTGGGGAAGTCTAGTTAACTTCAAGAGCTAACTTTAAAGAGTAACCACATCAAAAATAATGAACCACACACTGAGAATGATGTTTAGCAAGTGATGACATCATCCCGATTTTCACGGGCTGCTACAGTAATCAGATCAGTGAGCAGACAAATGAATATAGCTCCAGATTTAAGAATCCAATGATTATGAAAATTTGTATGCGTATACTAGACAGTATGCTGAATCTAAAAAGCTTTAAATCATTGAATTTAGGTAAGTACACACTGAGACAATGCTCTGACAAGATGAGTAAAAAAACATCGGGTACCTGAGAGAGAAGTGAAAATGAACAGACACTGTTGACTTCAACTGAACATAACTGAAGATTGAAACACCCAAATGAAATGAAAATTTGTGAGCATATACTAGACTTATAGAGCTAATACTACCAAGTTAAATCACTGAAAATGATGCACAAAGCTCAGCGAAACCATCTCTCCAATGTGACTGAGAAAACTGAGAGATATGGTAGTGAGTAGTACACTTCACAAGAACATGGAAATATGAACTCAAATGATCATGAAAATGAAAGTATATTGCTTTTACAATACAATGGACTTACTGATACATATGTGTGCCTTGGAATCACACCTTGATATGGCATAAAGCTCAACTCTTGGAGGTCTTCACATAGGTCTCTCTAACCACGACTAAAACTGCCATCTATTTATAGTTGAGCTTGGGAGGCTAACTTCCCTCAATCACTCTCCAATCAATTAGTGATTGATTTGATTATCTACCTACCACAAATCACAAATCTGTGGCTCCTCCTTCCCTTTTTGATCAAATGGACTCAACCACTTAAGATTCTTTCACTTTTACATTAAGTAAAGTCTTCAAAAGTTACAAGAGGTAGTTCACAAGTGAACTTTACATAGTCTTCATTTTAAGGCTTCTTCTATGACTTTTTGGGACTCAAACCAATAATTATGCTTGTCATAGACTTGCTCCAACAGCTCCCGCTCAATCCAAGTATGCTTGAGGTCTTCAATCTTCCAAGATTACCTGCAAACCAATCATAGCCTTGAATTTGCAAAGCTTTGTACCATCCAATGCTTTGGTTAGAATATCTGCACATTGTTGATGAGTGGACACATATGATATTTGAATCTCTTTGCTTAGAACCTTCTCTTGTACATAGTGATAATGAACTTCAATATGTTTAGTCCTTGCGTGAAAAATAGGATTAGCAGCTAAGTGAATAGAACTCATATTGTCACCATAAATAGTTGGAGTTCCAAACTCCAATCCAAGATCTTTGAATAATGTCTTCATCCACATAGCTTCTTGTGTAGCTATGGCAAGATCTCTCTATTCAGCTTCAGTAGAAGAGAGAGCAATTGTGGGTTGCTTCTTGGATGACCATGAAATAAGCTTTGAACCTGCAAAGGTAAGATAACCTGAAGTGCTCCTTCTATCTTCTTTGGAGCCAGCCCAATCTGCATCAGAAAATAGCTTCAATCTTAAATCAGATACATAAGGATAATAAATTCCTTCATTTAGGGTTCCTTTGAGATACTTGAGAATCCTTTTGGCAGCATCCATATGTGGTTTCCTTGGTGTGTGCATAAATTGACTTAGCACATTGACACTGTAACATATATCTACTCTTGTCAATGTGGCATAGTTGAGACTACCCACTAGACTTTGATATGATGTGATGTCCTCTATGAGTTCACCTTCATGTGAGCTCAATTTGTGATTGACCTCCATTGGAGTACCTGCAATCTTACAATCTGCATCTTGAATTTTGCCAACATGTCCTTAATGTACTTTCTTTGAGTGAGAAACAAACCATGATCTTTGTAGACAACTTCCAAACCTAGGAAATAGGTAAGTGAACCCAAATCACTTATCTTGAACTCTTCTCTCATATGGTCTTTGATCTTCTTCATACCATCTGCATCATTTCCTGTCAATATAAAATCATCTACATATACACATAGGTAGATGATCTCATAATTACTCTTTTTAATAAAGAGTGAAGGATCTGCCTTGCTTGGTTGAAAGCCTTTGTCCTGCAAGAATGAAACAAGTCTGAAATTCCAAGCTCTTGGAGCTTGCTTGAGACCATACAATGCTTTGTTAAGTTTACACACATAATCAGGATAAACTTGATTCTCAAAACCAGGTGGTTGTGCCATATATACCTCTTCTGTTATCCAACCATTCAAGAATGCATTCTTTACATCTAGTTGAAGTATCTTCCGATTCTTGGAAGAGGCAATACTAAGACAAACCCTTATAGTAGGCATCTTTGCCACAGGAGAGAAGGTCTCCTCATAATCAATTCCCTGAGTTTGTGCAAAGCCTTTTGCTACAAGCCTTGCCTTATACCTGTTAATGGAACCATCATAATTCTTCTTGAGTTTATAGACCCATCTTGAGCGTATTACCTTCATGGATGAAGTCTTGGGCACCAAATCCCAAGTGTTGTTTTCCTCAAGTGCTTCAATCTCTTCCTTCATTGCATGCTTTCATTCTGATTTTGCTTTGGCCTCTTCAAAGGATGATGGCTCCTCTTGGTTTATGTCATGTGCTATGTAGATAGAATGTTTAGTTACTAATGAGGTGTCAAACCCATACCTTTTTGGTTTTTTCTTTTCCCTCATAGATCTTCTTAGGCCATGACAAATTGATTCTGCCTCATGTCCAAGTTCCTGCAATTTTTTTTTACCTTTAGACTTCCATGCTTTGATCTTTTCCATATGAGATTCTTCATCATCCTCTGAGGTGTCTTGTTCTTCAATCTTTGGTTGTTCTCTACCAAGCTTTGGAAAATCTTCTTCAAGATCATATGGTAAATTGACCTTCCTGCATGAATCTTCATACCATGAATTGTTTTCATCAAAAACTACATCTCTGCTTACCAAGAATCCTTTGTTGGTAGGGTTGTATAACCTATAGACCTTTTGATTGTTGTCATATCCAATAAATACACACCTTTCTGCCTTTGGATCCATCTTGCCTCTAACCTGTGAAGGAACATGAGCAAAAGCAATACATCCAAAAACTTTACAATGATCTAATCTTGATCTTCTTCCATTCCAAGCCTCATATGGAGTCATCCCATCAAGGGATTTTGAAGGCAACCTGTTAATCAAGTAAGTGGCTGTAGATACAGCCTCAGCCCATAGATAATCAGGAAAATGCTTTTCATTTAACATGGACCTTTGCAGCTTCAACAATTGTCCTATTCCTCCTTTTTGCCACCCCATTATGCTCAGGAGTGTACCTTGTAGTTACCTCTCTTTTGATTCCTCTTTCTTGAAGAAAAGAATCAAACTCATGGGAGACATATTCTCCCCCTCTATCTGACGTTAGCCTTTTTAGTGAGTTACCTGTTTGATTCTCCACAAGAGCCAAATATCTTTTGAAACATGAAAAAACTTCATCTTTGTGTTTCATAAAGAATAGGATAGTCCATCTGCTGCAATCATCAATAAAGGAGACATAATACCTTGATCCAGATATTGAAGCTTCCTTGCTAGGTCCCCATACATCTGTATGAACCAACTCCAAGAGATCTCCATGCATATAACCTTTCTTCATGAATGGTAACCTCTGAGACTTTCCAATTTGACATGCATTACACTTATAAATCATATGTTGTTTTGACAAATTAGGGAGTCCAAGTACACTTTGGTCCCTGCAAATTTGCTTTAATGACCTTTCACCAATATGTGCTAACCTTTTGTGCCATACTTCCAATTCTGTGAGTGTCTGACTACCATAATTAAAGAGAGCAATATTTCTAGTGTCTTGTAATTCAAATGTGAACAATCTACCTGCCTTTTCACCTTTTGCAATTCTTCTGAATCCTTGACTTGGATCTTCAACAAATGCTCCTGCTTTTGTGAACCTCACTTGCAACCCTTTCTCTACTATCTGCCCAACACTTATCAAATTCTTTGTAATGGTAGGGACATAGAGTACCTTAGTGAGTAGGTTGATGTTTCCATCAGGTGCTTTGACATTGCCTATTTTCACCACATAATGTTTTGTGTCATCTCCTGTTTGTACCTCATGCTTATTCCTTGGATCTTCTAAATCTGATAGGAGTGCCACATTTCCTGCCACATGATTTGAACAACCTGAATCTATGTAGAAAACATGCTCATCATATTTACCTTGTGGCATAGCCATGTTCATGATCAATAATGAATCCTCTTTGTTTGAGTCTTCTGTGTAGTTATTGGAGTCTCTCCTTCCTTTGTAGCCTCCTTGATAGTTCGAATGATTGTAGGATTTGTAGTTGCCATGATAATTGTTGAACCTTCCTCTTGAGTAGCCATAACTTCCTCTATTGTATCCTCTACCTCTTTGGTTCCTGGAATTCCTAAAGCAATTTTCAGTTGTATGATTAGTTAGTCCACAAATAGAACATGATTTGGAGTCTTGGGATCTCCCCCTACCTTGTCTACCTCCTCTTCCTCTACCTCTGCCATGTCTTCCTCTACCTACATAGTTAGCTTGATATGTACCTGCTTCATCATCCACTTTCTTTGCCTTTCCTTTGTTATCTTTGGACTTGCTTTTATCAGTGTATAAAGCTGAAGATTGATTACCTTTAGAGCTTTCTCCATTTTTGATAAGCTTTGCCTCTTGAGTAAGTAGTTTTCCAATGAGTGTATTGAAATCAGGCAAATTTTTTTGGGCAGAGTGTGTTGTCTTTTGCTACAGCATGATGTTGTTTAGCAAAAGACAATACACTCTGCCCAACTGAGTACATGTGTTATGTACTCTAATGGCAACCAAAACATAAACTTATATGAACAAAAATGAACAATAATTCATGTACAGAAAGTCGTATATTCCATAAATGGCACTTACATATAGGAATCGAATACAAAATTATGGTACATCATTGCCACATAGGAGTGTAATACAAAATTGTGGCAATGTGACAAAACACTTCCATATAGGAATCGAATACAAAATTATGGTTCATGATTGTCGTATGCGAGTGTGATACAAAATTGTGGCATTGATCAAAATATTTACACCTACAATCCTGCAACAAAACGTATGTATAAAATAAAACCAATTAACATGACATTTATAAACAAGTAGAAACACGAAACCAAGATATAACTTTACCTAATCAAGAATATTCTCCCATGAGACGACGTCACCGCGCCCCTCTAAGTCTTGTAACTGTGCAGTCAATCCATGTTGATATCCATACGATTCTTCTGCTCGCGTTGGAGGACGACCCACTGCCAACTCCTATAGTAAATATGCAAAATGTTAGATGAATATACATAATATACTTAACACAAACAACTTCAATAATTAACATCATACTTACAAATTGGTAGTGCATACTATCGTATCCGCCGCTACCTAAATGCGACGTTCCGACCGTATCTAACCGAGTGGCCGCCACATCTCTTTGTTGTCGATACCGATCAGGAGTATGTTGATGCTCATCCTGAATCGATTCCCATTCTTCGGTGTCTAGCCATACATGCTTTGGTAAGCCTGCTTTGAAAGCATCGGGAGCTTCCGATCGTCGATGCGACATCACCTCGCGTGCTGTATGTTGTATCCAATCAGAACTCACAACAGGATTGCCAGGTGCTGGCCGATACTCTTCATATATGCATTGTGTGATATGATTTTTAGAGTCTCTATCCTGTTCGGTCCATTTTAACATTACTGAATGACCGAATTCGATCGAGCAGAGTTGTCGTATACGTTGTCGCATTGACTTCCCCGCCGCATCCATAACGGGAGCTCTATTACGGATATTATATATCTTTGATTCGTCGTGATCGTGTGCACCCCATGGTGTACGTGGAGATCCCATCTGATGCAATATGAAGATCTCATCTCATCCAATGTATATATATGCATGCTTAAGCTTGTATACATATACATTCATGTATACATATGCTTGTATACATATGCATTCACATATACATATGCTTGTATACATATGCATTCACATATGCTTGTATATGTATACGTGCATACATATACATATACATATGCTTCCTTGTATATGCTTGTATGCATATGCTTGCTTGTATACATACATGTACATATGCTTGCTTGCTTACATATGCATGCTTGTATACATATGGATGCATGTATGCAAATGCTTACTTGCTTACATATGCATGCTTGCTTACATATGCATGCTTGTATACATATGCTTGCTTACATATGCATGCGTGTATACATATGCATGCATGTATACATATGCATGCACGCTTGTATACATATGCATGCTTGCTTACATATGCATGCTTGCTTACATATGCATGCATGCTTGTATACATATGCATGCATGCTTGTATACATATGCATGCTTGCTTACATATGCATGCATGCTTGTATACATATGCATGCATGCTTGTATACATATGCATGCTTGCTTACATATGCATGCATGCTTGTATACATATGCATGCATGCTTGTATACATATGCATGCTTACTTGCATGTATACATATGCATATCCCGCATGCATGCATGTATGCATATCCCTCATGCATTCATACATGCATATGCATACATGGATGCATATGCATACATGCATGCATACATGTATGTATGTATGTATGCATGCATGTATGCATGCACGTATGCATGCATGTATGCATATGCATTCATCTATTCATATGCATGTATGCATATGCATGCATGCATGCATGTATGCATATGCATATGCATATGCATGTGCATATATGCATGTATGCATGTGTATGTATGCATATGCATATGCATTCATGCATGTATGTATGCATATGCATTCATGCATGTATGCATATGCATGTATGCATGCATGCACATGCATGTATGCATATGCATGCATGCATGTATACATATGCATGCATGCATGTATGCATATGCATTCATGCATGTATGCATGTGTATGTATGCATATGCATATGCATTCATGCATGTATGTATGCATAGGCATTCATGCATGTATGCATGCATGCATGTATGCATGTGCATTCATGCATGTATGCATGTGCATTCATGCATGTATGCATATGCATGCATGTATGCATATGCATGCATGTATGCATGTATCCATATGCATGTATGCATGTATACATGCATGGATGCATGTATGCATGTGTATGCATGCATGTATGCATGTGTATGCATGCATGTATGCATGTGTATGCATGCATCTATGCATATGCATTCATGTATGCATATGCATGTATGCATATGCATGTGTATGCATGCATGTATGCATGTGTATGCATGCATGTATGCAGGTGTATGCATGCATGTATGCATGTGTATGCATGCATGTATGCATGTGTATGGATGCATGTATGCATATGCATTCATGTATGCATATGCATTCATGTATGCATATGCATGTATGCATGTATGCATGTATGCATGCATGCATGTATGCATATGCATGCATAGATGTATGCATATGCATGCATGCATGCATGTATGCATATGCATGCATACATGTATGCATATGCATGCATGCATATGCATGTATGCATATGCATGCATGCACATGCATGCATGCACATGCATGTATGCATATGCATGCATGCACATGCATGCATGCACATGCATGTATGCATATGCATGCTTGCATGTATGCATATGCATGCATGCATGTATGCATATGCATTCATGCATGTATGCATGTGCATTCATGCATGTATGCATATGCATGTATGCATGTATGCATGTATGCATATGCATGTATGCATATGCATGTATGCATGTGCATTCATGCATGTATGCATGTATGCATATGCATGCATGTATGCGTATGCATGCATGTATGCGTATGCATGCATGTATGCATGTATGCATATGCATACATGCATGCATGCATGCATGCATGTATGCATGTGCATTCATGCATGTATGCATGTGCATGCATGCATGTGTATGCATGCATGTATGCATGTGTATGCATGCATGTATGCATGTGTATGCATGCATGTATGCATATGCATGTATGCATGCATGCATGTTTGCATATGCATGCATGCACATGCATGCATGCAAATGCATGTATGCATATGCATGCATGCATGTATGCATATGCATTCATGCATGCATGGATGTGCATTCATGCATGTATGCATATGCATGTATGCATGTATGCATGCATGCATGCATGCATGTATGCATGTGCATTCATGCATGTATGCATGTGTGTGCATGCATGCATATGCATGTATGCATGTATGCATATGCATGCATGCATGTATGCATATGCATGCATGCATGTATGCATATGCATGCATGCATGTATGCATATGCATGTATGCATGCATGCATGGATGCATGCATGCATGTATGCATGCATGCATGCATGTATGCATGTGCATTCATGCATGTATGGATATGCATGCATGTATGCATATGCATGCATGTATGCATATGCATATCCCTCTCTCTCTCTCGCTCTCTCTCTCTCTCAAACAAAAATAAAGAGAGAAGATATTAGAAAACAAAAATATAAAGAGAGAAGATATTAGAAAACAAAAATATAAAGAAAGATAAAAGAGTGATATATGTTTTACTTACATTGATGTAATTTTTGTAATTCCATTTGAAGTGCTTCTTTATCGAATTTCCAAAGCTTTGATGCCAAATTCTCTTGCAAAACCAAACAAAGAACATATTAGCAAAACCAAAACTTCAGATCTATAAAGATAGAGGTCTGTATAAAGAGAGAGAGAGAGAGGGAGAGAGAAAGAGAGAGGGAGAGAGAAAGAGGGAGAGAGACGAGGATTGTGAGAGAGAGAGAGAGAGGGAGAGAGAGAGAGAAAGATAGTGAGAGAGAGGGAGGGAGAGAGAGAGAGGGAGAGAGAGAGAGGGAGGGAAGGGAGGGAGAGAGATAGAGAGGGAGAGAGAGAGAGAGAGAGGGAAGGGAGGGAGAGAGGGAGAGAGACAGAGAGAGGATGACAAACAGAGTTCTGCTCTGCTATTGGTGCGCGCGAACCCGAAAGGAGAAGTTCTACATTCGAAACACTCAGAATGAAGAATTTCGGGTTCGGGCCTAGTTAAAAAGAGAGCGTCGGTATATGCGTCGGTATACGCATCGGTATTTCCAGCAAAGTACTGACACATATACCGATGCATATACCAACGCTTATACCGACGTTGTGATTCCGAACCGACGCGGTTGTGATTCCGAGGCAATGCAACTTTCCCAAATTTCCCGTGGGGTATACCGACGCCGACAGCTGCACGTCGGTACACTGACCGTTGGTATTCCCTTGATATGTTGTAGTGTGTGTATGTGTAATGAAATGAAATTAGGTCAAGATTGATTCAAGTGATTAGGCCCATCCAAGGTCTTCCGATAGGCCTAATTGCTTGAATTTTTCCTATGTCCAAATCATAGGAAATAGAGGCTAATTTGCCCATTTCTTTGGTCAACAACTATGAATGATGAGGAATAAGGGGATCGCATAAGAAGAAAACCAAAGAACTCAAGTGTATGAATGAATGAACCAATTCAAGCGATTAGGCTCATCAAAAAAGCCTGGATAGTCCTAATCGCTTGAATATGTTGTGGCTCAAAGACGAGTCATAAATGAATGGGAAATGATTTTCAACATATCTTAACCTCATACACATACTATAGCAATTATTCAGTATCAATTCTTATTGTTCTTTGGTCCTCATCAACTTCCTTTTGTTCAATTTTCCCATAAACAAGCATAGTTTCATTCCATTACTCGAGATTTTTTGTTTTCTCCCTGTGCAAGCTCCTTAATGTCCTAGACGTAAAAGAATTCATCTTGAACCTCAAATTCCATGTGAACTTTTGTATCTTATTATTGGTTCATAATTTAGAGAAACTAATACTACCATTTCATACGATACATGTCAAAACCCTATGATCATATGTCTATTTGCATGTTTCCGATACCTAGAGGATTTGATGAGCCTATTTGTACTGATTTTCACACACGACAGCTTCAAGCCATTAGGCCCATCGAACATTTACTAATGAGCCTAGTCCCTTGAATTGGTTGTGTGCTAGATTCATGTCAAAAACTACATTTTTTCCATTTTCCTATATACAACTCTCTTGTCCCTTATCATTCATAGGTATTTGCAAACGAAATAGGCCAAATATCTTTGCTTTTTCATGATTTTGAGGGATGATGCACTCAAGCGATTAGGCCCATCCAAGATCTTCCAATGAGCCTAATTGCTTGAATTGTTCATGTTCTTGACTCATATCTTAATTAGAGTTTCTTTTCATTTTCTTACGTAGTTTCCTTTTTCTTCATGGTTCCTTTTCCCCATCAAATATATAATCTTATGATTGTCACATTTTTTTATAGATATCTATATCAAATGAAGACAATTTTCTTAGCAGAGGGAAGGGCACAATGAAATCTATAGAGAAAAAAGATAATGAAAAAGTGGATATACATTCATTAATTCATTACCTTCCAAAATTGATTCACATTCTCTATTGTACATAAGCTCTATAGTGAAGACTATGATTCTACGGTGTTCTATTTGAATACCCTATCACAATAAATGAGCTACTCCTCATTGCCATGTAAACCATATAATGTATTGATTCTTGAGTGAACAACAACAATCATGATATTTGGCTATTCCCTAGGGCTAAAAGCTTGGATATCTAGTTACTTCCTTTGTTATTCTAGTTATGCACTAGGTGTAGAGGTCTCATTTATAAAACGTTGTTTTGATTACAAGAGGAAAGACGATCTTAGATACATAGGAGAATTTTCCATCCCCAGAGTGTGCAATGTAGCAAGGGTTCCTCTTTCCACAAAGAATGGACCATGCAAAAATAGGATATGCTGTAAAAACATACAGTTTAAGACCATGAGGTTTTATCTCAAAAACTAATATTGGACTAAACAATCTCTTTAAAGCTCATCAAGTAGTAAGTTATGTCTTGGACACTCCAAGCCTTTCTGAGGGCTCATATTGTCTCTATGATTTCCCCTTTGAAATCAACCACATACATATCAGATATAACATGTGGCCTCATGATCTTCAAAAATTCATCTAGTTTATGTATTGCATGTAGTTGCTAGAGAACTCACATAGTTTTGAAAAATATCCACATAAACCTTCATTATAGTCTCCTAGAAATCTAATGGAATCATGAATATTATGAATAGCTAGGTACCTTCTAATTCGAGGATCTGTTGGATAAGCAACTTCATATACCCATATGTCAATATTCCTTTTGCCTTCTTTGCATGATGCTTCCACCTCACAAGGTCATACCAATCTTTGGAATACCTTTCCCATTGTTGCATACTTATGAGTCAGCAAAATATTGGTATGGAACTTATGACAAAGAGTCTTGGCATGTCACTTTTCATGATTCTCACACAAACTTTCCTCTTCCAAAATTAATATATTGCTAGAAGATACATTTTAAATGAGCCTACATGGAATTTCTAAAGATGATCTGACAATATTAATTTAGATTAAGCACAACTAATTGAAATCCTTACATGACCCATTTTTAACCATTTTTTTCTCTAATGGGATAGTTGATGTAGCACTCATATGAGTTGCACTACCTCTTGGTTTACTAATCTACATGCTCCCAAAGGTAAAAGACATGTAGAAACAAGTGATTATACAGCCCATGAGATTTCCCATGTTGGATATGTAGCTTTGTATGACAAGGAGGAAGGAAGATGTCCTTGAGACGTCTTGCATGTAGCTACCATCATAGAGAACTTGGTTTTCATAGGACAAGTGGTTGAAAGAGACTATCAAGTAAGGTTCAACAAAGGTGGATGACTTGTGGAGATCGCTAAGAAAGGGTAAAACGTCATAGAAAGAGGAAGAAAGCAAGGGAGACTCTTTACTTTGGAGGTTCATTCTCATTCCACTCAACATGTATACTTCACATATGAAAACAAGAAGATTTTGGAGTTGGACGTGTGGCACAGGAGGATAGTTCACAAGAGGATAGTCCAACTTCTTTTCGTCGGCTTGGCATAGCACTGCTCCAACCTCAGTATGAGAAGCGTCGGTATGCACATGAAATTCTCTCGTCTAGTTAGGTGCTACTAAAATTGGCGCATTTATCAATTTCTTTTTTAACAATTCAAAAGCAACTTGGCACTCTCCAGTCCATTGGTATTGTTGGTCTTTCCTCAAAAGATTCGTCAGTGGTGCTGCTATTGATGCAAAATTTAATATAAATCATCGATAATAATTAGCATGCCCCAAGAATCCTTTGAGTTGCCGCAAGTTTTGAGGAGGTGGAAGTTGTCCAATTTTTTCCACTTTATCCTCGTCGACCGCGATCCCTTTTTTGGAAATAACATGTCCCAAAAGCAATCCTCTTCGCACTCCAAATGTACACTTTTCAGGATTTAATGCGATGCCTTTTTCGATGCTTCTTCTTAAAATAGCTTTGATCCTCTCCATCATGTTTTCATCATTGCCTCTGATTGCAAAATCATCGAGGAATATCTCCATCCAATTGTGCAAATAGTCTTGATATGCAGCTATCATTGCCCTTTGGAATGTGGCCGGTGCATTGCATAATCCAAATGGCATCACACGATATGCATACGTACCCCATTCTGTGGTGAAAGTAGTTTTTGATTGATCCTCTTCATGGATTTGGATCTGGTTGTACCCACTGAAACCATCCAAAAATGAGTACAATTTATGGCTAGCCACTCTGTCCAAGATTTGATCGGTGAATGGCAAAGGGAAGTGGTCCTTTTTTGTGCGCTCGTTCAACTTTTGATAATCTATGCAGATACGGATTTTCTTATTTTTCTTCGGAACAACTATAATTGGTGATACCCATTCGCTGGATGCGATAGGATATATGAATCCTACTTCCAATAATTTAGTCAATTCCAGCTTGATCAATTCCGAGTAGATTGGATTCGTCCGCCTGAGTCGTTGACATATTGGTCGGGTACCTTCTTCCAAGTCTATATAATGTTGGCAGATTCGGGGATCAATTCCTCTCAGATCACTGTATGACCATGCAAAGGCCTTGCTGAAATTTTTGAGTGCCAATTTAATACAATCTCGTACTTCATCTGGTAGCTCTGACCCCACGCTCAAGAACTTTTCTAGAAAAACTTCCCACTTTTCCAACTGAGCTTCTCGCGAATATTCCTTATTCCTTGATGACACTGTGATTGGAACGTGCTCTCCAATCACGCGTGCATGGTTGGCCAGTAAATCATTGTTTCGTCCTTTTTCAACCGTACCCAATTTCTTTAGTTCAGCTTTTGCAATGGCTTCCGACGCTTTAGTTTTACTTTCCGCTTCCTTGTCCGATTGTCGACTTCTCCTTAGAAGCTCTGCTTCTAGCACTCTAACCCTTTCTCTCAACTTTTGTACTTCCATTGTTGGAGCTAACTCCAGCTTCAACTCATCTTTTGAAGTTCCCTTCTCCAGGGACTGGGTAGCTTTATTTTCCTTTGCGTCTATACTCAACATGTAGCACTCAAATTCACTTGTATGTGTCAACCATCCTAGCAACTCCTGGTCTGAGTCATCCTTGTAACATAGTGGATCTTTGTACTCGCCCACTTTCGCATGTTGGAGGTTGGCCAATTGCAGATTAAATCCATCCTGTGAAAGGTCCTTAGAAGTCTCCGTGCGTAGGGCAAATCTTACCCGCGCCATTTCTTGTCTAACCTTTTCCTTCGCTTTTTGCTCAGCTGTTGTCGATTTCTTGCCGGTCAAGTTTGGAGACACTTGCAGTTGTATTCGATCAGCCTTCGGTCCAATTGTGATAAATCCTGTGCGCCAATCGTGCACACATTCGGCTTGCACCAGCCATGGCCATCCAAGTAAGATCGAGAAGGTAGCCTCTGAGGTCCTTGGTCTTACTATCAGATAATCAACTTGAAACTCTAGACCGCCCACAACTGTACTTACATTCTTCAAAAGACCCGCAGGCTTCACTTGTGTTTGATCTGCCATTCTCAAGGACATCGGCGTTCCTTCCATGTGGTTGAGGCCCAAAGCTTTCATCATGAACTCGGTCATAAGATTGACTGCGGCTCCACTATCTAACTGAGCACCAGGGACTGCATACCCTTTAATCTCGACTGTCACAGCTGGAGCATTCGAATCAATTTGCGTTGTAATACTTTGAATGATCCCTTGGACATTTTTGTCTTGTCTATTTTTATCTCGAGCTTTCCTCGGCTTCTTAATATATTCGTTGTAGAATTGTTTCCTATATGCAGGTGAACATTTCAGCAATGTGCCAATGTCTAGCGTGACTTCCGTGTCTGCGAGCAACTTTACAATATCCACTTCCTCCAAACTCTGTCTTTCCTTCCTACTCTTAGGAGCCTTCAATCTTTCAGGGAATGGTGCTATGCCTGGCACAAACTCCTTGGTCACTGGTGGAAGAATCTCTATCTCTTCCCGATCCTCAAACTCTTGCTGCTCAGCAAATCCTCCAACTTGGTTTTCTACCTCTCCATGCTCAGTTATCTTCTTTGATCTCGCTTCTTCGCTTCCGCCTTCTCGATGTTTCTTTGAATACTCTTGGGTCCTTGTGACTACTACCACAGTTGGCTCTTTATGTGGTTTCTTGGCCTGGTAAACATCTACAAACTGCATTGACGAGCTAGAGCCTTCTTGAGGGTTCGGTGTCTTGAACACTACTCCAATCGTAGGAACGTGCTCTTGAGCTCTCGATGTGGAATGCATTTGAGTATCAACATAATTCGAGGACCCTATTGGTCCTTTTTCCTTGCCGGCGGAAGCTCTTCGTTTTGGACAATCTTCATCAAAGTGGCCCTCTCCACTGCAGTATCTACATAGTGGGGTATAATCAATTGGTTTCTTTTCGCTTGGACATCTAGACTGAGTATGGCCAAAGCCATGGCACCTCCAACACTGGATTGGACCGTCTCTTCTTTGATCACGTGCGGCTCCTCTTGGATAGTCTCCTCCTTGGCCTTGAGCACCATATCCATAAGTTGGTCTGTTTTCCCAACGAGATGTAGGTGGGACACTTTGAGCGGGCAATCCCGTGTAAGGTCTTTCTCTTGTATCTCTCGATTTCATGGTCCTCTCTTCATAGGCTCTCTTGTTGTAACATCGGTCCTCTATGTGATTTGTTCTTCCACAAAAAGTGCAACGCATTCTAGGTGGTGATCTATCTGTGAATACTCTTGAGACTGTAGAGCATTCTGAAGCCAAATGGCCGTAACCATGGCACTTTCCACACCATGTATTTGACCTAAACACTTGATTCGGGTTTGTAGCTACCTCTGATTTTACTGTGTATGTTTCCTGGGTCGTTGTGGCAGCTTTTATAGCTTGTGTGACCAACTCCAATATTCGCTCTTCAGTTAGCACAGGCTTTACCTCGCCTGGCGTACTAGTGGCAGCTACAAAAGCTGGAGTCGTTAATGCGGGACTTCCTTGGCCAGGATCTTTTATTGGAATATTTCCTGGGCCTCCCATTGGCTCGTATAAGAGCTCCATCTTCCTCTGTTGACATAATTGTACTTCCTCCCAAAGCCTCGCTTGTTCCTTAGCATCCATTAAAGTTGCCGGTCTTGTCAAACTGATATGCTGCTGTGCCGTAGGATCTCTCAATCCCGCGATGAATCTTCTCTTCAATGTCTCATCGTTCGGAGCATTCACGCCCATCTTTCTTACCAACGTTTCCATTCTCTGAATGTAGTTATCGTTGCTCTCATTGACTCCCTGTCGCAAGTAATCCATCTGTTGTGCCAATCTATCTTGGAAGCCTTGTCGTCGAAACTTTGCCAAGAAGGCTTCCTTGAGCATCTGATAAGTTCCACGCTCTTGTGGTGTCAAATTCCCATACCAATTGGCTGCCTCATCACGAAGAATAGCCAGAAAAATCCTCAACCTTTGACCCTGGTCAACTACCTCATTGGCCGCACACGTAACCTCAAACAATTGGATAAAACTATCTGGATCCTTGTCCTAGGCACCTGAGAACTTGGTGAAGTCCCCCAAGTGAACCGAAATCCGCTGAGCCATTTCAAACAGAGGTGTGATATCAATATCACTTCGATCCCAGAAATTTAGCACACGCGGCCTCAGGATCCCTCCTTCAAACTTCCGTACTTGATTCGCGACTCTCCTATGGGAGTACACGTTTTTGGTAGATTTCTTTGAGCCAGTCGAGGTTGACTCAACTTGCGATTCCCACCTCTTCCTTTCTCTTTCAAGGGCTCTTCTCTGAGCGCGTTCCTCTCTTTGTGTTTGTGTTGCCCCTGAGGATGAGCTCCCCTCGCTCATGTACTAGATCTTGGGTCCACAAGCTCGGCCAACATGTGGCGCTAAGCGAACCTATGGCACTCTCTTATAGAGACGTGCCAAGCTATTCCCGGCAAACGCACCAAAATGTTTTGCTCTCTTAGTCCAAGGGAAAGTGCCTATACACGATGATGTTTTACCCAACTCTACTGATACTAGGTCAAGTTTGGTTTCCCCTAAGTCCACAATTTCACCCCAAAGTTTTGATTGAGGAGGCGAGAAAATGCATGCGCAATTGGATATCCACCTCCAGTGGTCACTTCCTGTAACCTCCCTTTCTTCACTCAACCCCCTCCTTTCACGTTGGGTTCACTCTTGTGGTCCGGTTCTTGCATGCTTAGGGGTGCACACTGAGTGCCAAGAAAGAGACATTGGTGGGTGAGGACAACTGCTGGGTTTACGGCATACACCGAGTGCTTGGAGCGATCGGTGTCTTTGGGAAATGCTACTCCAAAGCTGTGTTTATTTTCCTCGAACACCTAAACAATTGTCAATTTACTTTTACCTCATTTTCTATCTTCTATTTTGCACACGCATCCCATTCATCATGGCAACACATTCGATCTTTCCGCACATATTCATTTACATAGGTATCCTTGCATCCTCTTCTCTCTCTATGGAGTGTGTTGCCTTAATATAAATATAAAATTTATATGCATTCGATCAACAAAGTGAACATCAGTGAGCATAACATAGCTTCGGAGTCTGTCGTTCAAACTTTATGTTAGTTCCATGAAGTAAAAGACTCACATAATGGAAATTTTTGTTCGTCCTCATAATACAAAATGACACGATCAACACACATAAGCTTTACATTTTAAACGGATAAAAGCAAATTTTCATAATATACCCATTAGAAGACAAAACATTATGCCATTCTATTTATGTTCGTACTAGGTATTATTTTAATTTGTCCCGCAGTGCAAAATTTCTATCTGGCACAAATCTATACAGTGCGCATAACTCTTGCAGTTTATTTATAATTCCTGTGGTTTTTGTATTGGCAGTAGCATACATACTATCATATCCATTGCGTTATGCTGAAATTAAAAGAACTCCAATCTCTTCGTTCAACCTTGCATTCAAAGGTAAGACAACCATAAATTTGGCGTATGCTAGATAGTAATAAAAGTTCACTTCATAAGCACTTTTGCACGGGAATCAATGAACATAAACAATGCTTCTCTTAAACTTTATCATGCCATGATATTCCAATGTTTGACTATGCTTGAAATTATAACCGTTTGTCCTCCAGTCTTCGGATGAAATACAACAAAACCTCATACGTCTTTATAGAGAACTTAACACTATTCACTAAACAATGACCTCAAAACGATGACTTAATACTTGTAGAAATGCCATGGTAGTGCAATTGCCGCCAGCAGACATGCCATTGACCTACATATTTAGTATGATTTATGATGCAAATTGATATACATAGTGACGCCATAACGTAGATTGATCGTACATGCTTGTATCACTCAACGTAGCACATAATAGTCTGATACATCCAGGTTGATGAATATCTTTACCACTACACATCGCAGACAAATTTAGGGAGACATCACAACGTTTCTTTTGTAGTTTTTACGTGAACAGGATTCGCAGTTTCTAATGTATCTCGTTTGACATGATTATACAAGCATTGCGTATCAAAATTCCCGAAGAGACCTCCGATGAAGGGCCTCTAAAAGTAGACTATGCATTCAATTTTTTTTTTTATTAACTCTGTAGAATCAAATCACTCAAGCATACCTGTACAAATACGCAAGCATTCACTCCCCTGGTTCTGCAAAACCTCCATTCTGGTTGATACATATCAAACAATCTGTGCTGCCCAGAGCGTGGATCGACAAGGCATACATTTATCTCCGCGAGAACATTACTCTCCAATTCAGCAACCTTCGCTTTGATTGTCCCATTACTTTCACCTATGTAAATCTCTAGATGTCCCTCTTCTACCTCCCAGAAAAACACACGAACCAACAGTCCACCATCCTCCGCAGCAGCTCATTCAGATGTTTGACATCTTCGAATTCCCCCCTTCTGAAGCTGGACCGAAGGACAGAAGTTCAGGAACAGCAACCTCCCTCATATGCGAGATGAGTAGGGGACTAAGTAAGTTCTCCACGCCCAGACATTCCCCCCTTTTTATGGCAGAACAACCGCAACTGCTGCTTTGTTCCCCCAATTATACAGAGCAGCCCCCCCTTGTTCTGCACCAAAAAACAAAAAAGCGTCCCCCCTCTGTTCGACGCCTGTTGATCCTGTCTGCCACCAAAAAAGACAAACCCCCCTGGCTCCCAAAACTTCCTCCAGCTGCCCCCGTAAAACAACAAAGACAACCCCCTTTTTTTGTACCTACATATCTATGTAAAAACGAAAGGACTAGACCCCTGTGTGCATTCACAGTCCCCGTTCTTTTTTCTGACACTTCTGAAGGAGAGTGGGCAAAACCCTGAGTCACGTATTAAAAGCTGGCAAACAATACTCATCTTCTCCAAAAGCAAGCGATTCCACCAAGCAAGTGAAAGCATTGATGTACTCTTCCATAGTGTAATTGAAGCCATAATTTACTTGAGGCTTGTCAAAAAACCCAAATCCAACCCAATCAAATGCAATAACGTGGAATTCTGATGATAATATTGGTAACACATTCCGGTAAGAGTAGGACTGAGAAGGGAAGCCATGAACCAACAAAACAGATGCATTTTGACTGTCTCCCTCCTCCACGCAAAACCACCTTAGGGATTCATTAGATACTTGTGAAGCCTCACCAAGTGCCAGGCCAAAGACGGGATCTCGAGCCTTCTTTGATCCATCTTTCATTGCATATGCATTAATCCATTTTCCATGTGCAAACCACTTCTCTGACGGGCCTTCTTCAATTGAATACTTACCCCCAGCAAAGGAAAAGCCATCTCCGGCCGACACAGGTGCATCCAGTAGATAATCTTGTACGAATGCTAATTGCTTCCCTTCTATACCTCCCGTTAGCGGATATGCAACAACTCTCTGCTGGGACTGCGAGCAATGAGCTTTCCCCCCTGAAACAAAGCCGCTTCTAATTTCCTTTGCACGTCCGTATTTCCTATGTTCTTAGGAGGCTTGTCCATGCTAAATCCCTTTTCTCCACACCCCTGCAATCTGCAATAAGAAGATCCCACCATCACCGGAATCCTCCAAATCAAAATATTCTTCACAGTTTCTTCTTGTTCGAGTTCTTGTCCATTCCCGTTCCACCAGCCCATTCTTGACTTCTCATTATAATTCATAATCGATAGCCCTGTTTTCCTTTACCAATATCTCCACATGCTTCTCCTCAATCATCAAATCCACTCTTCAAGTACCTGAAATCAAACGTATTTCCTGCCAATTAGAACCACATTAGTGCATTAAAACCAACCATTTTTTGAGCTAAAAGTATACATATGCATGCATGTATACATATGCATGCATGTATACATATGCATGCATGTATACATATGCATGCATGCTTGTATACATATGCATGCTTGCTTACATATGCATGCATGCTTGTATACATATGCATGCATGCTTGTATACATATGCATGCATGCTTGTATACATATGCATGCATGCTTGCTTACATATCATGCATGCTTGCTTACATATCATGCATGCTTGTATACATATGCATGCTTACTTTCATGTATATATATGCATATCCCGCATGCATGCATGTATGCATATCCCTCATGCATTCATACATGCATATGCATACATCAATGCATACGCATACATGCATGCATACATACATGTATGTATGTATGCATGCATGTATGCATGCATGTATGCATGCATGTATGCATATGCATTCATCTATTCATATGCATGTATGCATATGCATGCATGTATGCATATGCATATGCATGTGCATATATGCATGTATGCATGTGTATGTATGCATATGCATATGCATTCATGCATGTATGTATGCATATGCATTCATGCATGTATGCATATGCATGTATGCATGCATGCATGCATGTATGCATATGCATGCATGCATGTATGCATATGCATGCATGCATGTATGCATATGCATTCATGCATGTATGCATGTGTATGTATGCATATGCATATGCATTCATGCATGTATGGATGCATAGGCATTCATGCATGCATGCATGCATGTATGCATGTGCATGCATGCATGTGCATTCATGCATGTATGCATGTGCATTCATGCATGTATGCATATGCATGCATGTATGCATGTGTATGCATGCATGTATGCATGCATGTATGCATGCATGTATGCATGTGTATGCATGCATCTATGCATATGCATTCATGTATGCATATGCATTCATGTATGCATATGCATTCATGTATGCATATGCATGTGTCTGCATGTATGCATGTGTATGCATGTATGCATGTGTATGCATGTATGCATGTGTATGCATGTGTATGCATGCATGTATGCATGTGTATGCATGCATGTATGCATATGCATTCATGTATGCATATGCATTCATGTATGCATATGCATGCATGCACATGCATGTATGCATATGCATGCATGCATGTATGCATATGCATTCATGCATGTATGCATGTGCATTCATGCATGTATGCATATGCATGTATGCATATGCATGTATGCATGTATGCATGTATGCATATGCATGTATGCATGTATGCATATGCATGTATGCATGTATGCATATGCATGTATGCATATGCAATACATGCATATGCATGTATGCATATGCATGTATGCATATGCATGTATGCATATGCATGTGCATTCATGCATGTATGCATGCACGCATGCATGTATGCATATGCATGCATGTATGCATATGCATGCATGTATGCATATGCATGCATGTATGCATATGCATATATGCATGTATGCATATGCATACATGCATGCATGCATGTATGCATGTGCATTCATGCATGTATGCATGTGTATGCATGCATGTATGCATGTGTATGCATGCATGTATGCATATGCATGTATGAATGCATATGCTTGCATGCACATGCATGTATGCATATGCATGCATGCACATGCATGTATGCATATGCATGCATGCACATGCATGTATGCATATGCATGCATGTACATGCATGTATGCATATGCATGCATGCATGTATGCATATGCATGCATGCATGTATGCATATGCATTCATGCATGTATGCATATGCATGTATGCATGCATGCATGCATGCATGCATGTATGCATGTGCATTCATGCATGTATGCATGTGCATTCATGCATGTATGCATGTGTGTTCATGCATGCATGCATGTATGCATATGCATGCATGCATGTATGCATATGCATGCATGCATGTATGCATATGCATGGATGTATGCATATGCATTCATGTATGCATATGCATTCATGTATGCATATGCATGTATGCATGCATGCATGTATGCATGTGCATTCATGCATGTATGCATATGCATGCATGTATGCATATGCATATCCCTCTCTCTCTCTCGCTCTCTCTCTCTCTCTCTGTCAAACAAAAATAAAGAGAGAAGATATTAGAAAACAAAAATATAAAGAGAGAAGATATTAGAAAAAAAAAATATAAAGAAAGATAAAAGAGTGATATATGTTTTACTTACATTGATGTAATTTTTGTAATTTCATTTGAAGTGCTTCTTCATCGAATTTCCAAAGCTTTGATGCCAAATTCTCTTGCAAAACCAAACAAAGAACATATTAGCAAAACCAAAACTTCAGATCTATAAAGAGAGAAGTCTGTATAAAGAGAGAGGGAGAGGGAGAGAGAAAGAGAGAGGGAGAGAGAAAGAGGGAGAGAGACGAGGAGAGAGTGAGAGAGAGAGGGAGAGAGAAAGAGAGAGATAGTGAGAGAGAGGGAGGGAGAGAGACAGAGAGGGAGAGAAAGAGAGAGGGAAGGGAGGGAGAGAGAGAGAGGGAGAGAGAGAGAGAGAGGGAAGGGAGGGAGAGAGGGAGAGAGAGAGAGAGGATGACAAACAGAGTTCTGCTCTCCTGTTGGCCCGCGCAAACCCGAAAGGAGAAGTTCTACATTCGAAACGCTCAGAATGACGAATTTCGGGTTCGGGCCCAGTTAAAAAGAGAGCGTCGGTATATGCGTCAGTATACGTGTCGGTATTTCTAGCAAAGTACCAACACATATACCGATGCATATACCGACGCTTATACCGACGCTGTGATTCCGAACCGACGTGGCTGTGATTCCGAGGCAATGCAGCTTTCCCAAATTTCCCGAGGGGTATACCGACGCCGACAGCTGCACGTCGGTACACTGACCATCGGTATTCCCTTTATATGTTGTAGTGTGTGTATGTGTAATGAAATGAAATTAGGTCAAGATTGATTCAAGTGATTAGGCCCATCCAAGGTCTTCCGATAGGCCTAATTGCTTGAATTTTTCCTATGTCCAAATCGTAGGAAATAGAGGCTAATTTGCCCATTTCTTTGGTCAACCACTATGCCCATTTCTTTGGTCAACCACTATGTATGAATAAATCTAGGACACAACCAATTCAAGCGATTAGGCTCATCAAAAAAGCTTGGATGGTCCTAATCGCTTGAATATGTTGTGTCTCAAAGACGAGTCATAAATGAATGGGAAATGATTTTCAACATATCTTAACCTCATACGCATACTATAGCAATTATTCAGTATCAATTCTTATTGTTCTTTGGTCCTCATCAACTTCCTTTTGTTCAATTTTCCCATAAACAAGCATAGTTTCATTCCATTACTCGAGATTTTTTGTTTTCTCCCTATGCAAGCTCCTTAATGTCTTAGACGTAAAGGAATTCATCTTGAACCTCAAATTCCATGTGAACTTTTGTATCTTATTATTGGTTCATAATTTAGAGAAACTAATACTACCATTTCATATGATACATGTCAAAACCCTATGATCATATGTCTATTTGCATGTTTCCGATACCTAGAGGATTTGATGAGCCTATTTGTACTGATTTTCACACACGAAAGCTTCAAGCCATTAGGCCCATCCAACATTTACTAATGAGCATAGTCCCTTGAATTGGTTGTGTGCTAGATTCATGTCAAAAACTACATTTTTTCCATTTTTCCTATATACAACTCTCTTGTCCCTTATCATTCATAGGTATTTGCAAACGAAATAGGCCAAATATCTTTGCTTTTTCATGATTTTGAGGGATGATGCACTCAAGCGATTAGGCCCATCCAAGATCTTCCAATGAGCCTAATTGCTTGAATTGTTCATGTTCTTGACTCATATCTTAATTAGAGTTTCTTTTCATTTTCTTAGGTAGTTTCCTTTTTCTTCATGGTTCCTTTTCCCCATCAAATATATAATCTTATGATTGTCACTTTTTTTTATAGATATCTATATCAAATGAAGACAATTTTCTTAGCAGAGGGAAGGGCACAATGAAATCTATAGAGAAAAAAGATAATGAAAAAGTGGATATACATTCATTAATTCATTACCTTCCAAAATTGATTCTAGATTCATTCTCTATTGTACATAAGCTCTATAGTGAAGACTATGATTCTGCGGTGTTCTATTTGAATACCCTATCAGAATAAATGAGCTACTCCTCATTGCCATGTAAACCATATAATGTATTGATTCTTGAGTGAACAACAACAATCATGATATTTGGCTATGCCCCAGGGCTAAAAGCTTGGATATCTAGTTACTTCCTTTTTTATTCTAGTTATGCACTAGGTGTAGAGGTCTCATTTATAAAACGTGGTTTTGGTTACAAGAGGAAAGACGATCTTAGATACATAGGAGAATTTTCCATCCCCAGAGTGTGCAATGTAGCAAGGGTTCCTCTTTCCACAAAGAATGGACCATGCAAAAATAGGATATGCTGTAAAAACATACAGTTTAAGACCATGAGGTGTTTATCTCAAAAACTAATATTGGACTAAACAATCTCTTTAAAGCTCATCAAGTAGTAAGTTATGTCTTGGACACTCCAAGCCTTTCTGAGGGCTCATATTGGCTCTATGATTTCCCCTTTGAAATCAACCACATACATATCAGATATAACATGTGGCCTCATGATCTTCAAAAATTCATCTATTTTATGTATTGCATGTAGTTGCTAGAGAACTCACATAGTTTTGAAAAATATCCACATAAACCTTCATTATAGTCTCCTAGAAATCTAATGGAATCATGAATATTATGAAAAGCTAGGTACCTTCTAATTCGAGGATCTATTGGATAAGCAACTTCATATACCCATATGTCAATATTCCTTTTGCCTTCTTTGCATGATGCTTCCACCTCACAAGGTCATACCAATCTTTGGAATACCTTTCCCATTGTTGCATACTTATGAGTCAGCAAAATATTGGTATGGAACTTATGACAAAGAGTCTTGGCATGTCACTTTTCATGATTCTCACACAAACTTTCCTCTTCCAAAATTAATATATTGCTAGAAGATACATTTTAAATGAGCCTACATGGAATTTCTAAAGATGATATGACAATATTAATTTAGATTAAGCACAACTAATTGAA
The DNA here is from genome assembly GCA_020310875.1 of Ceratopteris richardii. NCBI lineage: Eukaryota > Viridiplantae > Streptophyta > Polypodiopsida > Polypodiales > Pteridaceae > Ceratopteris > Ceratopteris richardii. The sequence goes on along the minus strand of CM035425.1, from coordinate 110,511,008 downwards.
ATCCTTACATGACCCATTTTTAACCATTTTTTTCTCTAATGGGATAGTTGATGTAGCACTCATATGAGTTGCACTACCTCTTGGTTTACTAATCTACATGCTCCCAAAGGTAAAAGACATGTAGGAACAAGTGATTATACAGCCCATGAGATTTCCCATGTTGGATATGTAGCTTTGTATGACAAGGAGGAAGGAAGATGTCCTTGAGACGTCTTGCATGTAGCTACCATCATAGAGAACTTGGTTTTCATTTGACAAGTGGTTGAAAGAGACTATCAAGTAAGGTTCAACAAAGGTGGATGACTTGTGGAGATCGCTAAGAAAGGGTAAAAGGTCATAGAAAGAGGAAGAAAGCAAGGGAGACTCTTTACTTTGGAGGTTCATTCTCATTCCACTCAACATGTATACTTCACATATGAAAACAAGAAGATTTTGGAGTTGGACGTGTGGCACAAGAGGATAGTTCACATCAACATATAGAGAGTGAGGGAAAGGAAATTCAAGAGGCTGGTTGAAGGGATTCCCAAATTCCAAGAACAAGGTCTGAAGCATTTATGTGAATCTGATCAACTAGGTAAGCAGGCAATACTTCCATTCAAGAAGAGTGGCTACATGAGCCAACATCCATTGGCATTGATACATATAGACGTATCAGATGTGTTTACATGTTTCAAAGCCTTCAAGGCAATGGTAGAGAAGGAACTAGGTACATATATCAAGAAGCTAAGGTTTCGATGGAGGGGGAGAATATTTCTCAAATGAATTTCTAATTTCTTTTGGGATCAAGGAATCAAGAGGCAATTAATGTGCAAGTACACAACTTAAAAAAATGGGGTAGTAGAAAGAAAGGATAGATACATTGTGGAGAGATCACTAGAGTAATGTTTAACAAGATGAATGTACCTAACATGTTTTGCGGTGATTCAATAAATATGGCTGTGTATCTTATGAATAGAGTTCCTACCTTAGGGATCCATGGCTTAACATGATATCAAGCCTATTGTGGTAAGACACCTAATCTTTCCCTCTTGAAGATATTTGGATGTACTTGTTATTTACATGTACCAAGTGAATTGAGGCCCAACCTACAACAAAACATGGAAAAGTGTGTATTTCCAAGATATTCAAATGATCATAAAGGTTACAGGTATTTGATCCCAAACACAAAGGATTTGAGGATATCAAGGGATGTAGCATTTGATGAGCTACCTTCTTGCTATACAAAGTATGATTGTATGCAGGAGTATGAAAAAGAAAACCATGCACATGATGAAGAACAAATTGACTTAGAGCTAAGCCACCCAGTGTTGGTGTAATTCACAAGCCTACACATTTGGCTTGATGGATACATTGAAGTCCATACACATATGGAGAAGCATAGGAACTATTGCTAGTGGTTAATTACCACTTTACTTCTTTGTAAAAGTCATATTTGACTTGGAATCTTTGTAAACACCTACCAAAAGGGATTCGTGGAAAAAGGTTAGCTTTGATTGATGGAATATCTCCTAGGATATAGGAGCTTAATTATAGAGAGCCAAAAAGTTTGAATTTGAATTCAAATTTTTACTCAATCACTATAAAAGTGATCATCAAAAAGTCACGAGTAAGACTCATCATTCCCGAGCTCATTACTGTCAATTCTGAGTGTGTGTGTGAGGCCTACACTCTAGCCCACACCTATCTACACCATTAGCCAATTATTTTCATGCCAATGGTATTGTATACAAGTGTTCATTGATACATATATCTACATCGTTCATTTCTGAGTTCTCTATCATAGTACTTGAAAGTTTGTCAACTAGTGGAGAGCATATCTCAGTCATTTCTTTACCAAATTCAAAGATCTATATCTTGTTGGAACCAACTCAAAGTTTTCTACATTCTTTCAAAATCTGAATAGATTCTATTCAGCCATTTCAGAGAAAAGCTCATCAAGGTGATCACTGGTCAAAGACTGCAACAGTCCTAAAAAATCGGGGGTAAAGGTTTACTTGCTAAATTAATTTCTCTCAGCATAGTTAATCTTTTTACATCATTCCACTTGGAATAGTTGGCTTGCTAAGATAATTAGATACATCTAAAAGGAATTTTTCCAATTCCTACTGTGCTGGTCATAATGAGCAAAAGATCCAGCAGGTGTCAAGACAAAAATAGAAGGTTTTCTTGAGATCTTGAAGTCAAAATTTATCTGTTTTGATTTAATCTTTACACACATCATTCCCAAAGTACATAGGCCATTTTATGGTGTCATTGAAAAGCTAAGGAGGTCCACTTATCAACTCGGAAGTATCAAAGGGCTGGTACAAAGTAGGATTTGGCAGTACCTACTCAATCTCTTGGAGTATCCATCCATCATTCCCAACAGTGGTATCAGAACAAACTAAGGTAAAATGGGAGATGATTTTCCTTCATTTATTGATAAATTGGAGAGGAACAACTATCAAGCATGGTCTCTAAGGATGAAGACATATCTACAAGGAAGGAGTCTCTATGGATACATCTCAGGAGATGAGGAATTGCCCTCATTCTCAACAAGAGGATTGCCAACAAAGGAAGAACATGAAAAGCTCAACACATGGTGTGCTAAGGATGCATTAGCAATGTCTTATTTACTCAACTCCATGTTTGATTTTCTTTTGCCACATATTAGGAACTATAAGACATCCCAAGAGACTTGGGACACCTTGTCATCTTATTTCTCTTCCAACACAAGGGCTAGAAAAAATCAGTTTTGGATTGAATTCACTACATTAAGGAAGCAACCTAAGCAAGTTGTTTTAGAATTTGTGACCAAGATTAAAGATGTAGCATATCAGTTAGCAAGCATAATAGAAGAGATTGAAGAAGAGCAGATTGTAAGGCAAGTGATCAATGGGATCAAAGCTGATGACAAATGGGAAAGCTTCACCACTGCCATGGATCTTTACATGGACATGCAGATTCCAGACCTTACCACTCTCATGGGACAATTATTCACTCATGAAGCCAAGCTCAACAAGAATGGAGATACATCCAAAGGTAATAGTTCCTCTGACCTATACATTGATAAGAAGTCTAAAGATAAAGGCAAGAACAAGAAGGTAGAAGATGAAGGTAGTACCTCCCAAGCCAACTATGCAGGGAGAGGTAGATCATCAAGAGGAAGAGGCAGAGGAGGTAAGCAAGGAAGGGGGAGATCCTATAACTCCTCACCATGCAACATTTGTGGTTTATCAAATCATACTACAGATGAGTGTTTAAGGAATTACAAGAATCAGAGAGGAAGAGGATATCAAAGAGGTGGATACCCACAGTCAAGAGGTAGATTCAACCATCACCAAGGCTACAACAACAACTACAACAACAATAACAACAACAACTACAATGAAAACTACCAAGGAGGATTCAAATCTAGAAAGGACTACAACAACTATACAGAAGAGCAAGATGATTCTCTTCTGATCATGAACATGACTTCAAAACCAGGAACAAATGATGACCACCTATTCTACGTTGACTCAAGATGATCAAACCATGTGGCTGGCAATGTAGCACTACTCTCTGATCTCGAGGAACCAAAAGGTAGACATCAAGTACAAACAGGTGATGACACCAAGCACTCCGTAGTTAAAGTTAGAAATGTTAAGACTTGTGATAGGAATCACAACTTGTTGAGTAGGGTACTCTATGTACCAACCATTACCAAAAATCTGATGAGTGTTGGACACATTGTGGAGAAAGGTTTGCAGGTTAGATTCAACCAATTTGGAGCATTTGTGGAGGATCCAAGGCAAGGGTTCAAGAGGATTGCTAAAGGAGAAAAATCAGGTAGACTTTTTACTTTTGAGCTAGAAGACACAAAGAACATTGCACTATACAATTATAAAGATCAAACACTTTCAGAGCTTGAGACTTGGCACAAAAGATTAGGGCATGTAGGAGAAAGAACATTGAAATAGATATGCAGGGATCAATGTGTAATTGGAATATCCAATGTTACCAAACAACACATGATATATAAATGTAGTGCTTGTCAATTTGGGAAGTCTCACAGGTTACCCTTCTCAAGGAAAGGCTACATGCATGAAGACTACCTAGAACTTGTCCATACAGATGTATGGGGACCAAGCAAAGACCCCTCAATATCAGGATCAAGGTACTATGTATCTTTTATTGATGCTTATAGCAGGTGGACTGTGTTGTACTTCATGAAGCACAAGGATGAAGTGTTTAATTGTTTTAAAAAATATCTTGCACTTGTTGAGAATCAGACAGGAAAGAATTTGAAGAGACTAAGGTCAGATGGAGGAGGTGAGTACTTCTCAAATGAGTTGAAGACTTCTTGCAGGACAGAGGCATTAAGAGCCACCACAAGGTATATGTAAGGGATTGAACTCACAACCTCTTGGTTAGGAATGTGATGGGCTAACCACTTGCCCCAAAAGCCATGGTTGAGGATTACTTCCTAATCCTCTCTCTTAGGGTGTGGTTCAACCATCTCCTACCAGGATTATGTTACATTCTTCCCCCCTTGGTCGATCATTGTCCTCAATGATCTACTCTTGTATCCCTCTAGCCTCGGTGATCAGTCCCTTGAACCCCTAGGTACCCTTGAATTGATGTCCCTCAACCTCGCATAGTTTCTTGAACCTTGTTCGCAACCTTGGTCTCTTGAACCCTTGCTCTCAACCTCGGTGTCTTGAACCTTCTTGTTCGCAACCTCGGTGTCTCGAGCCCTTGTTCTCAACCTCAGTCTTGAACCTTGTTCTCACCCATGCTTGGTATCTTGAACACTCAATCAAGTGCCACCCAAGGATTCCCAAGGAATTCACACTTCCAAGCTAGCTCATTGGAAAGTTCGTTCCGAGAGCTTTCCAATGGTATATTACATGCCTCAATCCGACATACGGATTGAGAGATACACCCCAATCATTGTAAGGTCCATCCATGAAACCGACGCGCGCGCCTTCCACAATTCCTACCCTTTCACATAGAGGATGCCCAAGCGCCTTTTTTAGAGGCCATTGGATCATTCCACTTTGCCCAAGCCTACTTCCTATGCTCTGATACCAATGTAAGGGATTGAACTCACAACCTCTTGGTTAGGAATGTGATGGGCTAACCACTTGCCCCAAAAGCCATGGTTGAGGATTACTTCCTAATCCTCTCTCTTAGGGTGTGGTTCAACCATCTCCTACCAGGATTATGTTACAGTATACTCCTGAACAGAATGGGGTAGCTGAGAGAAGAAATAGGTTGATTGTTGAAACAGCTAGGTCTATGTTGAATGAAAAAAAAGAGGCATTAAGAGAGAAACCACCACAAGGTATACTCCTGAACAGAATGGGGTAGTTGAGAGAAGAAATAGGTTGATTGTTGAAACAGCTAGGTCTATGTTGAATGAAAAAAAGTTAGCTAACTATCTATGGGTAGAGAGTGTTTCTACTGCCACTTACCTCATAAACAGGTTACCTTCAAAGTCCCTTGATGGGATGACAGCCTATGAAGCATGGCATGGTAAGAGACCCTCAGTAGACCATTGCAGGATATTTGGATGTGTAGCATATGTACACATTCCTTCTCAGATAAGAGGTAAGGTAGAATCAACAAAGGCAAAGAAAAATTGGTGGAGTTGGATGAAAAAGGTAATGACGTTGAAGATGATGGAAACATGATGGAGAAAGAAGCCACATCAAAGGAAGAGAACAAGTACCCAAGGCAAGGAGGTTTATTCCTCCAAAAGGTGAAGAAAGGAAGTCTTCTAGGGTTATGTATCCAACTCAAATGTTTACATATGATACTTATATGAAAATGCATTATGCATATATTAACAAAGTAGTAGACAATCATGAGCATGATTGTTATGAAGATGCAAGCAGGTATTCCGAATGGAAAGATGAAATGCGACAAGAGATTGATAGAGTTGAGGAGAATCAAACATGGAATCTAGTGCCCAAGAAGGAGATTCTAATTTCACCATGTTTTTGTAGCATTCCTTGAGTATTGTGGGAGAAAACTTCATTTTAGTGAGGTTGGTTGATTGATATCTCTCTTTGTGTGTAGGATCTGTTGGAACTATTTTTCTTGGCATTTTAAGGGCTAGGTCTCAATATGCATTTATTCATTTGCTATGTTTTTGGTGTCATTTAGTACCCCTTATAGTTCTCTAAAGTTAATCCAATTTGGAGATTCATTCACTATATATTCTCTGAGAAAAGCTTGTGGGAGTCAAGTGAGGTCTCTATTCCACTAGCAGCTATGAGCATTCAACTAGCTCATCTTATGAACATTGTTACTATTTGTGTAAGCATGCATTTGGAGTGAAATTTATTTTTTATGAAAGATCTTGGTGTGTAAGAGAGATCAATAAAATCTCAACGTAGTTCTTTGCATATGCACTAAGAAAGAGCAATTTTTTGATCGTTAAGGACATCAAACCTTCCAAATCAGACCCCTAACGTGCATAGAGGGCTTTCCTCTCTTCCTCTCCTCCACCCCTTATCAAGGACACATGACAAGATTGAATATTTTTCACTCTTATCAGCCCAAAAACAACATTGAGGTCAACTATGTGGGATAAAGGTCCTTTATTATAGCCATCCTGTGCAAAAAAAATGGAGTTGAGGACTTGGGAAGAAGGTAAATAGCACCAACCTAAACTAATTTTCTTCAATTTTGTTGAAGCAAAATCGAGGAGAATTATTCAAGCTTTTAAGAAAATCAAGAGCCACACATGTATTTTTGGGATGTGAGGATTGGGCTAGCCGAAGAAAGTAGGTGAAAGACCTTAGTGGAGGACATTTTTTACCTTGAAAAGTATCCCCTTCATCAAGATATACATTTCACCTTCCCATAGTGACATGGTGAGCTTCTTTGACCCACAGTGTGGCATTCCAAGATCGAATCAAAGTGAGTTTTTTGTCACATTTCAAAGCTACACTTTTAAGCTATATTTAACATTAAATGACACTAATTTAGAGAAGTTTTGGTGGATCTAAATCGCTTGCTAGCACTCCAATAGATACTAGATGGTCACTTATGGGCCTCATTCTTTATCATTTGGAATCCAAATCGACTTGTTTCATTTGGATTGGCACCTTAGTTTTCATATGTAGGTCATTGACCACTTATATTTGACTAGCGAGGTCTAGAAAGGCTTAAAAGTGCACCAGTTTTCTTACTTTTTGTATTTTGAGCTACTTCCACTTGTGTTTTGCATCATTTTCATTAGTTTTTAGTTCTAAGACCCCTCTCAGACCAAGCACGTATTTTGATTTTTTGTTTGGGCTTGGTGAGTATCAGGAGATGGATAGATATGCTCTAGAGATGAGCTGGTATTGCACAAAACCTACTCTATGCCTACCTAGTTAACTCCACGGATGCTTAATCGACTCCTTTAACTTCATAGTAATGTATTTGGAACCACCAAGTACTTTGGAACATCATCCCTAAATGTTTGCATCAAAACAAATAACTTGCACATACATGAACTGTGAAGAACCTTTTATTTTTGGAACTAGAAGTGCTCATTGTTATGTTCAAATCTCACAAAATGGTATGAGTTGACCAAAACAATTTTTCACACATCTAATTAAAGTGTATAGCTAACCAAAGCAAGTTATTTCATCAATTTAGCTATATCATAGACTAAGAAATGAATCTAACAAGTCAAGGGGGTCATCTCGACTTTTCAAGATCTAGAATGTATGCAAACACATTCACCTTTTATAATTCATATCTCAAGATCCTCTAGACCAAGCTTGATTAAAATTGATATACAAGTAAATGACACATCAATATAACTAACCCAACTTAAAATTTATCAAATAAATGAGTAAAAGTAGTGAAATCAATTTCACAAAATCACTCTAATTATGAAGATGGAGCAAAGAACAATAGACAGAGATATACTTGAAGAACTGTATCAAAATGTATATGATAATGAACATATGATGCAAGGGAAGTGTAGTGGAATAATCATACATAAGGTAAGCTCAATGTGTGATCACTAGTGTAGATCAATGTCTCTCAAAAATGGCTCACATACCCCGTGACTAAAAGCATGTCTATTTATACTCATAGTTTGAGTTTGAATTTGGATTTTCCCTCACCTAAAAGTGACCCTGCACTTTAGGTATGATTTGAATTGGTTCCTCCTGCCACATGAGTCATGGGTTCAGCTCCCTAACTTCACAAGATTCCTTATTCCCTTGTCTTTTACATTTATCCAAAGTAAATGCAATCGAATCGATAGGCAAGTGTTCATATATAGTTCTTCATGTGAGGTACATGAAATAGTATGTAGTCTTGAATAATTACCCAAGTCCTTGGGCTTGCTAATTGCACCAAGAACTCCCCCTCGAGCATAAGATGTTTGACTCTTTAGTGTATCATGATTTCCTATAATCTAATCATTAATTTGAACCTATTTAGTTTTCTTCCATCCAATGCTTTTGTCATCATATCTGCACATTGTTGATGTGTAGATACTGTAATAAAGTAAGTCTATGATCCAAGGGTCTGGCCGGTTCAGACAGATCTGAAATCGGACACCGTTTGGTCATCCGTGTGTATGACCAAAGATCTCGAGTTTAGACTTACTAGGAGGTCTTGTGCTCTTGTGAACAAGTGATCCACTTAGCTTAGTGGTTAAGTCTCAAGGATGTGAAGGAGGAGGTCTTGGGTTCAACCCCCATGGGGTACATGGGGAGAGTGTTTTGCCCAAAGAGCTCTAGAGCCTTCTAGAAGCATCCACTTGAGTTAACTCGAGTTAACTGGGACACTTGGCGCACATGTAGTTACATGGCTGACACTTGGATGGTTATTATCCACCTGCCCAAGAAGGCAGTCCCCTGGAGAGAGCTATATATAGAGGCATTTGGTTGGGAGGAGAGTCATCTCTCTAGTATGTGGTGGTCGTAATCCTTGTTCTCTTGCAGTAATGCAACAGCGTAACGACTGCAAATGCTCATGAATGAATGACTCTCCTCCCAACCTTATGCCTGTATATATAGCTGCTTGAACTAATGAGGACCACAAATGTAACTAGAGTCCACAAGTGCATGTGCAATCTCCTCCACTCCTTTCATATCCACCACTAGAGTCTATTAGTGGCTGGAGTGATCTCGACCACTACTTTAGTACCTTCCACTAGAGTCCACTAGTGGTTGTTGTACTCACCTCTTGAGTTAAGTCCACTGGACTCAAGTTAACTCACGTTAACTTGAGTTAGAAGGCTCTAGAGCTCTTTGGGCAAAACTCTCTTCCCATGCTCCCCATGGGAGTTGAACCCAAGACCTCTTCCTTCACAACCATGAGACTTAACCACTAGGCTAAGTGGATTACTTGAATATGAGAGCACATGACTTATGCTTGAGTCTACTCTTGAGATCTTTGGTCCTACAGACGAGTGACCAAACGGTATCCGATTTCAGATCTGTCTGAAGCCATCGGATCCCTAGATCATAGACTTACTTTATTACATTCTTCCCCCCTTGGAAAAGATTTTCGTCCTCGAAAATAGAGCTATATACATACTGTAGGCAACCCCCGAGCCTCATGTTCTAAAACTTGAAGAACATGCATTCATTCAATTAGGTTATTTACTTAAAAACTTGAAAGTAAAAACCTTCTTTAGTTGGGACCAACTTAAAACTTGAAAGCTGGAAAACGTCGTTGGATTGTGGAAACTTTTTCCCATGTTGAATTTTCTTCAGTTCCATCCTTCCATTTTACTAAGCACTCTTCATACAAGTGGCTTCTTGTACGTTTATCTCGGGTGCGAAGTATCCTTTCAGGTTCATGAGGAACTGTTTCATTTACTGGAATAGGAAGTATGACCTGATGTCCAACTAGATTATCTGAATCTGTTAGACTCTTCCTAAGTCGACTAACATGGAACACTGGATGAATCCAACTATCATCTGGAAGTTGTAGTTCATAAGCCCACAAACCAACTTTCTTGGTGATTGGAAAAGGACCGCAATACCTAGGTGACAACTTGGCACATTGACCAGTCTTGAATTTTTCCGATCTTTCAGGAATACGAAGATAAACTTGATCACCAACCTGAAAACTAACATCTCTACGCTTCGGATCGGCATAAGCCTTTGCACGATCTTGAGCTTTCTTTAGGTTTTCTTTAGCTAACTTGAGCTTAAAGTTCATGTCTTGAAGGAACTCTTGAGCTGCTTGAACTCGTTCATTATGAAGTCCTACTGCATAAGGAGATCTAGGCTGGAAACCATACATCAACATGAATGGGCTAAATTCAGTTGATGAATTCTTGGCACTATTATAGGCAAATTCAGCTAATGGAAGATAATCTTCCCAGTCAGTCTGTTTGGAAGTAACATAAGCTCTGAGTATGTCTTCCAAAATCTGATTGACTTTCTCTGTCTGTCCATCCGTCTAGGGATGTTCAGCTGTACTTAAACTTAGTTTAGTTTCAAGTCTACTAAAGACTGCTCGCCAAAAATGACTTGTAAATCGAGCATCTCTATCAGAAACTATGTCTACTGGAAGACCATAGAGTCTATAAAGTTGATTTACAAATATTTTTGCAAGTTCTGGAGTCTTATAAGTAGTCTTGACTGGAATAAACTGAGCAAGTTTAGTCAATCGATCAACTACAACCCAAACTGAATCAAAGCCCTTCTGAGTGCGGGGTAATCCAGAAATGAAATCCATGGAAATACTTTCCCACTTTCCTTTGGGAATTTCCAATGGATGCAGCAATCCTCCAACTTTAAGTCGTTCAAACTTATTTACTTGACATTTATGGCACTTAGATACATAGTTTTGCACATCTTGATGCAAACTAGGCCAATAAAATTGTCTTTTTACTAACTCATAGGTTCGGTTAATACCAGGATGTCCTGCACTTGGAGCATCATGGCATTCGAAAAGTACTTGATTTCGTATGTCCAAGGTACTTGGAACACAAACCTTACCTTTATAAAGCAAATATTCATCTTGGAGAGAATAGTGTTTAAACTTTCTTTCAGAAGTACTTGCTTCATTTTGTTCAGCTTGTTCAGCGGCTTTCCATGCTTGACTGAAGCTTGGATCCTCTTTGCAGCTTCCTTTCAAAGTTGAAATAAATTCACTTTGAATTTGTACAAAACTTAGATTGTTCAGCATAGGCATCCGACTTAAGGCGTCTGCGACTGCATTGAACTTTCCTTTTCTGTACCTGAGTTCATAATCGAACTCTTGCAACTGTTCGGCCCATCTTGCTTTTCTACCTCTAAGATCAGATTGGTTTGCAAACCACTTTATGCTCTCTTGATCAAAAACTATGGTCAGCTTTGATCCATATAGATAATGGCGCCATTTCTTCAGAGCATTGATAATAGCAAACATCTCTCGCTCATAGGTAGAGTAATTTTGCTGAGCAGGACTTAGCTTTCTACTCTCGAAAGCTATTGGTCGACCATCTTGGCTTAGTACTGCTCCTACTGCAGATGAACTTGCATCTGTCTCTAATTGGAAAGGCTTGTTCGGATCTACAATTTGTAGAACCGGGGCCGAGGCTAAAGCAAGTTTCAGTTCTTGAAAACTCTTTGCTTGCTCTTCTTTCCAATTTAACTTCTGATGCTTCCCTTTGAGTTGATCAGTCAAAGGTACTGCAATCTTGGCATATCTAGCCACAAACTTCCGATAATATCCTGCCAATCCGAGAAAACTTTGTAATTCTCGAACCGTCTTGGGCTCAGGCCATTCAAGAATCGCTTGGACCTTTTCCGGGTCAACTTTGATTCCTTCCGCGGAAATAATATGACCTAAATACTTTACTTCTGGGGTAAAGAATTCACATTTTGACTCTTTACCGTAAAGTTTATTATCGCGAAGAAGTTGAAAAACTTTTTTCAAGTGCTCTAAGTGACTTTCATGATCTTTACTGTAGATCAGAATATCATCGAGAAAATCTACAACAAATTTTCCCAAATACGGCTTCAGCACTTGATTCATCAAAGTCATAAATGTTGCGGGTGCATTTGTCAACCCGAACGGCATCACTAAAAACTCGTAGTGACCAAACTTTGTTCGAAAAGCTGTTTTAGGAATATCATCATCTTTGATCCTGATCTGATGATAACCTTGGCGTAAATCAATCTTAGAAAAGACTGTAGCCCCTTTTAAACTATCGAAAAGATCTTCGACTAGTGGCATGGGATACTTGTTCTTTATCGTAAGATTGTTTAACGCCCTATAATCTACGCACAGCCTCATAGTTCCATCTTTCTTTTTCACTAGAAGGATGGGTGCTGCCCATGGAGACTGGCTTGGGCGGATAAATCCTTTATCCAAATAATCTTGGATTTGATTTTCCACCTCCTGATGCTGGACATAGGGGAGGCGGTATGGGTTTTGAGATTTTGGCTTGGTACCCGGAAACAGATCGATACTGTGATCAATGTTTCCACGAGAGGGTGGCAAGCCGTAGGGGAGTTCCTTCGGTAAGTAACTTTTTGGAATAGAGATATGAAATAGTCAAGCCTTCTATTTCATGTGAGATCATTCTCCTACTATGTTCAAGATGAATTTAGCGTTGGGAAGGAAGATGTTCCAAGTAGAGGATCTTAATTGATTCATGAACTCTTCCCAAAATACACATAAATTCATATTATATGATAGGTCCAAGGAATGATGAAGGCAAAACCTCTTTAGGATATAAAAGTTTTGCCAAGATATAAAGGTACCAAGCTTTTATAAATTTTCATCCCAAGGGGTGATGGAAATCAAAGGGTAAACCTCAACATCCATTGATCCTTGACATCAATAAAAGGATGTTAGGTTCCATAGTTGCATCTCTGGTAAATGATGCAACTAGCTAAGCAATCTTTAGGAAATAATATAAGTTCCTAAAGACTTGAAGCAAGTGTGAACTTTTTATTTAGGAGTAGAAAGTTCCAAGAAATGGATCTTGAATCCATGAACTTCTCCTAAACAAGTTATAAAGTTCAAAGTGTTCACAATAACATTACTATTGGATCAATCATCAATAGATGCTTGGACTTTAAACATAATTTTGATTGGTGAAATATGTTTAAAGGACTCTAGTAACATCTGAAGATTGACCAATAATAATGAGTTTTGTATCAAACTCAAGAATAGAAGTCGATATCACATAAATGAAAGTCAACTTAAACTTTCAAACTGGCAAATGTGATATTTCGTCTCTAGTTTGATACTCAGGAAATAAATACAATTGAATAAGTAAATTTTTGGATATCATTTGAAAGAATTTCTTTTAAATGTTCTTTTTGCAAAAGATTCCAAAATGAATCATTTGCTCAAGTTATTTGATTCCCTAGAAGGAATCTCAAGTCTTTGAAGAATGGCATTCTTTCAAGTATTGAGAATGAAATTCTTCATACTCTTTAGTCTGTAAGTAGTTCATTAGCAATTCCCAAGCCATCAGTATTGGTTAATTAAAGTCCAAATAAGTGATATAACCTAACGGTATATCAAAGATTCTTAGCTTTGGAATCTGAGAGGCATAAGTGTATGCTTGGACTTGTGTAAAGGGAAAGATCTCTAAAAATCCTGCAGGTAAGCAAAGAAGCTTAAGATAGTTTAAGAGATCTTAAAGATAAAGACTAAGTCTTTTTATCGCAAGATCAACCAGACTTGATCACTCTTGGCCATGATTGTCCAAGTAATGTGCGATTAGAACTACTTTGTAGATTGCCCAAGTATTGGCAATAAAATTCCTTTTGGGAATTATTCACTCAAGTTCCATTTATTGAATGGAAAAAATTGTGAAAAAAGTAAACTGTTCCAAGTTTGAACAGAGTAAAGAAATTCCAAGAATGTAGTCTGCAACCGTGAAGACGGTACTTAAGTCTGTGGAAGGTAAAACATAAGTGTTTGCCTATCCTTAAAGGGATTTTGGTACAAATCCAGAAAGCATGAGCGGATGCTTAAGACTTAAGCAGTAAAGAGATTCCTAAATAAAGTCCCCGGGGTAGGTACCTAAAGCAACAATAAAGAAAGGAATCTAAAGACAAGAAGTCAAAAGCTCTTGTCGCTACAAAATTGGTCAAGGGTAAACCAATTGAACTTTAATTCGAAAAAATTCAAGAACTTGGAATTCTGATTGATATTCTGTCAAAGAGGTTTTCAAGTTTTTAAGGCAAAGCACATGATTCTGAGGTGATCATGCGAAGGAATCAAAACCTAGGAAAATCTAGTTAGAGGTAATGCCTGAAACTTCCAATTCTTGTAAAAGAATTGAAGAAATAAGGTACTCTATCAAGAGATGTTTAGACTTTAGGATAAGAATCACCCACACATTAATGTGAATATAAAATAGGGTGGTATGGGACACCAGATTTTATACTCAGATTGATGTAGGAAAGATGGAATGGGACATCGGACCGTGGGATGATGATTATCTTTTAGTCCTAGTTTGGATTTTGAAGTTAGGTTTCATCCTCAAGGGAATTAAGACTTCAAGGAAAAGTTTAATTCGTAAAGGATGAAAGTAGTATCTTACGATACTTCAAGGTAACTTCAAGATTAAGGAAACTGAAGATATGAAGTAAGTAACTTCCAAGATCTTCTAAGAACACTTCAAGCTTAAGTGTTATTGATCAGAAATATTTGATAAATTTTTGAAAGAAGTTGGACTTTGATTTTGAGTTGATCTTTTCAACTTAAGATTTAATTGACTAAGTCAAGCATCAAGTTCCTAGTGTAACTTGATAAATTCACTCTTTCGACTCAAAGAAATGCACAAGAATTGCATTCACGATTAGGAGTCAAAAAGACTGAATGTGACATGAACTTAGTCTCAAGTGAAGCATTATTTGAAAACTAAACTCATCAATAGAACCTCAGTGGGTCGACACACTGATGTTAGTTACCACACTAGTATCTTGTGGTTGGATGATGTTTTTGATTTTCTTTGTATCTTTCTGAGAATCCAGCTTATTTCTCTGAAAGATAAAGACAATGCTTCAATATCTTGTTGAAATAGATCTTTGAAAAGTAAAAGTCATGAGTCATCTAGTCTTTGACTCATAGCAAGTTTATGTATGTGCGAAGTTTGAATTGCTTGTACAAAGTCTTAGTTATCTCTTTCCGCTTTCCAAATCTTTTGGAATTGACTCAGATATGGTATTTGATTCCTTTTGCAAAAGACCAGGGATAGCCCGTTAGAATTAGATAACTAACTTGAACATCCTAGATAGATGTTATGTACAAGAACCTTTTCAATCTTCAAAAGATGATAAGTCTAAGTAGACTTATTCATTTGAGTTTGCTTCAAGTTATAGCATAAAAGATTTCCTAGAGTCCAGTATACTCTAGAATAGAGAAGTTAGGAATTGCTCATCAGATTGACAATTCCCAAGAACTTTCAGTTAAAGTCTTTGAGAAAAGTGTCCTAAGTTGGACAAATTTTCATTTTGAATTTGAATTGGTGAAGTTAGTATGGTTGATTCCACCGAAATGGTAAACTTTCTCCTACAGTTTACATAGGATTTTTTCAACTCATTGGGACAGAGTAGTCCTCTAGTCGGGTGAAAAAATCAAGTAACTGTTAGATAAAAGTAAACCATTGTACAGACATCTAAAGTTAGATGTATGGGACAACCAAACTTCAAGTTTTCCAAAACAAATTCAAGTGAATCAAGAATTCTCAAAGTCTTGCGAGGGATAAGAATCCCACCTTCATTACTAAGCCCATGCACCAGTTATGCCTAGAAATGGACTAGTAATTTGAATCCACCTAATTCACATGTTTGTGCCTAGATCGCACATCCAGAAACTGTGAATTAGCCAGGGATATGTGTTTAGATCCACCTTTATTATTCATTCACTATTTTGTACTTTGACTAGTTTATCAAAGTGCAAAGCGAGATAGTGTTTAGAATCATTTGGGCAAGGATGCCACCACAGAGATGAGACATGTTCTTCCAGTTCTAGAACATGACCATGTTCTTCCAGTTTTAGAACATGAGGCTCGGGGGTTGCCTACAGTATGTATATAGCTCTATTTTCGAGGACGAAAATCTTTTCCAAGGGGGGAAGAATGTAATAAAGTAAGTCTATGATCCAAGGGTCTGGCCGGTTCAGACAGATCTGAAATCGGACACCGTTTGGTCATCCGTGTGTATGACCAAAGATCTCGAGTTTAGACTTACTAGGAGGTCTTGTGCTCTTGTGAACAAGTGATCCACTTAGCTTAGTGGTTAAGTCTCAAGGATGTGAAGGAGGAGGTCTTGGGTTCAACCCCCATGGGGTACATGGGGAGAGTGTTTTGCCCAAAGAGCTCTAGAGCCTTCTAGAAGCATCCACTTGAGTTAACTCGAGTTAACTGGGACACTTGGCGCACATGTAGTTACATGGCTGACACTTGGATGGTTATTATCCACCTGCCCAAGAAGGCAGTCCCCTGGAGAGAGCTATATATAGAGGCATTTGGTTGGGAGGAGAGTCATCTCTCTAGTATGTGGTGGTCGTAATCCTTGTTCTCTTGCAGATACATATGAAAGTTGTATCTCCTTACTCATGATCTTTTCCCTAACATAATGCTAGTTAGCTTCTATATGTCTAGTCCTCACATGATAGATAGGGTTAGCAACAAGATGTAATAAACTAATGTTCTCTCCAAATATATGTCGAGTTGAAGTATTGAATCCTAAATCTGAATATAAGGTTGTAATCCACATAGCTTCTTGATTAGCATTTGCAAGTCCTCTATATTCAGCCTCTATTGCTGAAAGATGAACTATAGGTTGCTTCTTGGAAGACCATGAAACTATCTTTGTACCTACAAAAGTAAGATAACTTGAAGTGCTTCTCCTATCATCTTTAGAGCCTGCCCAATCTGCATCAAAAAAGAATTTGACATCTATATCGAATGTATAAGGGTGGTATAACCCTTCATTGATTGTGCCCTTCAAGTACTTCAAAATTCTCTTGGTTCCTTCCATGTGAGGCTTCCTTGGAGTGTGCATGAACTGACTCAGCACACTAACTCCGTAGCATATATCAACTCTAGTTAGAGTTACCAAGAAGGCTTTGGTAACTAGTCACATCTTCAATTGACTCACCTTCATGAGCACTTAGATTCACATTTACCTCCATGGATGTACTTGCAAACTTTTTATTTTCCATTTTAAACTTGGTGAAAATATCTCCAATGTACTTCCTCTTCATTAGGAACATACCTTTCTTTGTATATACTACTTCCAAACCTAGGATGTAATTGAGTAAGGCAAGATCAGTGATCTTGAACTCTTCCTTCATTTGAGCTTTGATTTTCCTAATTCCATCTACATCATTGCCTGTAATGATTATGCCATCCACATATAAACAAAGGTATATGACCTCTAAGTGGTTCCTCTTAATGGAGAGGGAAGGATCTCCCTTGCTTACCAGACAATCTTTATCCTGCAAGTAAGTGACAAGTCTATGATTCCAAGCTCTAGGAGCTCGCTTCAAGCAATACAAGGCTTTCCTCAACCTGCATACATATTTTGGATATGATTGATCGTCAAAGCTAGGAGGTTGATCCATGTACACATCGTCTATAATCCAACCATTTACAAAAACATCTTTAACATCTATTTGATATATATTCCCATTCTTGGAAGATGCAACACTCATAAGTACTCTAATTGTCGGCAATTTTGCTACAGGTGAGAATGTCTCTTCATGATCAATCCCTTGAAGCTGTGAAAATCCTTTAGCTACAAGACTTGTTTTGTACCTATTAATTGAGCTATCATAATTCTTCTTTACCTTTTAAATCCATCTTGAGCCAATGACCTTCATAGGTGGTTTCATGGGAACCAATTTCCAAGTACGTTTTTCTTGTGGAGCTTCTATCTCTTCTTCCATGGCATCTCTCCATTCTAGCTTATTCTTGGCTTCTTCATATGTAGATGTTTCTTTTGAGTTTGTACCTTGTGCTATGTAAATTGAATGTTGAATGACCAAAGAAGTGTCATAACCATACCTTTTTGGCTTCCTTTTCTCTCTAGTAGAACTCCTTATAGTTTGTTGAGATGATTTTTCCACATATCTCAAATGCTACAATTTGGCTTTGCCTTTGGAGGTGGATTGCACGCTTCTTTGGCAAATGATCAACTCTATTTTAAGAAAGATTTTTTTTTATCATGCAAGAGGAGGCCGAAAATCAAAGATTTACCTTGTGATTGAGAGTGAGAGTGAGTGTGAGATTGAGATTAATAGTGCGAGTGTGAATGCGATTGTGATAGCTCAAGGGTTGTTGGGAGGTTGAGTCTCCCTCATGAAGCTATTTTTGGAAGCCATTGTATCCAAATGATTCAAATATTTAATATCAAAACTTCTCTTCCTCTAGGTCATATCTCATCTACTCTTCCGTGTTAGATTTTCTCTTATCTTGTGCAAGTTCTTCTTTTCTTTCTTGTACTATTTGTTAGTAACCAAAAGCCTTTGATTGGGGAAATCCTGTGATTGAGGAAGTGCTGCAGCATGACACTAAGGTGAGAGACATGATAGATGACTCCACCACACATAACTTCATAAACTATACTCTACTCAAGAAGTTGGAAATTCCCAAACAACCTAGTGCACATAAATACATAGTATCTACAAGTAATGGGGAATATAGAGGATATGGGATACTATGATATCCAATTTTTCAAGTTGACATACAAGGATACATTAACAATATAGACTTCTAAATCATGAATATGAAGTGGAAGTGCTAATGGTGGTAGATACAATGATGGTTGGTGATGGTGTCACAAAAAAGTGTTCCCCCATAAAGATACATGTAAGAGGCAAGGACTAGGGTGGAGGTACTATCGGTATGTGGTAGCAAGGAGGGATTAAAATCCTTATGAGTGTTGGGTTATGTGGTAATGGGTGGCATGGGTTGTGAAATCAATGAGGTGGTGTCGATGGGTGGGATTGGATGGGGGTCCACAAAGTGTTGATTTTTAAGAGACGTTTAGGGGTACACGGACTTGCATGGGACATGCACGGGTTTGAAGGCATACTCAACGAGGATCATACCTCATGGATGGTACATTTGAAAGATAGCTCAATGCTTATACCATACCGACAATCTATGTGAGTAAATGTATCATTTGAATAAAAGGGGGCATCAAAGCTAGTGTTGTTAAGTTCTTGCTATAATATAGCATGGCTCTACTTTTTAGTGAGTTTGGGGTGATTGCAAATTGCTTTTGTGGTTGTGTATAGATGTTTTAATGTGAAGGGCGAGATGTGCTTATGCTATCATCTCTAGAGCCTAGCCAATCTCCATCAGAGAAGAGCTTGATGTTTATATCACATGTGCAAGGATGGTACAAACCTTCATTGATAGTTCCCTTTAGATATTTGAGTATTCTTTTGGTTGCTTCAATGTGAGGTTTCCTTGGAGTATGCATGAACTCACTTAAGACATTACTCCACATCAAATGTCCACTCTCATTAATCTAGCATAGTTTAAACCACCAAGTAGACTATCATAGCTAACTATATCCACTATTTGCTCTTCTTCATGAAAATTAACATCAAGTTTATCTTGATAGGTGTACCTAAAATCTTTTAATTCTCTATTTTTAATTTGACAAGCATATCTTTGATATAATTTCTCTAAGTAATATACACACCTTTTTCTTTCTATATCACTTCGAATCCAAGGAAGTATGTGAGTAGACCTAGATAATTGATTGTGAAATCCCTTTTCATCTGAGCTTCATGTTTCTAATTTGTTAAGCATCATTACCTGTAAATATGATATCATCATCAACATATACACATTATGACTTTAGATTGATTCCTTCTGATGTAGAGGGAAGGATCAACTTTCCTCACATTGAATCCTTCATTGTGAAAATAGGTAACAAGCCTATGATTACAAGCCCTATGGGCTTGCCTCAAACCATACAAATCTTTTCTTAGCTTGCATGCATACTCAAGCCATGATGAGTCTTCAAAACCAGAAGGTTGAGACATGTACAGCTCTTCATAAATCTATCCATTTAGAAAATCATTGTTTAAATCCACTTGGTATACTTTCCAATTATTGGAAAGTGCAACACTCATAGGTACTCTCATGGTTGGCATCTTTGCAAGTGGAGAAGGGTTTCTTCATAGTGAATTCCTTGTGTTTATGCATAGACTTTTGCCATAAGTCTTGCTTTGTATTTATTTATAGACCCATCATAATACTTTTGGTGCAATTAGCAAGCAAAAGAGCTTTGCTAAAAACTTAGAACTACAAACCCATATGTCTTACTCACATATAACCTCATGCTTATTAACCATTTAGTGTATTTACTTTGGATAAATGTAAAAGCCAAAAGTGGATGACGAATCTCCTAATATAGGGAACTTATTCCATGATTTTGGTGGTTGGAAACTACTTTCAATAACTCCCTAAATGTTGGATCACTTTTAGGTGAGGGAAAATTCAAATTCAAACTCAAGCAATGAGTATGAAAGCACACACACAATCCTTAGTCACAGGATATCTAAAAAATCAGAGAGGATTTGAGCTACTTTAATGAGCATAGATGGATCTTACTTTGTCTATGTGTAGTCCACTACATTCCATCTATATCATATGTGTAATAGCATTCATACTTTGATACATTTCCTTTAACAAATCTCTCTCTATTGTCTACTCCATCATCTTCATCATTGTAGTGAAATTGTCAAATCCATTTCTCTATGTGTACTCATGCATTAACTATACCTTAACTTGGGATAGTTAAAATAGAGTATCTAGTGTTCACACATCAATTTTCATTAATTTTGAATGAGTAGATCTGGAGATATGAAGCACAGAAGTTGACTATGTTTGCACATCGTCTAGATCCTAAAAAGTCATGGGGACCCCTCTGACTTGCTTAATTCATTTCTCCTTGTATGGTGCAAGTACATTCATGAAAAAACTTCCCTTAGTTAGATATACAATTCCATTAAATATCTGCAAAAGCTCTCTAGTAAATTCATACTAGATTGTGAGCTCTAAGCATAATACTAAGACCTTCTCTTACCAAAATAGAATGTTCTTCTCATTTCTTGCATATAGAAGTTATCTCTTTTGATGCAAACATTTGAGAGTATGTGATGCTCCATAGGGATTGGTGGTTCTATGCACACCATTATAAGGCTGATGAAGTCTGTTAAACTTCCTTGAAGCTAGATTGGCAGGTGTAGCGCAAGCTTCTTGCAACACTAGCTCATCTTTGGAATCAATGCACCATCTCCTCACAATGGTATTAGAGCAACTAGTCAACATGGGAGATGGATTTCCTTCATCCATAGAAAAATTGGATTTGGGCAGCTATGAAGCTTGGTCACTAAGAGTGGATGATTATCTTCAAGGGATAAACCTTAATGGTTACATATCTAGGGATGAGATGATGCCAATCCTCAGAAGTAAGGACCAACCAGCATAAGAAGAACAAGATAGGTGGAATGCATGGTGCTCAAAGGATGCTCTAACAAGGTCAGATATTCTTAACTCAATATCTCATTTCTTACTTCCACACATCAAGAGTTGCAAGACTTCACAAGAAACTTGGAGTGCTCTTGAAACATTCTTCTCATCAAGTACCCAAACAAGGAAGAATCAATTGTGGATGGAATTCACCACGCTCAAGAAAGGCCTAAACGGAGCATGATTGATTTTGTCACCAAAATGAAGGACATAGCATACCAACTTGGAAGAATTGGACAAATCATTGATGAAGAGCATATAATATGGCAAGTAATCAATGGAATAAAGGCAGACGACAAATTGGAGGCTTTCACCACAATCATGGAGCTGTACATGGAATGCAAGTTCCTAATTTCAACACTCTTAGGGGACAACTTTTCACACATGAGGCACAACTTATGAACAATGAAGAAAACTCAAAAAAAAAGGTAATCAGTCCTCTCCTCTCTATAGAGATAAGAATAACAACCGAGATAGCAAAGGCAAAGGTAAGAATTCTAAAATGAAGGGAGCACCTCTCAAGCAAACTTTGCATGTAAAGGTAGAGGCTCAAGAGGAAGAGGCACACGAGGAAGACAAGGTAGCGGGAGAGCTAAAAGCTCATCTCCATGTGCCATATCTGGCCTAGCTAGTCATATCACTCAGAATTGTTTCACAAATCCCACGAACCGAAGAGGTAGAGGTTACAATAGAGGATGCTAGGGAAGCTCAAGAGGTAGATTCAACAACTTCAATCGATACAAGAACAACTCATACAATAAGAAAAGCTACGAAGGAAGATATAGAGGAAGGAGAGACCACAACAACTACATAGATAACCAAACCCAAGAGGGTTCACTCGTTCTAATGAACATGACCTCAAAGGAAGGCAAAACATATGAACATGCATTCTATATAGAATCTGATTGCTCCAATCATGCAACATGGGATGTAGCTTCACTCTCAAACTTGGAGCATCCAAGGAATAGAAATGAATTCCAAACAGGAGATGAAAATACATCAAGTTAAGAAGATAGGTAATGTAAAGACTTCAGATGGTAATATGAACTTCTCTTAATGTGCTAACTATCATGAAGAACCTCATAAGTGCAGGACAAATTGTGGAGAATGGATTGCAAGTCATATTCACAAAAAATGGGCCATGTATTGAGGATCCACATAAGGGTTTCAATAGGATAGAAAAAGGAGAAAAATCATGTAGATTATTTACATTGGAACTCTAGGATACTAGAAATATTGCCTTATTCAATTATGGTAGTCAAACTCTATCAGAGTTTGAAATTTGGCACAAAAGGTCAGCTCACATAGGTGAAAGATCTATCAAGAAAATCAATAGGGATGAGAGTGTACTTGTTCTACCAAATATCTCTGAACAACACATGATCTATAAATGTAGTGCTTGTCAATTTGGTAAGTCACATAGACAAAACCATTTACAAAGAAAGGATACATTCATGGAGATCTATTGGAGCTAGTCCATATAGATGTATGAGGACCAATCAAGGAGCCTTCAATATCTAAATCTAGGTACTATGTGTCATTCATTGATAATTGTAGCAGATGGATGATATTATACTATGAAACATAAAGATGAAGTGTTTTCATGTTTCAAGAAATACATAGCTCTTGTAGAAATTCGAACAGGTAAGACCTTAAGAGACTAAGATGAGATGGAGGTAGAGAATATTTCTCCCTTGACTTTGATTCCTATCTCTAAGAGAGAGGAATCAAAAGATAAATCACTAATAGTTATACACCAGAGCAAATTGGAGTGGCAGAGAGAAGAAATAGAACAATACTGGAGGCTGCAAGGTCAATGCTAAATGAGAGAAAGCTACCCAATTACTTATGGTAAAGGGTTGTATTGCAAAAAAATACTTGATTAATAGACTCCCATCAAAACCATTGGATGGCATGTCACCATATGAAGCATGAATGGAAGAAGACTTAGCCTTGATCATTGTAGAGTCTTTGGCTGCATAGCATATGCACACATACGTTCACAAATCAGAGGAAAATTGGATCCAAAGGTAGAAAAATGTATCTTCATTGGCTATGAGCTAAATCACAAAGTTTATAGGTTATACAATCCAAGCTACAAAGAGTTCATTGTAAGTAAAGATGTTGTGTTTGATGAAAACAAATCTTGGTTTGAAGATGATTGTAGGAAAATCAAACTTCTCGATGATCTGGAGGAAAACTTTTCAACATTATCAAAGAAGATGAGCTTACACTTGAAGCATCAAGTGATTTTGGTGATGATCAGAAGACTCCAAGAAGGGAATTCAATTCTTGGAACTCCAAGGAGAAAGCCAAAGTTTGAGAATCGAGAGATCTGGCAAAAACTTCTCAACAAATTATAATAAGGTCTAGTAGAGAGAAAAGGAAGCCAGAGAGGTATGGATATGATACTTATTTGGTCAATAAACACTCAATATATATAATATAGGATTCAAAGTCGGAATAGCCTTCTTCCTATGAAGAAGTAGAGAGAAAGTCAAAATGGACAAGTGCCATGGAAGAAGAAATAAAAGCTTTACAAGAGAATCAGACTTGGGAATTGGTACCCAAAACTCCATCTGTGAAGGCCGTTAGTTCAAGATGGACATATGAGGTAAAGAAGAATTTTGATGGTTCAATTAATAGGTACAAAGTAAGGCTTGTAGCCAAAGGGTTTGCACAAACTCAAGGTATTGATTATGAAGAAAGTGAAAATGCCTAATATTAGGGTACTCATGAGTGTTTCATCTTCCAAGAATAGAAAGATATATCAAAAGGATGTTAAAATGCTTTTATAAATGGTTGGATATTAGAGGAGGTATATATGGCTCAACCTCCTGGTTTCTAAGATCAATCATACCCTAAACATGTGTGCAAGTTTAGGAAAGCTTTGTATGGCTTGAAGCAAGCTCCTAGAGCTTGGAACTAGAGACTTGTTACTTATTTGTAGGATAAAGGTAGCAAGGGAGATCCTTCCCTCTTCATTAAGAGGAAATATTTAGGGGTCATATACTTATGTGTATATATTGATGATAAATAATCATTACATGAAATGATGAAGAAGGAATCAAATAGATTAAAACTCAAATTAAGGAGTTCAAGATGAGTGAGCTTAGTATGCTCATATACTTCCTAGGGTTTGAAGTAGTACATACACGAAAAGGCATGTTCGTTGCACAAAGGAAATACATTGGAGATATGCTTTATAAATAGAAAATGGAGAATACAAAGGTTGTAGGTACTCCCATGGAGGTAAATTTGAAGTTACGTGCTCATGAAGGTGAGCTAATTGAAGATGGAACTAGATATCAGAGTCTAGTTAGAAGCCTAAACTATGCTACATTCTCTAGCGCAGATATTTGATATGGAGTAAGTGTGTTGAATCAATTCATTGACACTCCAAGGAAGCTTCACATGGAAGCAACCAAGAGAATCCTAAAGTGTTTGAAGGGAAGAATTAATGAAGCACTATACTATCTATATACATTTGATATAGATGTTAAAGTCTTATTTGATGTAGATTTGGCAAGCATTAAAGATAATATGAGAATCACATCTGGATACCTTACCTTTGTAGGTATAGAATTAATCTCATGGTCTTCAACGAAGCAACACATAGTTTCTCTTTCATCAACATAACTTGAGTATAGAGGACTTGCAAATGCTACGCAAGAAGGTATGTGTATTAGAACCCTATATTTTGATTTAGGGTTGAACACTTAAACTCCACATATATTTGAAGATAATATTAGCTCATACATCTTGCTCCTAACCCAATTTATCATGCCTGGACTAAACATATAGAAGATCATTATCATTATGTCAAAAAGAAGATTATGAGCAAAGAGATTCAATTCTCATACATATCAACTCATCATAAATGTTCAGATGTAATGACAAAGTCCTTGGATGGAAACAAATTAAACAAATTCAAATCTATTATTGTATTGCATGAAATTGTGAAGGATTCAAGACTCAAACGTCTTAGGCTTGAGTGGGAGTTGTTGGTCCGATTAGCAAGCCTAAGACCTTTTCTAAAACCTTATATGTCTTACTCACATAGAACCTCATGCTTGTTAAGCATTTATTGTATTTACCTTGGATAAATGTAGAAGCTATTAGGGTTGGAAACTACTTTCAATTACTCCCTAAATGTAGGATCACTTTTAGGTGAGGAAAATTTCAAATTCAAACTCAAGCAATGAGTGTAAAAACACACATCTCTTAGTTCCGGGATATTTGAACAATCAAAGAGGATATGAGCTAGTCCAATGAGCATAGATTGAACTTACTTCATCCATGCTTAGTCCACTACAGTCCCTCTATATCATATCTGCAATAGCATTCATATTTTGATACATTTACTTTAGGAAATCTTTGTCTATTGTCTGCTCAAGCATCTTCATCATTACAATGAACTTGTGGAGTCAAACTCTGTGCATTGTCGTAGACATTTCATCTCTACTCACAATTCCAGAAAACATGTGAAGAAAAAGGATGGGCAATCTACCCATGATGGCTGTCTTTACTTTTGAACAATGGTTCATATAGGCCATCATTCATTTTATCATTATGTAGTTGCACCTTTGCTCTACGGTTTTCACATTTTCAATGGGAACATGTGCACATTACTTTGGAAGAACAATGTTTCAAGAGAATTTAAGGCTTTGTCTGTCTCGGCCTAAGTGTCTGCCTGATCTAAGGTTCATATGCCTGATTTATCTACCCCCTTGGACCCAAGCACACTCTCGTTACAGGTTAATTTGCACCAATCACTTTGTTCTTTTGAGTTAAATATTATGTTTATGGTCTTGTCTGAAATCGCGTCGTCAGGAGTACTTAAGTGAATTTCCGCACTTGATAAGTGATCGATTCCAGTTTACCTTTTGTCCCTTAGAGTTTTCGCACTTAAGACCTACTTAATTCTTGCACTTGGTTGATTAACACTCTTGGATTTGATTCGTGCCTACCGTTGCCCTAATTAATTACCACACCTAAGTCGTACTTAGCCTAGGCTAGGAATTGACAAAGGAGGGTTGAGAGATCTTCCAACCTCAATTTAGCTGGTTGACCAGACTGCTACACAAGCCCATGAAGCCTTCTCCCAAGCTTGGTACTCACCCTTGCTAGCTTGCTTTGGATTGCCTTGAGTGCACACAATGTTCCTGCAAAAGCTCACCAGTCAGTATAGCTCTCTTACCACAAGTAATTGACAGACACACATCAATATTTGTAGTCCCCCTGGAGTAACTCACTGTACCCCTTCAATCTTATGACCACCTAGTTTCACCTAAAGGTCAACGAGCTTTCCAACGAGACCAAAATCTCATCAATCGGAGTTCGTACGGTCAAGTTATGACCATTCAAGCACTAAAGGGTCAAAACAGGCTCTCAGGGTTCAGGAGATCCCTCTCTGATTTCTAGGTCTTTTGCTCACTTCCAAGGTTCCAAAGTTATACCAAGGTGCCTAAAATTAAGCTCTACTACCCTTCAATTCACTCAAAAATAACCCTAAATTTTTCATGTGTTAAAGGCCGTGTATCGCGATAGGTCGGGTGGAAGTGTCGCGATAGCTCGAAGTGTCGCGATAGGTCGTGAAGTGTCGCGATAGCTCGTGAAGTGTCGCGATAGGTCGTGAAGTGTCGCGATAGGTCGAAGTGTCGCGATAGGTCGTGAGGTGTCGCGATAGGTCGAAGTGTCGCGATAGGTCGTGAGGTGTCGCGATAGGTCGTGAGTGTCGCGATAGCTCGTGAGGTGTCGCGATAGCTCGTGAGGTGTCGCGATAGGTCGTGAGTGTCGCGATAGCTCGTGAAGTGTCGCGATAGCTCGTGAAGTGTCGCGATAGCTCGTGAAGTGTCGCGATAGGTCGTGAAGTGTCGCGATAGGTCGAAGTGTCACGATAGGTCGTGAGGTGTCGCGATAGGTCGTGAGTGTCGCGATAGCTCGTGAGGTGTAGCGATAGGTCGTGAGGTGTCGCGATAGCTCGTGAGTGTCGCGATAGGTCGAAGTGTCGAGATAGGTCGTGAGGTGTCGCGATAGGTCGTGAGTGTCGCGATACCTCGAGGTGTCGCGATAGCTCGGGATATGGTGAATTTTTCTGTTCTGTCTAGTGATCCTGGGAGCTCTAGGCCTGCGCAGTGTCCTGGTGCACTCAGAATCGTGATTGGGTGAAATTTTCGGAGTGTCGCGATAGCTCGAGCTCAACGCCTCGGGGACTGTGCAGACAGATTCTGTACCTGCTGAGCTTGCTGGAGATGATGATGGAGCTGCCACCTGCAAGAAACATGCAAAAAACACACAAAACAAGAACACACAAGCTCGCTCTCTCTCAAACTCGCACACAACAAATGAGGGGAATGACAAGGAAGAGGGAATATGTAGTGGAGAAGGAGGTGGAGGTGGAGATGGAGAAGGAGGTGAAGATAAAGATGGAGATGGAGAAAAATCAGAAATTTACCTACTACTTACCATTCCAACGCGTCCTCTCTACGTCTTACCATCACACGCTCGTGCTCAAAGCTTAGATCCCCGGCAACGGCGCCAAAATTTGGTGTAGCTCAGTGATGAGTAGCACCTCCTTTAATGTCAATCCGGGAAGACGTGAGGATGGTATGAAGACCACGAGCAAGTGGAAGCACAAGTGCGTGAGTGAGAAGCACACAAGCATGCACACACATACACGCACACATACACACGGCAAGAACAAAGAGAGTAAGACAATGGAATCACTTCTATTGCAACCAAGTTCTCATACAAGCTCAAACTACAAGAAGCCAGCCCCAAAAATGAGCTCTCTAGCTCTATTTATAGTTTTTGACTAGCTTTGGCCCTGTCCAGACCTAGTGTCCGGCCTAGTTAAAAATTAGGTTCCAGGGCTTATTTGAGGGCTCAAACGCGATCTAAAAATTATGAAAATTGGCAGGCAACTACTTCTAAGGCTCCGTAAGCTCGAGGACTCCTCGGCTTGTACAAAATGGAGCTACAAAAAGGTGAAAATGGTATTTACAAGGGTTTTTAGTGATGAGAATCACTTTTAAATGGTGTAATGGTTTTGAAAAAATTAAAGGGTTGCCTTAGTGCTAGATCTTCTTGTATGCTCGTACTTGCTTCTTCTCGTATACGGCCAACACCTGGTCTCTCTTTCACTGATGATCCTCTTCATATCCTTCCCCTCTCTCTCTTCCATGCATCAAGAAAATGACCCCCCCCCCCAAAATAGACTCCTCCTTGCCGGCCAATCTCTGTGCCACTTCTCCTTCCCTTTGATCCCCCCCCCCTCTTGCATAGTCTTTCTTTTTACATCTCTGCAACAACCTTCCTATATGTAATAGCACATACTTCCAAAACAAAGACTTTGACATTCTTGATTCCGTGGCACACAATCTTCCAATCATGAAGACTTGGCCTTTCCATCATTGGATGCTAGCTATGCTCGGATCTCTCAAGATCTTCATGTATCACATCTAGTTTCAATTTGCTTTCATGCCTTCTCAATGTCTATCAAATTGCTAGTTTGCAATTCACGCTTAGCTCCCTCCTTTCAATGCCACAATTGCCCCTTCTTTCGATGGAACTCTCTAGTTTTAGCATTCTTTATGTCATGCAATAAGCCTCTAATCCACACACATTGTAGTTGTGGTTGTTGTTGAATTGTAATATCCATATGTTTTTATCTCCAGTAATATCATCATATTTGTAGATCTTCTGAAGCTAGTGTCAATCACACTACCAGGTCTTGGGCCCAGTAGTTGAGTGATTACCCATACACTCCCAGATAAGAAACAAGTGATTCTGAGATGTCCTATCACATGGAGAGACCAGTAGGTAGTTCAGGGTTGGCATATCTAGAAAAGCCAAAAGGACCATACAAGACTCAATTGGAATACATCAGGACTAATCGTTTAGGTGCTCG
The DNA here is from genome assembly GCA_020310875.1 of Ceratopteris richardii. Taxonomy (NCBI): domain Eukaryota; kingdom Viridiplantae; phylum Streptophyta; class Polypodiopsida; order Polypodiales; family Pteridaceae; genus Ceratopteris; species Ceratopteris richardii. The sequence continues at coordinate 110,481,654 of CM035425.1, read as the reverse complement.
CATCTATGAAGATGGCCTGAGAAGATCAGTGGTCCAGATTAAGAACCCCGATCAACCCCATGGATTAGACCACCCGGTAGTCAAGTTTGAGAATGGAGCATACCTAGATAAAGAGGGGACTATTTATGTAGTCACCACTCTTCCTGATAGAACAGATGAGTTTGGAAATGTGATTGCGGAGACTGACATGGGTGATATAGAGCAAGGGAACTTAGAGAGAGAGCCAAGAACCCCCCGTGGTAAATCGGTCTTGACCAGAATCATGACTCCAGAGTGGATTCCACAGGATAATAAAAGCATCGATCTGCTTTTAAACCAAGAAATCGATGAGGCTTTTTGGAGATATAAATCTGCTCAACCTCAGGAAGTGAGTGCCCTCACAATCTATGAGTTTAAAGACCCTGATAGCCCAGGCCAAGTAACCTACCTAGACAATGCATCAGAGAGAATCTTCATGGTCACTGAGCATGGCAGACATGCCTACACATGGAAGGGTGAATTTGTTTTTCCCCAACCAAGGTCTAATATGTCCTTTGGTCACCAAGGAGCTGGGACCTCCCAAGCTCATGGAGCTCAAAGAGATAGAAGTAGAGACAAACCTGAGGTAAGTTTTGCCAACTCCCTGGGAAGAGAAAGAACGGGAACAGAAAGGAATAGAGTGGAACCTGAGAGACATAGAACCCCATGGAATCAAAGGAATACTGACGATTTTCCTTTGCCAAGGCCGAGAGAACACACTAGGACCCTGCGACCAACTCAACTGGTGAAGTCCATGAAGAATTATTTCGATGGCACGGGAGACCCTTATGACCATGTGGCAAAATTTCGGCAAGTATTGAAAGCTGAACAGGTAGAGGACCTATTCACACAATATAATGCTTTTGGTCTAACCCTTAGGAACACTGCCCTTACGTGGTTTCAACCACTAAACGAGAGGCATTTTAGAAACATAGACCAGCTCTTAGAGGCATTTATCATTGAGTTTTCTAAGAGTGGAATCAAGCATAACACCTCCTCACTAATTCATAGCTTCAAACAAACACCTCAAGAGATGGTCAGACTAGCTGGAAGAAGATTTAGGCAGTACCTGGAGAGATGCCCGATGCCGGAGTTACCCACACCAGCCAAACAAGTGGCCTTGTTCTTAGATGGATTGTTGAGCACCAAGCTCAGGTCATATGTGTATCTGAAGGACCCCAGAACGATAGAAGAGTGCGTGCGCATGTGCATAGACATTGAGGACAATCTAGGTGAGGAATTAGAACTATCAAAAATCTATAAGGATTCAGATAGCTCTAGTAACCTCACATCTGGTCAATCCACATCCATTGAGGAACTTGGAGAGAAGGTAGCTCAAAAACTAGGTGTCTCTAGCAAACAAATTCCGAGATTTGCCCCAGCTAAGCGGTGTTACACTTGTGGTGGTGACCATATGGCAAGTGTATGTCCCATTATGGCCCAACCCCAGGCGAATCCTAGTAGCCAGTACTGCACCATAGAGCGCAGGTACACAAACCACACTGCACAAGACTACCCATATAACAAACAAACTGTTAGGCAAAATTACCCTCAGCCATATCCACAACAGGGTAGATACCAGAATCAGTACCCACCACAACAATACAACCGACCACAGCAAACTTATCAGCCACCTTATCCAGGTCAGCACAGACCTCAACCAATCCTAGTGCAGCAACCCCCTGCTCCAACCAATGTGATCCCAGTGAAATATGCATCTGCTGAGGAAAATCCGAATAGAGCCATAGTTCGAGTCACCCCATTGCTATCAGACAGTGATCCAAGTGACCATAGTTTTGACTCCACACATATTGATAGCCCACAGGCTTACTACATGCAGTCACCCGAGCATAATGAGTCATACTATTATGAGGACCCAAGTGAAAATAGTGGGGAACCTGAGTATGCTAATGTCATGTTCACAAACCCCAACTCACGACCTCAATCTAGGCAGGTACGACCCCCATTTCCTAGAGGACCATGCTTCAGATGTCAGGGAGATCACCTTATACGTGATTGTCCACTGCTTGCCCTTGCACAACCTCAACCAGTAACCATTCAGGGATTCTGTCAAGACTGCGGGAAAGAGCATCTCCTACGAGATTGCCCAAAGAACCCTAATAACATGCCTAAAATCACTCCTATCAATGTTGTTGGGTTAGTTGTAGACTCCACAGGGAGTGTGACTTCCACTGCACCTGTACAAGTGATCACAAGAGCTCAAGCACTACAACAAAACCAAGGTGTTGGTCAAGAAAAGAGCCCCGAGGTGAGTGAAATAGAGAGCATAACCAAAAAGAGGACTAGAGCCTGGAAGGATAGTCGTGAAAGAATGAAAAGGCAATGGGCAAAAAAGATGAGCGAACTTGAAGAAAGCTTGAGAGAAACCAAAGCAAAAATCATAGAGATCACATCTCAACCGCACTCTCACACATTCCCACCGCTACCATCCCCATCACCCTCCATCCCTCCACCCTCTAATACACCCCACGTAACCCACCCACCACCCCGAGTAGGATCAGTATTAGCTGATCCCACTCCTGAAGACATAGACATGATGCTTAAAGCATATCAGGCCAGAATCCAAGAAGGGCCAAATGTAACGGATCATGACAAGTGCTACCCTAGAGCTGACCTAGAGATAGAAAGAACCAAGCTTTGCACGAAAATGGTCGCATTGGCTCAGACTATGTTTGAAGCCAGTCGCCTTTTCAATTACTCGGGCTCAGCCAAGACACAATTACACTTGGATGGACTTCTAGAGAAGTTAGAGGGCATAATTGCAAGATCTGCCAAGGAAGAAAAAAATCAAGAAAGAGATAAAGCAAGCAAAAACATGACCGATTCCCCATCGAAAGCTTATGTTCCCAATTCCACTGAACCAGACATCCCCCCCTCCCTAGGAAGAATAGAGAATCTAATGGCAGTGAAGAACACCAAAGTGCAGTGCAATCTCACTTTGGAAGAGCTGCTTAAGGTTAGACCAGAAGTATGGAAACATGTAGCCAATCAAGTGCCCGAGATAGCAAAACCTCGTTCCCAGGTAGGATCACATAGGACAGTGCCAGAGATACCCTTGGATAAGATAGGAGATGTGTGTGAAGGTGAAGAAGGGAACACCTATCTTCCCATTACCTACCAGGAGTACACCACCAAGGCAATTTTGGACTCAGGTGCAGGAGTTGCAATTGCCACCACTTCCCTATGGAAGCGATGGGGCAAGCCAGCACTTCGACCAACGAGAATGAAATTGCAGATGGCCGATGGTCATATTGGGAGACCCTTAGGATTGCTAGAAGGAATAACTCTCACCACCTGTGGTGTCGAGTTTGAACATACATTTGCTATATGTGGCTTCAGCAAAAATCATGCCTATGAAATGATTTTGGGAAGACCATTTCTGCGGCAGTTACAAGTGGTACAGGATTGGGGAACCAATTCCTTGTATTTGCAACATCTAGGTGTTACAACCAAAGTCAATCTTAAGGATTACTCTCATAGAGACATACCACCTATTCAATGGAATCCCATCCATAGAGCCAAAGATGAGACTGAGTCTGTGCATTCCATAGAATCCGGATCCTCGTGGATGCATGAAGACACCCACTTATGGATGTGTAAGGTAGCAGTAGAAGAAGAGAAGAGAGAGAAAGTCAGAGAGGTAGGTGCAAAAGAAACCCATAGATCAATCCAAGACCTAGCCTATGCACCTGTAGTCTTTCCGGACGAAGAATTTGAACCCCACGGCTGGGCAGAAATTCTAGCAACCATGGATGTAGCCATCAATGAGGAACAATGGACACCCCACTGTGATGAGGATGGCTATGATATTTCAGTCTCCTCCATAGAGCCAATCATGGGAGAGGCAGTTCTAGAAGAATGCGAACCTAGCCCTGATGCAATTGAGGATGCAAGTGACTCCGATCTAGAGTCAATCATTATGGACCCACCCTTTGCATCAGATGAAGAATACTTCTATGAAGTAGAATTTCAACCCCAGAGGCACGAAGAGCTTACAAATGAGGTGAGGTTAGCCACACAAGTAGATTCTAAAAGCGGAGGAAAGAAAAGAAGGAAGAAGGAAGTCACTCTGGAGGCAGAAGAATCCTTGTTTGAGGTCCCTGAAAACTTTAAAAAATATGAGATAGACGATAGGAGGGTCATGATAAGAATGCCTAAACGTGAGGCACAAGCAGGAGAAGCCTATGATAGCAAGGAAACTACCAAGAAAATAGTTGTCACCATCGAGGAAGGAGAAGAAAGATGCACATACATAGGTCATGACCTAACAGAAGAGGAAGAACAAGAGCTGATAGCCTTGCTAAGAGAATACCGAGATGTATTCGCTTGGAGCTACAAGGATTTGAAGGGTGTTCACCCAGACATATGCTCACACACAATTCCCATGACCTCAGATGCTAAACCCTCTAAGCAAAAGCCATACACATATAATGATAACTATGCTACTAAGATCAAAGAAGAGATAGACCGCTTGGTGGAAGCCGGATTTATCTATGAAATTGAGCACACTGAATGGGTATCCCCCATTGTGGTGGTGCCCAAGAAGAACAGCAAATTACGAGTATGCATAAACCTGAAGAAGGTTAATGCAGCCACTATTAGAGATAGCTATCCGCTTCCTATCACTGAGCATCTATTAGAAAGGGTAGCAGGCAAGGAAGTGTACAGCTTCCTAGATGGGTTTTCGGGCTACAATCAAGTAGCCATTGCACCAGAAGATCAGCATAAAACGGCTTTTGCCACAGAGTGGGGTATATTCGCTTTTAGGTAATGCCATTCGGGCTGACCAATGCTCCCACAACCTTCCAAAGGCTGATGTGCCATGTATTTAAGGAGTTCCTGAGGAAGAATTTAAAACTCTATGTTGATGATCTTTGTGCTCATTCCAACATTAGGCAGACCCATATACCCGAACTCAGACAGATCTTTGATAAATGCAGAGAATATCAAGTCTGCCTGAACCCAGAAAAGTGTGTTTTCATGGTCAGGCAAGGAAAGATTCTAGGACACATAGTGTCCAAGAACGGCATATCCACTGACGAAGAGAAAGTGAGAGCCATAGCAGAACTACCTAGGCCAAGGAATGTCAAAGAAGTTCAAGCTTTCATGGGGCATTGTGGTTACTACCGCCGATTCATTCACATGTATGTTGTCATTGCAAAGCCCATGTACGGACTTTTGACAAATTTTGAGTGGACTAATGAGTGTGAGAACTCCTTCCAGGAGCTTAAACGAAGATTATGTTCAGCACCAATCTTGACCACACCAGATTGGAATAAGCCATTCCATGTTCACGTGGATGCATCCAATTATGCTATTGGGTGCGTACTTGCACAACCTACGGGTGAAGGGAACATGGACCTCCCTATTGCCTATGCTAGTAGGCAACTAAATGCAGCTGAACGGAATTATACCACCACTGAGAGAGAAGGACTAAGCATGGTGTATGCGGTTAAAAAGTTTAGACATTATTTGCTTGCAAATAAGTTTAAGTTTTTTACTGATCATCAAGCATTACTATACCTGGTAAACAAACCATGCAACACCGGAAGATTAGTAAGATGGTTTCTCTTACTAATGGAGTATGACTTTGAGGTTGTGGTGAGGAAAGGTAGGACTCATTTGAGAGCAGACCATCTCTCTAGGCTCACATCCGGAGAGGCCCCACAAGGAGTGTCAGATGACTTACCTGATGCATACTTGTTCAATTTGGAAGTGGTGCCCCAATGGGCCAAGCCCTTAGTGCCAATACTTACATATGGACCTAATCATCCAATAGTAAACACACAGGATAAGGAGGTAGTCAAAGCTCAAAAGTACCACATCATGGCTGGAAGTATGCACAAGCACACGGATCAAGGAATCTTGGCTTGTTGTGTAGAAGAGGACGAGTACGCTAAGTGGTTGCAATTAGCACATGTAGGTGCATTAGAGCAACACTACTCAAAACAACGAACCCTACAGACCCTGAGGAGACTAGGAGTGCATTGGCCGACCATGGAAGCTGATGTCCAGAAGTTGTGCAAGGAATGCCCAATCTGCTGCACTAAACCACCTGTGGAACATGCCACTCTTTATCAAGTGTCCATAGTGCCTGATTGGAGTGAACCCCTAGTATCCTTTTTGAGGAGGAAAACATTTCCTCAAGATATGACTTTGGCCAGGCAAAGAAGTTTGGAACAAGAAGCCTTGGATTACACCATCATTGGTGATAATTTATACAAAAGGGGTAAGGATGGTTACCTGAGACTATGTGTCCATGAAGGTGAATACCTAAAGATCTTGGAAACAGCTCACCAGGGTGTAGCAGGAGGACATTTTGGTCCAGATAGGGTGATCAAAGCAATTCTATTTGCAGGATTTTGGTGGCCCACCCTTCACATGGACGCACATACCTATGTGAAGAGGTGTGAGATTTGTCAGCGAACCTAGTATCCTATACGCAGAGATGAGATGCCGCTGAAGCCTATGATGGGCGGACGTGCATTCTCTAAGTGGGGAATAGACTTTGTAGGTCCTATCAATCCCCCAGCTAAGGGTTCCCATGCTGAGTATATCATCGTTGCCACGGATTATCTAACCAAGTGGGTAGAGGTAAAAGCCACAACGAAGAACGACGCTCAGACAACTGCTAAATTCTTGTTTGAGAATGTATTCACAAGATACGGGCTACCCATAGAGCTAGTTAGTGATAGAGGCACTCACTTCTTGAATGAAGTTATTGAAAATCTGCTCCAAGAATTCTTGGTAGTGCATAAGAAGTCTGCCCCCTATCACCCTCAAGCCAATGGGCAAGCCGAAAGCACCAATAAGATCCTATGCAATGTATTGACAAAATTAGTGAACAATAAACGCTCTGATTGGGACAAACAGCTACACCATGCTGTTTGGGCATACCGAGTCGCCTACAAAATGGTACTCCAAGCCACCCCCTTTCAGATGGTATTTGGCCAAAACGCCGTGCTACCTTTGGACTTCTTAATACCTACATTGAAAGTAGCACAAGAGCACGAATGGACGGGTCATGAACTCTCCTCTAGACTTTTTGACCTTGAGCGATTAGGTGAAACCAGACTAAGAGCAGCTGCAGGAATATATGCAGCCAAGAAACGACAAAAAGCATACTTTGATGCCCATGTGAAGGATAAGGGCTTGAAAGCAGGAGATCTAGTTTTAGTCTACACATTGAAACAACACGCAAGGAAGCTAGAAAAGAGAGGCTACGGACCTATGATCATCAATAGGATCTCCACGAGTGGAGCAGTACAACTAGCCACTTTAGAGGGTGATGTTCTCCCAAACTATATTAGCGGATGCAGAGTCAAGCTGTATCAGGAACCCCTCACGGAGGAAATGCTAAGTCGACTCAATACTGCTAAGCAACGTAAAGAGGAGGAAAAACAAATTCGAGAAGAAGCACAGGCAGAGGCCTTAGAGCGCATCAGACGAATGAAGTTGAGGAGACAAGGGAGGGATCAGCCTATGACTGACACTCAAGAGTCTCCAGGCTATCACATGGCCATGTGTGAGGCTTCAGGTGAACGTACCCATAAGATAGTGGATCGACGACCTTTTGTGACCCTAGAAATAGGACAAAGAGACAGCACAACAAGCGTGAGAGCTTTAATTGATTCAGGAGCAGCCACAAGTGCAGTTCGGCTTTCTTATTGCCAGCAGCTGCAATTGGAGATAAAAACCCTAGAAGCATATCTGATAGGATTAGGAGGTGTTGAAACCCCTTGCATGGGAGAGGTGGATCTTCCCCTCTACATACAAGAGGTCCTCATGCCAACAAAAGTGCTGGTGTGTGAAGACGAGGATCTGACCGAACCTCTTGTCTTAGGCCAAGACTGGATCTATGATCACGCAGTCAACCTCAACCTAAGAAGTGGACTTCTTCAGGCTTGGGTAGGCCAAAGCCGTCTCACGATTGAATTAGAAAATCAAGCACTCAAACCAATAGAACAGACACCAACTCCTGGTCCCTCCAGGAACCCACATGAAGATAACAATGTTGTTCTTGTACAAACTTCTATGGTGCAGAGGATTGTCAATCTTACTGAAGGTACAGGAGTCAATAAGGAGTCCCTAACTGATAAGATTCTAAACGAGCAGACCGAACATCACTCAACACGAAGGAGGCTGCTGATCAAGAGGCAGGAGCGCCAGCCCGTGCAACACGAAGCACCTCGTGGCGCGAAGCAGATCTGGATACGCAAGGATGGAAAACCCACAACTCTAATAGCAGACTCTCAAGGAGACAAGAAACTAGCCTCACCATCAAGGAACAAAGTGAAGAAGCCCCCTAGGATAACCCCTAGGCATACCATTTCTATTTGGGTTCCTAAGCGGTCAATGAAGGCCATCCCTAATACTAGACAGATATGGGTGCCCAAGGCCTGCTTACAAGCCCAAATTACTTCTCCTCCAGGCACTAGGATGAAGCAACTTTCACAAGCACTCGTGGCCAACAACTCAGAAAATGAAAACATACCTACACCTCTCACTGTATCCACTCCCATCAACCCTAGGAATGTCTATAAATGGGTACCCAAAAGGTCCCAAATACATCACGCTCTCATCCAGAAATCTTCACCTGTCTTTAGTTCTAAGAGCTACGAATCCTCTATCAAAGTTTGGAGAATTAAACTGTGTACTAAACCCCCTGACCCAATTCTGTAAATCCGTCCACTCTAACACAGGAGCATTCTGAGCCCATTGCATAACCAAAGTATGCATCTAGGATGACACTGACCTCTAATCACCACTCACACCTATCACAAACACTTCACCACTAACCACTGACCTCCGGTATTGTCATGTTAGTATTGTGAAGGGAACACCATTACATCTTGTTTCCTATGCAACACTAATGTGCCTTTCTTCTTCCAGCAGATAAGCAACCTACTCTCATGGCAACAGCAGCAGGCACAAGCTCTCAGGCAGGCTCTGGTGCTCAAATCAATTGGGATGCCATGCCGGTGGAGGCACCACCAACAGCTCGGCCTGAAGAGTTCGTGAATGTGCGGAGAATTCCTATTCCAGATCCACCAAATGGCCTAACCGAAAGAGTAAACGGGCATTCTCACTGGTTCAATGAGATGCCAGGAGATTTGGGAGACGCGGATCATGTATGGGAGTCCAAGATGGAGTGTGGAGGAGTGTGGTGGACCTTCCAGTTATTTTCAAGAGAATTCGAAACCTTACAGAATGCAGCTCCACTTCAAGATATCTGGCAAAAAGCAGGATTACAAACTTATTTTAGTGCAGCTCTGCCTAAACCCGATTTCCTCAGGTGCTACTACCTAATTGCCACACTGAAGCCGACAGGTGATAAAGATCATTCAAGCACATTCTGGGTGCCCTCCTTGTCAAATCTGGAGGAAATGAGGAAGTTCAAATTGAATGTTACTTTAATCAGGGAAGCACTTCAGATGTATGGCACGCATGTACCTTCTGACCGCGACCCCTTGATACCTGAGTCGATGAAAAGCAATAGAATCAAGAAGCTAAAAGAAATGTGCGCCCTCACCCCCAACATCGCCATACCTTTGCGGATGTGCCTCCAACACTTCGCATTCCCAGCTCAGGACCGTTTCACCCAACCTCACAAGAAAATATGGTATGGGCTATATCTAGCAGAGAGTGGAAGCTTGCCCATTAAGATGCATGTATGGATCTTGGACCAAGTGTATGAGGCAGGCAAGCGGGGAGTGAGGAAGCCTACTCTACATGGCTGTTGTGCGCTTACAAGAATTATCTATAGATGTCTTGCATATAATGTGCCAGTTGCCAGAGCCCTAAAATATGCACAACTGGAGTTGTTCAAAGGGCGGAAGTCAGGGAGCCAGCCTGCAAAACGAATGCGTGGATCGCTTTCCCAGGTAATGATCCCTCAAGAAGCCACGACCAAAGCTTCTCCCCGACCAGAAGCTCAGGTCGCACCTTTCACGATCCATCTTCAAGGAGTTCAAGCTGGGGAGGTGGTACAACCCGCTCCATCCGCCCCTCCACTACCTATCGATGCAGAGTTTGCATCCATGGCCACCTTCACAGAGGATCCAAACTTTGATTTTGAAAGATTCTTGCAGACGGTCCCCCTATCAGACAGTGAAGATTCCCCTGACAATGTTGATCCGGGAGCATCAGTCCAAAGAGAACAGCCAAGGGGCGAGACAAGCAGAGCACATGGGGAAGAAGTGGCACAACATCCTCATGACCCAAACACACAAGTTCAGGAAGGTGTGCAAAGAAATGAACCAGAAGACAGTGAAGAGGAGGCCCCTACCTACACGACACAACTCAAACGGCTATACAAGACAATCAAGCAGGTACAGAGAAGACATAAGATGACAGAAGAGGCGAATAGAGCTCTAGTGAACCAAATGCTTCAAACCGAGAATGTCGACTCACATTTTGTGGAATCATTGAATCTATTGGCAGAGACATGTGGGATCGGGGAAGCATTGAGGACAATGGTCTATCAGGAAAACCCTACCTATGATCAACGAAGGATTGATACACGGCCACGACGAGGGAAAATGATTCAAATGGAAGTCTCTACTGCCTTGCCTACCATAATTTCAGAGGATGTTCACATGACGAGCCCAAGTCCCACTGACGAACAAGATGTAATTACTGAGGTACCATCTCCACCTTCACCTTCCATTCAACCCTCAGAACCCTTCTCCACTAGCTTTTCTGAACAACCGATATCCACCCATCATGAAACCATTGTACACACCTCTGTTTTTACATCCTTCCCCTTACCCACATCCATCACTTCCACCCAAATTTTTGAACCTCGCACCGGTCATCCTGCCACCGATCAAACCATAATCGGTCACCCTTCCTATCTCCCCGCCCTTGGACAACCACTTGCCACTAGCCAGACCTCATCCCATCCTTTTCCATTCACCCACACCCAAACCCTATCCACCACTTCCCTACTAACTGCCTCATACTCAACCCAAGTCACCCAACCGTCATTCTGGACGAACCTTGTAAATATACTCCAGCAGGTGGATAATTATAATAAAAAGTCCCTTTCCCAACCCCACTCCCCCACATTCACTGCCACCACTATCACACCACCCACCATTCCTGTATTCACAGTTCACGAATCACACACTCTCACGTCCGATCCCATGGACATCTCACCATCCACAGGATCACCCACCACCACTGTTATTCCAACATCACCACGTGTCATTTCACTCACGTCGCCATTTCCAAACACTGTAGGCACAACATCCACTTTTCCCTTTCCCATCTCCCGACCCCTTGCATCTTCCACCCTCACCCCTGCACCCACCTCATTTAGTCATGCACTCAACACCATGCTCGAAGCTGCTGCCCAACTTAAACAGGAATACAGGTTATTAGAAGAAAACAATAAAGAGCTCTGTACTTTGTCATCCCACCTCCAGGCACGTGTCATTGCCTTGGAGTTGTCTAATACGGAATTACAGCAGGAGGTGACCACCCTCCAACAATATCAGGTGGAGCTCGAGTCCACACATACAGAGAAGAGTAGGGCAACGGAAGAACAACTTAGAGATCAGCTAGCCCGTAATGCTAGACTACAATGAAACATGGCTCTACTCCGACGCCATTTAGCGGCTGCTCAAGAAGAAAACAAAAGACTACAGCAACAAAATCAAGACAACCTCGAAGCAGCCATGGAAAATACTCCAGGGGCACCCATCGACCCTGCTAAATTCCAAGCCATCCCCTCAGAAAACATACAACAAATATTAGAAACCTATGCCAATCTCTTAGAAGCACATGATCAGCTTGCTGACCAAGTCAAAGATCTACAGAAAGCCCAAGTGCCTACACCACACCAACGAGAACCTAAAGAGATGGCCAACGCTGCAACCTCACCAGAGCCGGAATTATCAGTAACCAATGAAGTACTTGAGCTACGGCAATAGGTTGCAGAACTAAAAATTAAGTTGTTACAGTATGAACGACCTCCCTCTCCACCTGATCAAACCATAGAAGAAGAAACAGTAGTCATTCCAGTGGAGGAGACATTTGAAGACAATTATGAGCCTCAACCCCTTCCAGGAGGCAAAATTACGGAGGAAGGCCAGGATACATATGAGGAACCCCCGTCAGCATGGATGAAGCAGGTAGAGGAGATGGGCCACACTCACGAAGAGCGCGTAGCAACTCAGATGCTAGCAATGAAGGCCATTGAAGAAACCATACTTCAATCTCAGTATTTCAGGCACCTTGCTCCTAGACGACTCATCACGAGCTCAAAATTACAATATAAGCCATATTTTGTATTGTTGGCCGATTTTAACGCAGAGATCAAAAGAGTCACCAACAAGTGCCCTACTTTCGCCACCCAGTTCGAACCAGAAGATATACCAGAGGCAGCCAGAAAAGGGGCGATTTTCCAACCTACTTGGAGGCAAAGATTACTGGAAACATACCCGGAAATGCTGAGAACATGGGATCACGCTCCCATGCATTTGAAGTATAACCCTTGTTATGGGCCAGTACAAAGAAGGAGATCATGGAAAGCCTTCGCCATCAAGGTTCAGAACAATGTAAACTGTAGAGAATGGCTTAATTACCCCGCCATTGCACCCCCAATCGGCACCCCCACAGTATCTTACATGATTGCAACCATCAGACATTGGATGCCACGCCTCCACCCCATGCCAGATGTTGCTGCCCAGATGATGCTCAAGATATTCGATATGATGCAGGTGGTGCTCAAAACTTTCCGCAATGTATGCCATATTCAGCCTCCAATTCCCGGGTTTGTCAATGGAAATTATGACCTGCTATATGATATGAGCACCACCCCGAGCATACGCGTTGCTTATGCATGGCACGCACGCATCAGATATCTCCCTGCCTGCTATAAGCAAACTTTCGATGATATGTTCACCACAGGGTTCTGGGAAGCACACTCAGAGGTGTTCGCGCCAAGGCCCACCCATTTGTTACACCTCTTTGCATGCGAACAAACGATGCACTCAGAACTCTACACAACGCCACAACCGGACATACCGGGTGCAGTCAATTGGGAGACCCTCCAGAGAGACTTGGTTCGGGGACTACGCATCAAGGAACAAGAAGTGGCAACCGACCTCCTGCAAGAGTACATTGATCAAACAGTGGAGCAGAGGTCTGTCAGAGGCGACAGACGCTAAGGGGGGGAGAGTGTTGGCCGTATACGAGAAGAAGCAAGTACGAGCATACAAGAAGATCTAGCACTAAGGCAACCCTTAAATTTTTTCAAAACCATTACACCATTTAAAAGTGATTCTCATCACTAAAAACCCCTGTAAATACCATTTTCACCTTTTTGTAGCTCCATTTTGTACAAGTCGAGGAGTCCTCGAGCTTGCGGAGCCTTAGAAGTAGTTGCCTGCCAATTTTCATAATTTTTAGATCGCGTTTGAGCCCTCAAATAAGCCCTGGAACCTAATTTTTAACTAGGCCGGACACTAGGTCTGGACAGGGCCAAAGCTAGTCAAAAACTATAAATAGAGCTAGAGAGCTCATTTTTGGGGCTGGCTTCTTGTAGTTTGAGCTTGTATGAGAACTTGGTTGCAATAGAAGTGATTCCATTGTCTTACTCTCTTTGTTCTTGCCGTGTGTGTGCGTGTGCGTATATGTGTGTGCATGCTTGTGTGCTTCTCACTCACGCACTTGTGCTTCCACTTGCTCTTGGTCTTCATACCATCCTCACGTCTTCCCGGATTGACATTAAAGGAGGTGCTACTCATCACTGAGCTACACCAGGGAAAGCGGTTATTGAGGACTTGAAAAAGTTCTAAGTTCGGATTGCTACGGTCTCGTCTGCTCTAGAGCGGCTATCTTTTGAGATTGCAATACTCATATTGAAAGGGAGGAGATATATGCCAAAAAGTGGATGGAGAGCAAAAGGAATATCATCATCATCAAGTACAATATTGATGTCCACGTTGCTTTTGGAGAATTATGATGTTGAGTTTCTGTGTGGTGAGAGAAGGAAAAGAGCGCTTGAGTAAAGGAGGAAGAAGGCGATGAGGCTTTTATTGATTGCTAATAGAAGAGAGCGAGAGGGCACACTACTGATAAAAAAAGGAGCCACTGTGTGGATATTATTTTGATGAATGTAATCAACATTTACGGTCATTTCAGAGAGGGATGGAAATTTAGCGGCCACACTACCAAGGATTCATGGCTCAGACATCATCGAGTTGTGGTGCATTAGCAATTGAAGGGATCAATCAGATAAGTGCAAGATGGAGATTGTTTTGCATACAATGTTGTAAGAGAGAGAGAGAGAGAGCAAGTGAAATCTACTATTATCTACTCCATCAAGAAGGAGAAGAGCACACTTGAAAGATGAACCAAAGACACATGAAACAGGTGGATTCAACCTATGATGTTTGTAGGTTTGTTTTTGTTCAGCATGAAATTATAGGTTCATCAATCCTCAACCATGCTTAATAGCACTCATTATTGCTGGTATATTTGCTCTCTTCCAAAGTGTTGTTCGGCCATCACACCAACCCGAGCCGTTTCGTGCTTGACATTGGTGAACCCGACATGAAACTCTATGGCCCTTGCAAACTCAAGTAAATGCTTGGACACAAAGGACTATGAGGTATCCCTTTTGATCCATTCATCTATTTTTTTTCAAACATAAGAAGATGGATCTTAATTCCGTAGAAGTTCTTTATGATATGGAGTCATGCATTGTTTCATCTATCAATGAACAGTTTGCATCAAAATTTGATTTATTAATGTCCAAAATACCTCAAATAATGATGCTATTTACTAACATGATTACAACTTTGCATGTGCGCATTGTTGATGAGTTAGCATCTTTAGGAGAAACAATGCAATCTACATTGGATCACATACACAAAAGGTTACATACTTTGGACACTCGCATAAATGGGAAGATGATACGCAAGCATAGAGATAGTTATGAGACACAAGTGCAATGCATGATTATTCATTTGATAGAGACTCCTTTACTTGATCACAGACAAAGCCCTCCCCAAACAACACTGAAAAGACCATCTAGATATCAAAAGCGCATTGTTCCATGTTTTTTGTGTGACCAAATTGGTCATACTTATGATCATTGTGTAGCATTTGAACATGCATGCAAACATCAAATAACATGTCACATGAAAAAGAAAATATGTGATTTCCAAACTCATGCCCCTTTACATTTGAACTTAGGTAGAGATGGAATGGTCAAATATTTTGAGCAAAAAAGAGTTAGGAAACAATGGAGAGTAAAATGAGATAACAACAAAAATCCATTGAACAAGATATTAGGAGTTAATCATTTAAAGATATGATAAACAAGATAATAAGCCAGAGGATGATAAGAAAGAGTATGAAAGAACAACTTATGAGAAAACAGAGAATGATTTTGCAAGATAATAAGCCAGAGGATGATAAGAAAGAGTATGAAAGAACAACTTATGAGAAAACAGAGAAATGTGAATAATTACATAATGAATCATATCATAAAAAGTCCTTACTAAATGATGAAAAACATTGATGAAGAAAAACTTGAAAATTTGAAAGTACAAGTGAACCCTGAAACTAGCAATCAATCTGATAACCAAATTAAAATTGAGAATAGCAAACAAGTAGCTCATGCTAATGAGAATACAAACAATGAGAAAACACTAAAAAAAGGAAAAGGAGATATTGGAGAACATTATCAAACAGATTACAAAAGTTATGAACAAGTCAATTACAACTTTGAAACCTTTTAAGAGAAAACAAGAGTTATCTATGCAGACAATTAAAGAAATGTTTGGATGATAGACAATATTGAAGATGAACCATAATAATCAATTGAAACAGTTCTAAAGTTTTCTTTTCTTTTAGTTTTATATATAATATATCTTCATGCATTTCATGATTAGCTATGTACAGTCTTCTGATATGTAAGGAAAATTATTAAAATTGTGAAATAAAGAATAAAAAACTGAAGTAGGAATGTGTCTGAGCTAAAGATAGGAATTAGAGACCCTGTGGCTATCATAAGGCTATAAGAGGGAACATTTGACTTACAACTTGTTGGGAATTGAACTCACAACCTCCTGGTTAGGAGTGTGATGGGCTAACCACTTGCCCCAAAAGCCATGGTTGAGGATTACTTCCTAATCCTCTCTCTTAAGGTGTGGTTCAACCATCTCCTACTAGGATTATGTGACATTCCTCCCCCCTTCAATTGAGCATTGTCCTCAATGCTCACTTGTGGACCCTTCTAACTCTTGGACCCACTTTCCATGCATGAGCGCTTCCACCAACCTCAAACTCCAGCACATGGACCAAATTTGGACCTATCCCACCCTCCGTGGGTGCCCAAATGCCCATGCGCCTTCATCCAAGGCCAGTTTCACACTCACCATGGATAAGCGCTTTTTCCAAGTGTCCACGAATGAGGCACAACCTCTGTCTTGCCCAATTTCTCAACTAGGCTCTGATACCAATGTTGGGAATTGAACTCACAACCTCCCGGTTAGGAGTGTGATGGGCTAACCACTTGCCCCAAAAGCCATGGTTGAGGATTACTTCCTAATCCTCTCTCTTAAGGTGTGGTTCGACCATCTCCTACTAGGATTATGTGACACAACTCCTAGTATAAATAAGCTTATTTTATATAGGTAGGCTACCATAATTTCTAAACCATTTAGCTAATGAGATCCTAGTTCCAACTATAGCATGCCTCTAGAACCTTAGCTCTGATTAGGGGTTTAGCCTTTCCCCTCTTCCAAAAAAGTTGCAAAGGAAGAAAAGATATATACATAAAGTAGTACATCAATAGATGCTGCAACATAATAAAAGAAAAATGGGAAAAATAAAAACATGAAGAAAGACAAAAGATAGAAATAAGAAAAAAGTTGTCATGAATGAGTTGTGGTCTCGAAATCACTTTTGAAATGTATTGTAGGCAATATGATTCTGATGTATGCTATAGAGGAATTAGTTAGATGTATCTTATGGCAAGTGTCTAGGAGATGAGGGATAGAACACTTATATAAAATGTTTATTACTTTTGAACACGGTTAATAAAAGAGCACATACCACGACTATCTGAATGACTTCTATAGGAATTTCTAAAACTTTTTTTCAAACTCATGTATTGAACAAAAAAGTTTATAATTCAATCTTGCATAATTTTAAAATTTTCTTTAGTATCAAAAGTTGTACTTACATTTAGGAGCATATTTCTTATACTATTTGAAAATAATTCAAGAAGAATTTTCCAAAAAATTGATATTGTCTTCTATGATCTATAGGTTGGCCCATCGGGATGATGTGCAAGTTTAGTGGGGGTGGATTTCAGAAGGATTTCATCACTCTGACCAACGTTCACAAAAATTAAAAATTTTCTTCAAAATTAATGATCTCTCATCTCTTAAAAACTTGTTTGATATGAGTTGATGAATTGACTAAACCTCTCTCTAGTATCTATAGGCTGAAAAGGTGGAGATATTCTTTGATTAGCACAAAACGAGATATTTGACTTCTCATTTAAACCATATATATATATAACCCTCATATAAGTCTATGATATAACTTATGAGCAATATGTCTATGTTTGTGTTTTCATGCCATCTATGTAACCGAACTGAAAGTATGCAACCTTAAGTATACGTGTGATACCCTATGCATTTAACCTATGTACCAAAGTGTTTGTGTGTACAATACCTGATAATATTGCAAGGATTATCATATGAATGTTTACCTTATGTTTATATGTTTATGAATGTGTGTGCATGGGTATGAATATGCGTATGCATTGATATGAATGAGTAGGTATATACCTATCCATATGAGAAGGGTGAGTATATGCATTAACCTATGTGTCTATATGTGTAAGCATTAAACCAAGGTTGATAATAGCAAATGTTTAACTATATGTGTATGAAAATGTATTTGTAAAGGTACTTGTGTTATGTGTGCATGTATGGCATCTCTTGAGGCTTCAATGGATCCTCTGAGGGAAATTTTGGAATACCACCCATTTTTTCCTTTCACTTTGATTTTGATATTTGTGACTTTGTCACTTGCTAAAATTATTTTGCGTTGGTGGGTTGCATATGTGTAGTGCTATGCATAAAAGAATATAAGAGTAAGAATTATGTGTTTGTATGCATGATTGAGGTCAAGTGAATGTGTGAGAATCATGTGATAGTGTGCATATTGTTGGTGCAAGAGAATCCAAGCCCACATACTTAGATGATTAGCATATTGCTCATGGAACCTTATATGATCAATCCCTTGTAAAATCAAGTACATTTACCTTTGTAAAAATGCATTACTTGCACGTGGAGTTAGGAAGCTTCAAATCAAGATTCATTTGGTAGTTGATTTATGAGAGAATATATCCTATACTTTAGGATTCACTTTTATGTGAACTTTTGAATTTTAATTCAAACATTGGCTCCAAACACAAATATAAAAAGAGGATCAAATGATCCTCATGATATCTTGACTCCATGAGATCATTTTGAAAGGGATATATTGTGAATTGAGAGCTCACTTCATAGCTCATTCACCTCCCTCACATTGAGCAATAGATTATTGCCAATGACATTGTATTTGTACATGCTTTAATACATACATTATCATTACATCTTCATGTCACTACTCTCTCATGACTACATAAGTACAGTGATCTTATCAGAGCCTCTTCTTAGTGGATGATTGATCATTTCCCATGATTTAAAGCATCATAGCTTCAAAATACTATCTAGTTTATAGTTACAAAATCTCATTATCATTGCTTCTCAAAATCATGAGATATTAGGAGTTCATTATTCTCTAGTGCAAGAGAATCCAAGCCCACATACTTGGATGATTAGCATATTGCTCATGGAACCTTATAGGATCAATCTCTTATAGAATCAAGCTCATTTGCCTTTGTAAAAGTGCATTACTTGCACATGGAGTTAGGAAGCTTCAAATCATGATTCATTTGGTAGTTTATTGATGAGAGAATATATCCTATACTTTAGGATTCACTTTTAGGTGGACTTTTGAATTTGAATTCAAACATTGGCTCCAAACACAAATACAAAAAGAGGATCAAATGCCCACGTGTTATCTCAACTCCATGAGATCATTTTGAAAGGGATGCATTGTGAATTGAGAGCTCACTTCATAGCTCATTCACCTCCTTCGCATTGAGCAATAGATTATTTCCAATGACATTGTATTTGTACATGATTTAATACATACATTATCATTACATCTTCATGTCACTCCTCTGCCATGACTACATCAGTATAGTAATATTCTCAGAGCTTGTTCTCAGTGTATGATTGATCATTTCCCATGATTTCAAGTGTCATATCTTCTGCATATTGTCTAGTTTATAGTAACAAAATCGCATTATCATTTCTTCTCAAAATTGTGAGATATTAATATTTCATTACTCTCTGGTCTATTTTCTAATGCACTCCGAAAATGTCAGGCATGTCCTATGATTTGCTAAACATCATACTCAACATGTAGTTCATCCTTAGACATCATCAAAATGGAATTAAGCTAATTGCTACTACGCTCAGAGAACTGTTCAATATAGTAAATAGGTGTAGAGACAAGAATAGCAAGTTTTTGAGCTTCGATCAATTTGCAACCTATCTTTTTTGATCCATTAATTAGTGAATCATGTTCCAAAAAACATAGGTGATTATTTATGATCATTAGGAAGCTAAAGATGCCCATGACACTCTCCAACAATTGCTCTTGATAGGTGTGAAGCAAGTTTAAGCACCACCACTTCATCTTTGAAGACTATCCACCATCTCCTCCAACACATATGTTATAGGAGGCATGTGACCATAAGTGGATGTAAAGACCATAGATGTAAATATTGACACATCTAATTATTAAATTAACCCTTAATATAAACCTCAATTAAAAGTATTAAAAAGCAATAACAGTACATTCAAAAGAAAAAAATAAAATAAAAAAGATAAATATGAGTGCATACTTATGTAACTAACTATTTATGTGTAACTATTTATAGAAATGAATGATAAGTGTGATATGCTAGTATAGTATCTATGTCTAACTATTGAAATGTGTATTTACCAAAGATAGAGTCTGTGTGCATATAATGAGCATTGAAAGCATGTATATGTATGTTACTTGTTGTTCATTTTTTCATCCTAATGTCTTTTATCAGGTATGATCGAAGAGAGATAGAGAGAAAAAAAGAGAGAGAGAGAGAGAGAGAGAGAGAGAGAGAGAGAGAGAGAGAGAGATAGAGAGAGAGAGAGAGAAATAGAGAGAGAGAAATAGAGAGAGAGAGAGAGAACCAAATATGTCCTCCCTCTCCTCCAAACAACCTTGGGTGGCTGTAAAATTTTGATGGTACACTACAACATAGAGAGAGAGAGAGAGATTCTGCTTCCTCCCCCTTCCTCGTAGCTCCATGCAATGGTAGAAGTTGATGCACGAATAAAATTCAAAGAGAGAGAGAGAGGTTCTACTGCCTCACCCTCTTGGAAGCTCCATGCAATGGTAGAAGCTAATGAATGGATAAAATCAGAGAAAGAGAGAGAGAGATGAAGATCATCCCCTCCTCTTTCTTCTGGACTACATATGATGATAGCAAGTACTAATCCTACAGAAAGAGAGAGAGAGAGAGAGAGAGAGAGAGAGAGAGAGAGAGAGAATTGAATAGCTCTATTTTCCCCCTCTTTTTCAAATGTAGATAGGGGAAGACAAAGATAGATGTGCCTTTTTGGCTACTATAGAAAGATGGCTCAAAAGAGACAGAAGGCACTCGTGCATGGGGAGAGAGAGAGAGAGAGAGAGAGAGAGAGAGAGAGAGAGAGAGAGAGAGAAAGAGAAAGAGAGTAAGAAAGAGATTTAGATCTTCTCCGCTAATCCATTGGTTGCAAAATGATCATGCACATTAAGACAAGAGAGAGAGAGAGAGAGAGAGAGAGAGAGAGAGAGAGAGAGAGAGAGACTTAGAAGTGCATGCATATGCATGTATAAGTGAGAGGAATGTATGCATGTGTGCACGTGATAGGCATGTATGTATGTATGAGAGTTATGCATGCATGAGTGCATGTATGTATATCAGAGTATGTGTATAAGTGTATGCATGTGAGAAGCATGTATGAATGAGGTAGATGCATGTATGCATGAGTATGAATGAGAATGCATGAGAAGTGTGTGCATGTGCATGTATGAAGTAGATGCATGTATGGGATATACATGTATGTGAGTGAGAGTACATATATGCATGTTTATAAGAGAGCATGCATGTGCATGAGTGCAAGTGTGCATGATTCCATATGTACGTGAGCATGTGCATAAATGAGTGTGTGCATGTGCATGTATGACGTAGATGTGTGTATGAGGTAGATGCATGTATGCATGAAAATGCATGCATATGAATATGTATGAGAAAGAATGCATGAGGAGAGGATCCATATGCATGTGTAAGATGCATGCATTTGCATGAGTGTGGATATGCATGTGAGATGTATACATGTGCATAAGTGAATGTGATGAGTGCATATGCATGTGATATGTGTGCACGAGTGATACATGATTACATATGCATGAGACATAGGAGCATGTCCATGAGTGTGCATATGGCATGTGAGATATGAATGTTTATGCATATGCATGTGTATGAGAGTGAATGTGCATAAATGCATGTGTATGTGAACATGTGCATGAGTGTGCATAAATGCATGGATGTTCATATGAGTGCATGTTCTTGAATGTGAATGTATTAGTGCATCTGAGGGTGAATGCATGTGTATGCAAGAGTGAACAAGCATGTTTGTGAAAAAGTGTATGTATACATGTATATGAGTGTGTGCATACAAGTAAGAGAAATGAATGTATGTATGCAAGTGAATTTTATATATGAAAGATCTATTGAAAAATAATAAAGAAGTGTGTGTTTTTTGTTTTTTATGAATGAACTTATGTTTCTTCTTAATGTTTTTTATCAGCTAACTATGATTTGATGAGAAGATGCTTGTGAAGTCTCACCAATGATATGATGAGAAGACGCTTATGAGCATTATCCATGAAGAGGATGAAGCAGATGACATGATTATGAAGATGAAAACTTAGTGGAACACATTTTCTAAGATTGACGGATATGATAGAGCAAATCGATTGAAGAAGACTAAATTGATTTTGTCCTTTGAGTTTTTGATATGTTGTATCCCATGCATATGATGAAATTTATATAACGAACATGATCAATTTGCTATTAGCAACTAGTTGACATGATAAATCATTATGATTTCTTTTTATGAGATGATCCATGTTAATTATGGAACAAAGTGATTTGAGTTATTCCTCGTTTCATCTTGGTCCTTGACGATCAAAGTTTTTTAAGTTGCTTCTTACTTTAATTGCTTTACAATTTATGAACCACGGTGTTTTTTAGAGGAATCGTCCCATGTTTTCACTTGCATGTGCTACCCATAAGGACCTTGCACGTGTTGTGATGTACCCAACAGTTGAGCTGATCCACCAACCCAACCATTTGCACTTATGGCGTGTATTCATCCTTTTCTATATTTTAACTTGGGGTAATTGTAGTAGAGTGTTTATTGTTCATGTATCAATTTCCATTAAGATTGGTTTAGTAGATCTCAAGATACGAATCAAAGGAGTTGACTATGTCCACACATCTTCTAGATCCTATAAAGTTGGGGTGACCCCCCTAACTTGCTAAATTCATTTCTCCTTGTATGGTGAAAATAAATTCATGGAATAACTTCATTTAGTTAGATATACACTTCAATTAGATGTGTGCAAAAGCTCTCTAGTCAATTCATACCAATTGTGAGCTCTGAGCATAATACTGAGAACTCCTCTTCCCAAAAAAGAAGGTTCTTCTCATTTCTTGCATATAGAAGTTATCTATATTCATGCAAATATTTGAGAGTTAATCTCCAAAGGACTAAGTGGTTCTCTACACATCATTGTGAAGCTAATGAAGACTATTAAGCTTCCCAGAAGCTAGACTCGCAGGTGTAGAGTAGGTTTCTTGCATCACTACCTAATCTCTCGAATCTACATAATGTCATGGAAAAAGGAAACCATCTTGAACCTCACATTCCATGTGACTTCCATATCTTTTGATTGGTTCTTAATTAGGAAAAACCAATGCTTCCATTGCATCCGAAACATGTAGAAACCCTAACATCGACTATCTACTTTGTAAATTCTCACATCTCGAGGTCCTTTTTAGATTGTTGACATCATTGATGATATCATCAACTCGCAACCACCCTTGAGAACTAAATCATATATAAGGAGGCCTTGGGCACAAACATAGTGAGTCTTGTCAATGCTAGTCTTGGGAACTTAAGGATCCTGATCCCCAAGTAAGTGCTTTCACATTCTAGTTCGAGTTCTAGCCTTGTCTCTTGCTCAAGTCTTATATCTTGGACATCCTCTCTTGTCATATTGTAATCTCATAGTATGAGATCCTTTCCAATTATTTCTTATAGCTAGTTCATCTTCCTATAGGGAGTTCTTGTAATCTAGAGATCTTGCTCCAGATCTTCGATCCTGGGCTGTGGGATCTCCTGTATCATCTCTAACTGAGTTATCTATACCTACCAATCCCGGGTAGATACATATGCTTGTACTATTTTTCCAATGTGAGTATTCTTGTAAATTAGAAGCATATTTCTAAAATCTTGTCTAATGAAGTCAAAGAGCACAATCTAGTGCTCCCCTGAAAGTTTAGCAAGGCTAGCTTCTATCCAAGACCAAGCATCATGGAGAATGCGTATGAACAGATTGTGGCATCACTTTAGAGCCTTCAACAACAAATCAAGGACCCAACGCATAGACAAACACAAGTCAAGGTGGAACATCCAATGCATGTAGGCATGCTCATCCAGGAACTACAAGAACGAGTCAAGAATCTTCAAGCAAAATAATGAAAGATTCAAGTGAACCAATGTACTAATTCATCCTTCATGAAGGAACCCAAGATTTGCATGCCAAAAAAGTTTGATGGTGATGGCACGAAGTTCAAAGGGTTCTTGCAGCAAGTCAAATTGTACATCTGTATGCAACCTGATAGATACCCTGATGATGCATCCAAGGTCGGTTTTATTAGAGCCTTGCTCTATGGTCAAACATTATCATGGTTTGCTCCAATCATGGAGAAGGATATGGAAGATATTCCTCACTGTGATGGGTTTCTTTGAGAACTCACCACCACATTGGAGATGCAAAGATGATTGAAGTGGTAGAAACAAAACTCGAGAATCTACGTCAAGGTAACCACCTTGCCTCTAACTATGCATGAGTATTTAGGAAGTTGATATGTGACCTCACTTGGCATGAAGATTATTTCATAAGCTAATTTAGATGGGGTTTAAGAGATGATGTGGAGGACCTTCTGCTAACGGTGTCAGAGGTTAAGACATTGAATGAATACATCAATGAAGCTATTCAATGTGATAACCACCTTTTTGAAAGGAAGCAAGAAAAACAAGTAGAAGGAAGACCTCACCAATGAAAACCCTTCCAGCCCGCTCCTAAAGATGAGTCTATGTCAAAACCTATGGAGATAGATGTAACTAGGTTCTAGCCTCTAACACCAAAATAGAAACAGAGAAGGAGGGATAACAAGTAATGCCTTTATTATGGAAACCTTGGCCATATTGCAGTTAATTTTCCCAACAAGAGAACAAACTCTAGAGTTGCAACCACCCTTATAAAGCGAGGACACGAGGAATTCCATTTATAAAAGAGACCATACAACCGGACGATGATATAAGAAAGAATCTCATAAATCCAACTACACATGTAGAAAAATGTCTTGCCCCTATCAAGTTAATCATGCCTAAGAAGACCCTCACCCTTATAGCTCTAGTAGATTCAAGAGCCCCCTCATGTGTCATTGACGCGGGATTGGCTAAGAAACATGTAATTCCAATACTTCGGAAGAACAAACCAGTAGTAGCTGAAGTAGTACATGGATGACCTCTAGCATCTAGAAATATAACCATGGAAACCACACCACTAAGAGTACACCTTGGTGACCATGATTTCCACATATGTTTCAATGTAATATCAAGTCCAATAAATCTAGTTATCAACAAAATTCCTTGGTTAAAGAAACATAATCCCGAAATTAATTGGGAAAACAAAGAAATCACCTTTTGAGATATCCAAAAAAGCCCAACATATGTCGGAGCCAAAGCCTTCATACATGCAATAAGGAAGGAACCGACATAAATGATCTATGCCATATCAACTTAAGAGCCTAAGAAAGGTGATTCACTGAAGCTACCCAACCATTACCAATGTTTTGAAGATGTTTTTGAAAAGAAGAATGTAGATATTCTCCTTGAGCATAGAGCTTATGATTGTGACATAGAACTTCAAAAGGGAGCGCAACCACCCTTTGGACCAATCTATGGACTATCCCTAGAGAAACTTAAAGAATTACATAAGAATATTGATGAGAATCTAGCCAATGGGTTTATCAAACACTCAAAGTCTCCTATAGGAGCCCCTTTCCTATTTGTAAAGAAGAAGGATGGAAATCTCTGAATGTGTGGAGACTATCGTGGGCTAACTAAAGTCACAATAAAGAACAAATATCCTCTACCACTTACATCAAAGCTCTTACAACACTTCAGAAAAGCAAAGTTATTCATGAAGATTGGCCTTCAAGGAGCTTGCAATCTTGTTAAGATCAAAGAAGAAGATGAATGGACGACATCGTTCTGAACAAGGTATGGGCACTTTGAACATGTAGTTATGCCATTTGATCTTACAAATGTTTTAGATGTCTTTCAACATATAATGAATGATATCATTTGAGAGTATTTAGATGATTTTGTGGTAATATTTCTCGATAATATCTTGATATTCTCCAAGAATCTAGAGGATCATGAATATCACGTAAAGGTAGTCATAGAGAAACTAAGAGAAAAAGTTTATATGCAAAATTGGAGAAGTGCTCTTTCCATGAGACAAAAGTTGAGTTCCTAGGGTACATTGTATGAGAGGAAGGGATCCTTATGGACCCTAAAAAGAATGGGCAAGTCCTTAATTGGAAACCACCTTCATGTGTTCCAGATGTACAATTTTTTTGGGGGTTTCCAATTTTTATAGGATATTCATCAAAGATTACTCCAAGATAGTCTGAGCATCTCTAGTTAGTAGCTATCTCGCCAAGCTACCATGAAGATTCAACCTTGAATCATTTGGTCCGTGAGACTCTACCACGAGATCAATTAGTTTGTAATGTTAAGTAGAAAACTCAAGAAGGGAAAATTCAAGAAGTAAATGAATTCCAAGAAAAGGATGGGTTAGTATTCTATGAGAACCTATTATATGTCCCTCTAGGAAAGCCCAGGATCCAAGTACTTCAACAACGTCATGACAACCTTGCACCAATACATTTTGTAGTGAATAAAACAATAGAACTCATATCAAGGGATTTTTGGTGGCCTCAAATGTGGAAGGAAATCAAATAACATATCCGATCCTATGATACTTGCAATATATCTAAGATATCCTAACATAAATGTCATGGCCTCTTGCAACCCTTACCTATTTGAGAAAGGCCATGGGCTTCATTATCGATGGATTTCATCAGAGTTCTACCAAAGTCTGATAGGTATGATGCCATTCCTTTATAATTGATCCACTTACAAAGATGGCACACTTCATTCCAACTACCAAGCCAGTCACAGCTGTCGCCAGTACAATACCTTTTCTCAAATACGTATTTAGGCTTCATGGATTTCCTCATGATATTGTTAATGATCAAGGTCCACAATTCATATCTAGCTTTTGGAACAATCTATGCAAGCTTCTTGGTGTTAAAGTTAAATTGTCTACAACCAATCATCTTGAGACTGATGGGCAAATAGAATGGGTGAATCAAGCCCTAGAACAATATCTCTTTTGCACCATAAAATATCATCAAAATGATTGGTTTGAGCTTTTACCCTTTCCACAGTTTGCCTATAATAACATTCTTCATACAGCTACCAAGTAGACTCCGTTCTTTGCAAATTATGGGCAGCATCCAAGGATGGATATACAACTCTCAAATCATGTCAAGAATCTAGCTATTAGAGATAAGGCCCAATACCTCATGGACATTCACAAAGAAATCAAGGAAGAGATCCATAAAGCTCAAGAACAATATAAGGATTATGCAGATCAGTATTGTGTTCAAAATCGATCATATTGAATTGGGGATAAGGTGTGGTTAATCAGAAATAATTTTCAAACTTCAAGACCTTGTGCAAAGCTAGACCATCAAAGATTTGGTCCGTTCACCATCTTGAACAAGATTAATCCACTCACCTTCAAGCTCTAGTTACCAAGTACCATGAGAATACATCTAGTTTTCCATGTGTCCATGTTGGAACCATATCAGGTTTCACCATTGAGGGGGCAGAGACCTAGTGCTTCACCACCTATCAAGATTGATGATCATGAAGTATTCGAAGTCAAGCATGTCCTAGATTAGAGAGTATCTCGAGGAGGATTGGAGTACCTTGTTCATTGGAACAGGTATGAAATCAATGATCGTAATTGGGAACCTATAGAAAACCTTCAAAGAGCAAAATCAAGGTTCAAGAATGCTGGAGTTAGACGTCTGCGGAAGCACGCGAACAACACAAGGAAGAAGAAGAAGCTTAGAGCACAACTCACAATACTGAATGTATTACCACTAGAATGTACAAAGATAAGTCACTTGCTAGAGCTATAGGCATATATACAAGCCAGGGGAAAAAATCTCCTAAACAGGGAAAAACGTGTCTGGGTGGTCCTAGTATGTTCACACACATCACTACCTAAATATATCAACAAATTCCCCCTACGGGTGATGAGGTGAACAAGGAGCTAGCAATTATGTATAAGGAAGTGCCAAGCTATGTGGAATCAATCCACAAAAGGATGTAGAAAGGTCAACCTACCTTATGATCTTGAAGAAGATTTTCAAAAACTTGTTAAGGATAATTCTTCTAAAGGTGAAGAGCAAGATACCTTAGAAGATGATGAAGCAACTCAATATGAAAAACTCAAAATGTGGAAGTCTAAAGGTAAAGAAAAAATGCAAGAACTTGGACAAGAGGTAGAATCATCACATTATGGTCTAACAAGATCCATGAGGGAGAAAAGAAAGCCAAAAAGGTATGGGTTTGATAGTCCTCTAGTCAGTAAACATTAAATCTATCTAGCACAACACATATATCAAGAGGAACCTTCAACATTTGACAAAGCAAAGAAGAAATCAGAATGGAGGCATGCAATGGAAGAAGAAATTGAAGCTCTTGAGGAGAATAACACTTGGGAGTTGGTTCCCAAGTCTCCATCAATGAAAGTGATAGGCTCAAAGTGGATTTACAAATTGAAGAACTTAGATGGCTCCATTAACACGTATAAGGCAAGGTTCATGGCAAAAGGCTTTGTGCAAACTTAGGGAATTGATTATAAAGAGAACTTTTCTCTTGTGGCAAAGATGCCTACTATTAGGGTTTTTCTTAGTATTGCCTCTTCCAAGAATTGGAAGATACTTCAATTGGATGTAAAAATTGCATTTCTTAATGGATGGATAACACAAGATTTATATATGGTACAACCACCTAGTTTTGAGAATCACATATATCTTGATTATGTGTGTAAAATTAATAAAGATTTATATGGACTCGAACAAGCCCCAAGGGCTTGGAATCATAGGCTTGTCTCATTCTTGCAGGACAAAGGATCTCAACCTAGCAAGGCAAATCCATCACTATTCATAAAGAGGAGTAATTCTGATGTCATCTATTTGTGTGTGTATGTAGATAATATTATACTTAGAGGAAATGATACAGATGGCATGAAGGGAATCAAAGAATAGATGAGAGAAGAATTCAAGATAAGTGATTTGGTTGTTGCTATCTTATTTTTGTGCCTTCCTCGCCAATCAACTACAAGCAAGTAGTCATCAGATTCCTCCCATTCTCATTTCACTTACCTACTTCCTAGGATTGGAAGTTATCTACAAAGCTCATGGTTTGTTTCTTACTCAAAGAAAGTACATTAAAGACATGTTGGCAAAATTCAAGATGCAAGAGTGCAGGATTGCAGGTACTCCAATGGAGGTTAATCATAAATTGAGCTCACATGAAGCTGAACTCATAGAAGATGTGATAAGTTATCAAAGCCTTGTGGGTAGTTTGTGTTAGTATATGATCAATGTCTACCCCTCATGATTGTATGCACATTTTGTAAGGCCCCCTTTATGAGGAGAAGCCAAGCGTGCATTACCCAATTGATGGGAATCCCAACTTGAATGTTGGATGAAGGTCATATTGGACCATGTAAGATATTATAAGGAAAGGGAGTTACCAGGGTCCCCAATTGTGGGGTCCGGGGCAGCGGTGAGCAGCCCCGGCTGGGGGGTCCAAGGGGGCCAGCGGGCCCCCTGGCTGGGGGGTCCCAGGGGGCCAGCGGGCCCCCTGGTGGGGGTCCGGGGGCAGCGCCCCCGGCGCGACGGTAAAGGGAATATTCCATGGAATATTCCCTGTCGGAGTCAGAAAACATTTATATTTGTTAGGTCGGTTCAACCAGTCTAAGCCGTGTATGGCAATTACGCGGGCGGTGGCCGCCCACGCTCTGCCGCCCATGTATTGTCGTCCATGGCAGGCCACCCATGATCCTATATATACATGACTTCTGCACTACCTAAGACACCGAGTTGAGCCAGCATACCTCTACCTTGTATCTCCCTATCTAGAGTTGTCTAGATCACCATTTAAGCTCTACCTTGAGAGCGCACGGGTGGACAACTCCATCATCTTTGTACTTGTTGCTAGTAGAAAATTGTTGAGATTCTCCTATATCTGTTATCTTCTCTGCTATTGCTCCTGTGTTATATTGCGTAACTATTGTCTTACATGGTATCAGAGCTGTAAGGTTCGAATAGCTTGAGAAGTATCATTATTTTAGCCTACTAGCAGACTAGAATATCAGTAGATTATTCGAGTGATTACATGATGGCTTCATCGTCGAACACTAGTCTTGGTGCTTCTGCTAATGTTAATGCTGCACCTATTCGAATTCGTCCACCTGCATTCACTGAAGGGAAGCTGGATGGAACCAACTATACACTCTGGAAGTTCAAAATTTCTGCAATTTTGGACTCCTATGAATTACTTGACACTGTCATGGGACCGATGGGATTGGATCCAGAGCCTATACCAGTTGAAGATCCAGCAAATTCAAGATTGATGATTCAGCCAGATCCAGATCTTCTACGAGCTTGGAAGAGGCGGAATGCTGATGCATTATGTGCGATTGTCACTAGTGTAAGTGATTCTGTGCTTACTTTAGTTCAACATACTACTAAAGCACATGAGGCTTGGGGCATATTGGCTCGACAATATGAGACCAAGAACCACACTAGGATACAGAATTTAGAAAATCAGTTGGCAAATGAAAAGCATTCTGATTCTGAAAAGGCTGAAGATTTTATCAAACGGATAAAGCATCTTCAAGATCAATTGGCTGCAGTTGGTGTTGTTATAACACCAGAAGAGCTGGCTCGAAGATCTGTACGTGTTCTTCCAGCAAAGTATGATGGATTAGTAACAGCCCTTAACACTCAGGTAAGGCCAACTCCTCTTACATTTGAAGAGTTTTGTGCGATGCTTTTAGAAGAAGAGATGCGGCTGAAGAATCGGCAAAGTACAACTGATGCTGCATTCTCAGCAAATGCAAAAGGTAAAGGCTCTTCTGAGGGATCAAAGAAGAAGCCAAAGAAGAAAAAGTTCACAGGAAGTTGCTTCTATTGTGAAAAGAAAGGCCATGCCATCAAGGATTGCAGAAAGAAGCAAGCTGATGAACGGAATGGGACTGTAAAATCATCATGGAAGAACAAAGAGTCTGCAAACAACACAGAGCTGGAACTTTGGGTAGCTATTGAAGAGGTATGTTCATCTGCTCAAGCTCGTGTTGATGAGCCATGGATTTTAGATAGTGGAGCTTCTCGCCATATGACCAGTAAAAAGGATTGGTATAGTTCCCTAGTGCCTCTGCGGGAATCCATCAATGTAGTGGTGGGAAATGACTCCAAGTGTCCAGCCGAAGGAACTGGAACCATCTCTTTTATCACTTCTCCAGGTGTTGAGAAAAAGTTATCCGATGTTCTCTACGTACCTACACTCAAAAGAAATTTGTTGTCAGTTTCTGCAATAACAGATCGTGGACTTGAAGTTCACTTCAATAAGAGTGGTGCAGAAATCATGGATTCATCAGGTAATGTTGTAGGTAAAGGGATACGACGGGATAACTTGTATGAGTTAAGTGCTTTAACTGCTACAGAAGATAAAGATGTAAGCAGGTTATGGCACCAAAGATTTGGGCATCTCGGATTTGCAGTTTTGAAGGAGATGCAAGGAACAGGGATGGTTGCTCATTTGCCTGCATTTTCAGATTTGCAGGAACCTTGTGAAGCTTGTATGATGGGCAAGCAACAACGAAAGGCATTTCCAAGAGAGACCAGCAATCGATCTCAAGCTCCTCTAGAGTTGGTACATGCTGATCTCTGCGGTAAAATGTCTACACCTGCTTTAGGAGGATCTTTCTACTTTTTGCTGTTAGTCGACGATTATAGTAGAAAGATGTGGGTTTATTTCATTCGAGAGAAGGCTGATGCTTTTGAAAAATTTAAAACGTGGCATAAGTATGTAGAAAATGAATCACGAAGGAAACTGAAGAAATTTAGAACAGATAGAGGAGGTGAATTCTTGTCAACAGAATTCAACAATTACTGTAAGGATCATGGTGTGAAAAGGCAACTTACCACAGCTCATACACCTTAACAAAATGGCGTTGTTGAGCGCAGGAACAGGACAGTAGTTGAAATGGCTCGTTGTATGTTGAAGGCTCAAGACATGCCTGATTCATTCTGGGCAGAAGCAGTCAATACAGCAGTGTACATCCTCAATCGAAGCTACACAAAAGCACTGAAGGGGATGACTCCTCAAGAAGCATATTCTGGTAAAAAGCCTTCAGTTTTGCATTTCAGAATTTTTGGTTGTTTCTGTTATGCACATATTCCTGATTCAACAAGATCAAAGTTGGATTCAAAAAGCAAAAAGTGTGTCTTCCTAGGATATAGTGAAGAGTCTAAAGCATACAGGTTATGGGATCCTGAGGCAAGGAAGATTTTTGTCAGCCGAGATGTGGTGTTTGATGAACGACCACACTTAGTAGAAGATAAAGGTAAATCTACTATCTCATCAAACGGAGAAATATCTCACCTTGTGCCTATCAAAAGACAGGTTAAAGTTGAGGAGGAGGAAACATCTGATGGAGAAATTTCCTCAATAAAAAGCCAACCAGTTGTAGCTGCACAGCGTAAGCCACTACCAAAGTGGGCACAACAGCTCTTTGATGATCACAATCCACATGTAGATGTACCAGAATCATCATCGGATGGATTACGAAGATCAAAGAGAATAGAGGAGCAAAGAAGAGCCTCAGAACACATTGTTAACATGGCTCTAATGGCAGATATCATGGGTTCGATAAAGGAACCTACCACCATTGAAGAAGCCATTGATGATCCAGATTGGAGAGCGGCAATGCAGTCTGAGTATGATAGTATACTCAAAAATGATACATGGGATCTAGTCGACTTGCCGCCAAAGAAGAAGGTAATAGGTACTAAATGGATTTGGAAAGCTAAGTATAAAGCTGATGGAACATTAGAAAAGTATAAGGCACGATTAGTTGCACAGGGTTTTTCACAGATTGAAGGATTTGATGTTCAAGAAACTTTTGCACCAACAGCACGCATGACAACTATTCGGACGGTACTTGCAGTAGCTGCACAAAAGTCTTGGCCTATTTTCCAGATGGATGTCAAATCTGCATTTTTGAATGGTCACCTCAAGGAGGAGGTATATGTATCTCAACCACCAGGTTTTGAGGTGCCCAATTCAGAAAATAAAGTTTGCAGGTTGAAGAAAGCTTTGTATGGACTTAAGCAAGCTCCACGGGCTTGGTACCAACGAATAGATCATTTTTTCAAAAATATGGGTTTTGAAAGAAGTACTTCTGATGCTAACTTGTATGTAACGAAAAGGGATAGCAAGCTAGTTGTTGTCATTGTATATGTAGATGATTTGATCATTACAGGAGATCATCAGGAACTCATCAATCAAACTCGGATCAGCTTGGGAACTGAGTTTGAAATGACAGACTTAGGTCTACTCCATTTTTGTCTGGGAATTGAAGTATGGCAAAGCAAGGATGGCATTTTCATCTCACAACAAAAATATTCCAAAGAAATTCTCAAGGCATTTGGAATGATGGACTGCAAACCAACTAGCACACCTATGGAGGTAAATCATAAGCTATCTATGGATGATAACATGCCTGATGTAGATGCTAAGAAGTATAGGAAGCTCGTTGGAAGTCTTATTTTTCTGTGCAACACTAGACCAGACATTTGCTATGCTGTTGGAGTGTTAAGCAGGTTTTCCAACAAACCTAAGGAGAGTCACTGGAATGCTGGAATGCGAATTCTAAGGTACATTGCAGGAACCTTGGATTTTGGTATTTTGTATACCACAGGTGATACACTCCAAGGATATTGTGATTCAGATTGGGCTGGAGATTGTGATTCTAGAAAATCAGTTTCTGGATATTGTTTCTCACTTGGTTCAGGAATATTTTCTTGGGTAAGTAGGAAGCAACCAACTCTCGCACTCTCCTCCACTGAAGCAGAGTACAAAGCAGCTTGTTTTGCTTCTTGTGAGGCAGTCTGGTTAAGGAGAATTCTTGCAGATCTAGGCTTTCCATCAAATATGCCAACTGTACTCAAGTGTGATAATCAAAGTTGTATGGCTATTGCAAAGAACCCAGTATTTCATGCTCGCACCAAGCACATAGAAGTACAGTACCATTACATTCGTGAGCTAATTGAAGATGAAATTTTGGAGCTAGAATATTGCCCAACAGAGGCAAATTGTGCTGACATATTCACTAAAGCACTTGGAAGAGAGCAGCTCAACAAGCATCTTCAACAGATGGGCATAGGACCGAGACCTACTTGACTTATCATCGGTAA
The DNA here is from genome assembly GCA_020310875.1 of Ceratopteris richardii. Lineage (NCBI taxonomy): Eukaryota > Viridiplantae > Streptophyta > Polypodiopsida > Polypodiales > Pteridaceae > Ceratopteris > Ceratopteris richardii. The sequence continues at coordinate 110,447,516 of CM035425.1, read as the reverse complement.
ACATTGAGGGGGGGTGTTAGTATATGATCAATGTCTACCCCTCATGATTGTATGCACATTTTGTAAGGCCCCCTTTATGAGGAGAAGCCAAGCGTGCATTACCCAATTGATGGGAATCCCAACTTGAATGTTGGATGAAGGTCATATTGGACCATGTAAGATATTATAAGGAAAGGGAGTTACCAGGGTCCCCAATTGTGGGGTCCGGGGCAGCGGTGAGCAGCCCCGGCTGGGGGGTCCAAGGGGGCCAGCGGGCCCCCTGGCTGGGGGGTCCCAGGGGGCCAGCGGGCCCCCTGGTGGGGGTCCGGGGGCAGCGCCCCCGGCGCGACGGTAAAGGGAATATTCCATGGAATATTCCCTGTCGGAGTCAGAAAACATTTATATTTGTTAGGTCGGTTCAACCAGTCTAAGCCGTGTATGGCAATTACGCGGGCGGTGGCCGCCCACGCTCTGCCGCCCATGTATTGTCGTCCATGGCAGGCCACCCATGATCCTATATATACATGACTTCTGCACTACCTAAGACACCGAGTTGAGCCAGCATACCTCTACCTTGTATCTCCCTATCTAGAGTTGTCTAGATCACCATTTAAGCTCTACCTTGAGAGCGCACGGGTGGACAACTCCATCATCTTTGTACTTGTTGCTAGTAGAAAATTGTTGAGATTCTCCTATATCTGTTATCTTCTCTGCTATTGCTCCTGTGTTATATTGCGTAACTATTGTCTTACAGTTTGGACTATGCCACATTGACAAGGGTTGATATACGTTATATTGTGAATGTGCTAAGTTAATCTATGCACACCCAAGAAACCTCACATGGAGGCTACCAAGAGGATACTCAAGTATCTCAAAGGGACTATGAATGAGGGATTATACTACCCTTATGTATCCGATTTAAATTTAAAATTTTTCTCTAATGTAGATTGGGATCGCTCCAAGGAAGACAGAAGGAGCACCTCAAGTTATCTTACCTTTGCAAGTTCAAAACTTGTTTCATGGTCATCCAAGAAGCAACCCACAATTGCTCTCTCTTCCACAAAGGCTGAATATAGAGGTCTTGCCATAGCTACCCAAGACCCTATGTGGATGAAGACACTATTCACAGATCTTGGTTTGGAGATTGGAACTCCAAATATTTTTGGTGACAATATGAGCTCCATTCACTTAGCTGGTAATCCAATTTTTCATGCAAGGACTAAACATATTGAAGTTCATTATCATTATGTAAGAGAGAAGAACTTCATTAAGGAGATTTGTGAAGAGAGATGGTGGATGCAATCCAAAGATGAGTAGGTGACGCTACAACCAGCTTCACACCAGCCAACTGAGACTTCAGAGTTGTTTAGTAGACCCTTTGAGCTTCCTAAATCCACCAAAATATCAGCCAAGTACTTTGGAACATGTATCCCAAAAGTTTAAGTCAAGACAGACAAGTTGCGAAATGACTAGCTCCCAAAACTTGCTATTTTTGGACATACACCTACTGGAAAAAATGAACAGTGCTCTCAACCTGGAAGGAATTAGAAAGATTCCTTTTGGGCATAGCAAATAGACTTAGCAAGCTTTCCAATCCAAGTTAAAACACTTCAAATGATGGACTGAGCATTGAGAACAAGTTTCATCAATTTCTGGAACATGCCCACCATTCTTGGGGCTCTGCAGAGATAGACCAATGAGCAGTAAATTTCAGATATCTTCAAAACTATTAATCCAATGACCTTGAACATTTATAGCTAAAAAGTAGACCGTAGGAGCTATCCAAAGCAAGTTAAATCACAGAAAACGGATCAGTAGAACTCGAGATATGACCTTCTGAAGGTACTGCTTTGAGTGAGTATAGCAGAGAACAAAACAGAGAAGTAGATGATAATAAATGTATAGATTCACATATGATTACAACCACATTGGCAATGAATCTTTGCACAATGGGAGTAGAATGATAGAGCTATGTAGTAAGCTCTTCAATCTCTACAAAATGACATCAAGTGGTCACGTACAAGGCTTGCTAATCGCCTCTTCCTTCTTGCTCTTTTTATAGCTATTCTTGGAGGGCGTTTTGAATTCGAATTCGAATGGCTCCACCTAAAAGTGATCCCCAAAGTTGGGAGAGATTCCCTCAGCTCAAAAATTCGTGATTTTGGTAGTTAGAGCCACGAATGTGCTTTTACATCATGCATGAGGTAAGCCATCCTTTTCTTTTTTTCTTTTTCCAAATACAAGAGATAAAAATGAACTCTTTTACAAGAGGTGTTCACATGACTACTCATGTGACTTACAAATGAGGATGATATCAAATATATCAAGCATGTAGGCTTGGGTAAAATGCACCAACAGCTCCCCCTCAAGCCTAACATGCTTGGCCTTCAAATAAGTCTTCAATTGTCCTTGATTTCCTGCAAGCCAATCATCAACTTGAATCTACTTAACTTTGTACCATCAAGAGCTTTAGTCAACACGTCTGCACATTGCATATCTGTAGAGACATAGGATAGTTGAATATCCTTGCTCATTAGCTTCTCCCTTACATAATGGTAGTGGACTTCAATATGCTTGGTTCTAGCATGGTATACCGGATTAGCTGCTAGATGTAGTGAGCTTGTGTTGTCACCAAAAATATGAGGTGTTGAAGAATGAAGTCCAAGATCTGTGTACAAAGACTTTAACCACATGATTTCTTGAGTTGCATTAGCCAAACCTCTATCTTCTGCTTCAGTAGAAGATAATGCCACGGTTGGTTGCTTCTTCGATGACCAAGAAATGATTTTTGAACCTGCAAATGATATATACCCTGATGTGCTTCTTCTATCATCTTTAGATCCGGCCCAATCTGCATCTGAGTAGACCTTTAGCTCAATATCTGAAGTATATGAATAGAACAAACCTTCATTCATGGTCCCCTTTAGGTACTTGAGGATTCTCTTGGCCGCTTCCATATGTGGTCTTCTCGGCTTATGCATAAACTGACTCAATATGCTAACACTATAGCATATATCCACCCTTGTGAGTGTTGCATAGTTCAAACTTCCAACCAAGCTTTGATAGCTTGTAATGTCTTCAATTGGCTCTCCTTCATAAGCACTAAGCTTATGATTTTGCTCCATAGGTGTACCTGCACACTTGGTATTTTCCATCTTGAACTTGACGAGCATGTCATGGATATACTTCCTTTGTGTGATGTATATTCCTGAATCTGTGTAGATCAACTCCAATCCAAGAAAATAAGTGAGTGGTCCGAGGTCACTTATTTTGAACTCCTCCTTCATTTGACTCTTTACCTGTTTGATTCCTTCAAGATCATTGCCTGTGATAATAATATCATCAACATACACACATAAATAGATCACTTCAGATCCATTCCTCTTTATGAACAAAGAGGTATCCGCCTTGCTAGCTTTGAATCCTTGGTCCTGCAAATAAGTCACCAATCTAAAATTCCAAGCTCTTGGAGCTTGCTTCAGTCCATACAAATCTTTCTTTAGTTTGCATACATAGTTAGGATGATGTGCATCCTCATATCCAGGAGGTTGTGCCATATACACTTCCTCAGAAATCCATCCATTCAAGAAAGCATTCTTTACATCAAGTTGATAAAGATTCCAATTTCTAGATGCAGCAAGACTAATGAGAACCCTAATTGTAGGCATTTTTGCAATAGGAGAGAAAGTCTCCTCATAATCAATACCATGGGTTTGAGCAAACCCTTTAGCAACTAACCTTGCTTTGTGTTTATTTATACTTCCATCTGGATTCCTCTTGATTTTGTATATCCATCCAGATCCAATTACCTTCATAGATGGCTTGTTAGGTACAAGCTCCCAAGTGTCATTCTCCTTCCAGGCTTCCATTTCTTCATCCATTGCATCTCTCCAAGCTTTCTTGCTTTGTGCTTCTTCGAATGTGGTAGATTCTTCATTGGTTGAATCCTTTGCAATGTAGATTGAGTGCTTCATGACCAAAGAAGTATCATAACCAAACCTCTCTGGTTTTTTCTTCTCCCTCGAAGACCTTCTAAGTGGTTGATGTGAGCTCTCGGGTCCATATGTAGCATCCTGCATCTTTGCTTTACCTTTGTTCTTCCATAGCTTTAGTCTTTCCAAGTCTTCTAGGTCAATCTCCGAATCACTTTCTTCAATCTGCTTTGGCTCCTTTGGTTGAAGTGATGGAAAATCTTCATCCAAGTCATATGGCAGCTTCACTTTCCTGTCATCATCAAACCATGATTTGTTTTCATCAAAAATTACATCTCTACTCACAGAAAATCCTTTATTGGTTGGATTGTACAATCTATATCCTTTTTGGTTTTGCGATATTAGGCAAACCAAGTACACTTTGGTCCTTGCAAATCTGTTTGAGTGTCCTCTCACCAATGTGAGCAAGCCTTTTGTGCCATATCTCCAACTCTGTTAGAGTTTGAGATCCATAGCTAAACAAAGCTATGTTCTTTATATCTTCCACTTCAAAAGTGAAAAGCCTTCCTGTCTTTTCCCCTTTGGCAATCCTTCAAAAGCCTTGCCTTGGGTCTTCAACATATGCTCCAAATCGGTTGAATGTAACCTGCAATCCTTTTTCAACAATCTGTCCAACACTTATTAAATTTTTGGTAATTGTAGGGACATACAAGACTTTGCTTAAGAGGTTCATATTCCCATCTGATGTCTTCACATTACCTATCTTCTCCACTGAGTGCTTTGTGTCATCTCCTGTCTACACTTCATGCTTGTTATGAGGATCTTCCAAATCAGAAAGTAAAGCCACATTTCCTACTACATGGTTCGAGCATCCCGAATCAATGTAAAATATGTGATCATCATCCTTACCCTTCTTCGCTGATAGATTCATAATCAATAATGAATCTTCTTGACTTTGGTCCTCTGCATAGTTATTGTAATCTCTTCTTCCTCTATAGCCACTTTGATAGTTGTTGTTGTTGTTGTAATTGTTGTTGTAGTAGTTGTTGTTGTTGTAGCCTCCATTGTATCTGCCTCTATTTGATCCATAGCCACCTCTATTGAATCCTCTTCCTCGGGTTCCTGAAACATTCTTCAGTAGTATGGTTAGATAAGCCACATATGTTGCAAGGTTGAGATGATTGGAATCTCCCCCTGCCTTGCTTTCCACCTCTGCCTCTATTGAGTTCCTCGGGTTCCTGAAACATTCTTCAGTAGTATGGTTAGATAAGCCACATATGTTGCAAGGTTGAGATGATTGGAATCTCCCCCTGCCTTGCTTTCCACCTCTGCCTCTTCCTCTAGCTCTTCCTCTACCTGCAAAGTTTGCTTGGAAAGAGCTTCCTTCATCTTCATTCTTCCTATTCTTTGACTTGTCCTTGACCTTAGCTTTATCAGAATATAAGGCAAAAGTTTGATTACCTCTTGAGGACTCACCACCTTTGCTAATCTTTGCTTCATGAGTGAAGAGTTGGCCCATGAGTGTGTTGAGGTCGGGTACATGCATATCCATGTATAAATCATTCTTTCTAGGTTTACATGTGTAAAGCTCAAGACTTTTACAATGGTGAAAGATCCATGAAAAATCTTTTTTAAAAACTACAATAAGTGAGCATAAGAAGAAAAACTCTCCAATGGATATTCTTTCGACGGGATAGCCTTTGATGTAGATGAAATCCACCTCAAGCATAGTGTAAGCTTGATGTTCCAACACCTCCCCCTCAAGCTAAAGGTATGCTTGAGTCTTCATTCTCTGATAGGTTCAATACCTGCCATAACTTTGAATCTACAAAGCTTTATTCCATCAAGTAACTTTGTCATCATATCTACTATTTGATTTTCAATAGGAACAAAAGAAATGTCAATCTCCTTTGCCATGAGCTTCTCCCTGATGAGGTGTTAATGCACCTCTATGTGTTTGGTTTTTGAATGGAAAATAGGGTTTTTGGCTAGATGCATGGTACTTACATTATCTCCAAAATATGTGAGGTTAGGAACTCACAAGTCCCAAATTGTATACAATGCCTTTAACCATATTGCCTCTTGAGTTGCTATGGTCAAGCCTCTGTACTCTTCTTCAGTCGAGGATACAGCAACTGTTGGTTGCTTCATGGAACTCCATGATGCTAGATTTGAACCTGCAAATGCTAAGTAACTAGAAGTACTTTTTCTAACATCCTTAGCTCCTGCCCAATCTGCATCCGAATAGATTTTGATATCCAAATCTGAAGATAGGGATAGAATATACCTTCATTGATTGTACCTTTGAGGTACTTAAGTATTCTCTTAGCTCCATCCATGTGTGGTCTTCTCGGTGAGTGCATGAATTGACTAAGCACTCCCACACTATATGAGATGTTTGCCCTTGTATGAGTAGCATATATCAAGCTACCAACCAAGCTTTGACACTCTTTAAGGTCTTCAATTTTCTCACCTTCATAAACACTAAGTTTATGATTCATCTCCAAAGGTGTACCTACCGCTTTAGTGTTCTCCATTTTGAACCTGAGAAGTAGATCCGGAATGTATCTTCTCTGAGTCAAATACATTCCTTCATGTGTGTATATCACCTGATACCTAGGAAATATGTGAGCTCACCTAGGTCACTGATTTTGAACTCCTCTTACTTATGTCTCTTGATCCTTTGAATGCCATTTAGACCATCACTTGTGACGATAATATCATCTACATATACACATAGATAGATAACCTCATCGTGATGCCTTTTGATGAATAGAGAAGGATCTGAGTTGCTGGGTCTGAATCCTTGATCTTGAAGTTATGTAAGCAACCTATAATTTTAAACTCTAGGAGCTTGTTTCAATCCATACAATGCTTTCTTAAGTCTACAAACATAAGATGGATGATTAGGGTTCTCAAAACCTAGTGGTTATGACATGTATACCTCTTCACTTATCCAACCATTTGAGAATGCATTTTTCACATCAAGTTGGAGGAGTCTCCAATTCCTTGCAGCAGCTACACTTATCAATGTCCTGATTGTAGTCATCTTCGCAACTAGTGAGGATGTTTCCTCATAGTCTATACCATGAGTTTGTGAGCATCCTTTGGCAACTAAGCTTTCCTTGTACATGCAAACTGATCCATTTGAATTTCTTTTAACTTTATACACGCATTTGCAACCAATTACCTTTTGATTCGGTGACATTGGAACCAAATCCCAAGTGTCCATCTTCTTCAATGCATCTATTTCTTCTTTCATGGCCTTTTCGAGTTAGGGTTTCCCTTTTCCTCTTCATAGGTTGAGGGTTGCTCTGAAAATAGAGTCTTTTGCTAAGTAGATTGAATGCTTCATAAAAAATGTGGAATCATATCCATACCTTTCTGGTTGTTTCTTCTCTCTTGCTGATCTTCTAGGTGCCTGTTTGGAGCATTCTCCAACCTCTTGCATCTTTGCTTTGCCTCGACTTCCATAGCTTGTAATCCTTTTATGTTTCATCATGGTCATCGTCAGTATCACTTCTTGGATCCTGGACTTGTGTATCATGATTGCTTCCTAATTGATGAGAATCAGATTCAAGATCATATGGTAGAGTTACATTTCATTTGTCTTTCTTATACCAAGATCTGTGTTCTTCAAACACATCTACTTGTAGTGAATTGCTTAGTTAAAGGATTATAGAACCTGTAACCCCTCTGAGTTGAATCGTATCCAATAGACACTGCCTTTGTTGCACTTTCATCTAGTTTACCTCTTATTTGTGATGGTACATGAACTTCTAACATGAGTTAAGATGTATTAGGAAGGTTTTGGGTTACTTTTCCATGCTATAATAAGAGGGGAGAAGTCATGATCTTGTGGAAAGTCGAAGAGAGTCATAGGTGTATCTCTCTACTATTGTAATTTTGAATAGAGAGAAGGAAAAGTTTGTATCTCCCTCCATATTTATCCAAATCACATATTGCATTATTCATTGGAAATGTCTAATTTTCTGCTTTACAACTTGTAAATTTTCATGTTCATTGGCATTGTGAACTTGTTGAAGGAGATGGACGATAATCTTCAGAAATGAAGTGATGTTCCTTAAACCTACTTCACTGGTCAAGAAGAACTACTAGAGAGTGTAGTGGTTCTATTTAGCTTCCTAATCATCATAAATAATCACCTATGGTTTTCGCAACATGATTCACTAAGCAATGGATCAAAAGAGATAGGTAGAAAGTTGATCCAAGGTCATAAACTTGCTATTCTTGTCTCTACACCTGTTCAGTATATTGAATGGTTCTATGAGCACAGTAGCAATTATATTAATTCCTTTTGGTCATGCATAACTAGCTTAAATAGCTACCAAAAATGAGTGATTTCAACAAAAATGATGAAGTGCACGCTGAGTATGATGTTCACAAATTCATAGGACATGCCCCACATTTGTCGGAGTGCATCAGTCAACAGACCAGAGAGTAACAAACTGCTAATATCTTATGATTCTGAGAAGCAACGATAATGAGATTTTGTAGCTATAAACTAGATAGTATGTTGAAGCTATGATGCTTCAAATCATGGGGAATTATCAATCATGCAGTAAGAACAAGCTCTAAGGAAATCACTGTACTCAAATAGTCATGATAGAGAAGTAACATGAAGATGTGATGATAATATATGTATTAAATCATGTAAAAATACAATGTCATTGGCAATAATCTATTGCTGAATGTGAGGGAGGTGAATGAGCTATGAAGTGAGCTCTCAAATTGACAATTTATCCCTTTCAAAAATCATCTCATGGAGTAGAGATATCATGTGGGTCATTTGATCCTCTTTTTATATTTGTGTTTGGAGTCCATGTTTGAATTTAAATTCAAAAGTCCACCTAAAAGTGAATCCTAAAGTATAGGATATATTCTCGCATCAATCAACTACCAAATGAATCATGATTTGAAGTTTCCTAACTAGACATGCAAGTAATGCACTTTTACAAAGGAAAATATACTTGATTTTACAAGAGATTGATCATATAAGGTTCCATGGGCAATATGCTAATCATCCAAGTATGGAGGCTTGGATTCTCTTGCACCAATAGCTCCCCCACAAGCCTAACATGCTTGCTCTTCATTCTTCCTTGATCTCTTGCAAACCAATCATCAATTTGAACCTATTCGTCTTGGTTCCATCCAAAGACTTTGTGAGTATATCTGCACATTGTAAATGAGTTGATACATAGGATAGTTGAATGTCCTTGCTAAGAAATTTCTCCCTTACATAATGATAGTTCACTTCAATGTGCTTAGTCCTTGCACGATATACAGGATTGGCAGCCAAATGAAGTGAACTAGTGTTGTCTCAAAAGATTATTGGAGTGTAAGAATGTAACCCCAAATCTGCATAGAGTTGCTTGAGCCACATAGCTTCTTGAGTTGCATTTGCTAAACCTTTGTATTTTGCCTCTGTAGATGACGAAGCCATAGTTGGTTGATTTTTAGATGACCATGATATTAGCTTTGAAAGACACGTATCCTGTGGTGCTCCTCCTATCATCCTTGGAGCCAACCCAATTTGCATCAGAATACATCTTTATGTCTAAGTCAGAAGTGAAGGGATAAAACAACCCTTCATTCATGGTACCCTTTAAATACTTTAGTACCCTCTTGGCAGCTTCCATGTGAGGTTTACTCGGTGCATGCATAAATTGGCTTAATGTACTTACTCCATAAGTAATGTTTACTCTTGTTACGGTAGCATAGTTAAGACTCCCTACAAGGTTTTGAAACCTATGATGTATCATGAATATACCTGCAATTTTTGGTGTTCTCCATCTTGAATTTTACCAATATATCATGAATGTACTTTTTTCGAGTAATAAATACACCAAAATCTATATGCACAAGTTCTGGACCAAGAAAGTATGTTAACAAACCAAGATCACTGATTTTAAATTCTTCCATTACTTGAGCTTTAACCTACTTGATGCCATTAGCATCATTCGCTGTAATGATAATGTCATCCACATAGACACGTAAGTAGATTACCTATGAGTTGGTCTTCTCTATAAATAAAGAAGAATCTATCTTGCTAACCACGAAAATTTGATCCTACAAATAAGTAACTAGCCTATGGTTCCGAGTTCTAGGAGCTTGCTTTAAGCCATCAAGTGCCTTCCTTTGCTTGCATACATAATGTGATTTATCTTTATCTTCAAACCCTGGTGGTTGTGCCATATACACATCTTCTACGATCCATCCATTTAGAAATGCATTCCTGACATCTAACTGGTATAGGTTCGAATTCTTGGAGGCAATAATACTTCCCAAAACCCTAATTGTTGGCATCTTAGTGAGAGGTGAAAAGGTTTCTTCATAGTCCACTCCATGGGTTTGAGTAAACCCTTTTTCCACTAACCTTGCCTTGTACCTTTTTATAGAACCATCTATTTTTTTTTATTTTATATATCCACCTTGATCCTATTAGCTTCATTCTTGGCTTCTTGGGAACCAAGTCCCCATTGCGGTTTCTTGAAGTGCTTCTAATTGTTCTTGCATGGCTTCTCTCCATTCTTTCTTCTTATTGGCCTCTTCAAATGAAGAAGGTTCTTCTATCATAAAGTCTCTAGTGATATACATAGAATTCTTGGTGATTAAGGATGTCTCATAGCCATACATTATGGGCTTTTTGCTTTCCCTTTGTGATCTCCTAAGTGCTTCATTGGAGGACTCTAGAATGTCTTCCAATTGCTTAAATTTGGTATTGCCTCTTGACTTCCAAGCCTTGGAGTCAATTTGTTCTTCATCCTCTGAATTCACACCTTCTAGTACTTGTTGATCTACTTGAGTGAGAGTTGGAAAATCATTTTCCAAATCATTAGGTAACTTGATCTTCCTGCAATCATCTTCAAACCATGAATTATTTTCATCAAATACTACATCCCTACTAGATGTAAATCCTTTGTTAGTGGGATTATATAGCCTATAACCCTTCCGGTTTTCGTCATACCCAATAAATATGCACTTTTCAGCTTTAGGATCAAGTTCCCTCTAATCTATGAGGGAACGTGTGCATAAGCAACGCATCAAAATATCTTGCAAAGTTAACCAAGTAAGTGGTTGCAGAAACACCCTCTGCCCATAGGTTTCTTCTCATTTGACATTGACCTTGTAGCTTCTACTATCAACCTGTTCCTTCTCTCTACCACTCCTTAGTTCAATAGTATATCTTGTTTTGACTTCTCTTTTTATACATCTATCCTATAAGAATGAATCAAATTCATGTCAAAAATACTCACCACCTCACCTCCATCAGATATGATCCTCTTCAAGCTTCTACCTGTTTGGTTCTCAACCATTGCCAAATGCTTTTCGAACATGTAAATACTTCATCCTTATGCTTCATGAAATAAAGATTTGTCCATCTACTGTAATCATCTATAAATGAAACATAGTACCTTGAACCTGAGATTGATGGATCTTTGCTAGGACCCCACACATCAATGTGTACAAGCTCCAAGTATTCTTCATACGTGTACCTTTTTCCATTGAATGGTTGCATGTGAGCTTTTCCAAATTGGCATGCTCCAATTTGTATATCATGTGTTGCTTGGACACATTAGGGATGCCAAACACACTTTGGTCCATGCATATTTGCTTTAGTGTTCTTTCTCCTATATGTCCTAGCCTTTTATGCCATATCTCTAGCTCAGATAGGATTTGATCTTTGTAATTGAGTAGTGCTATGTTTTTGGTGTCGTCAATATCAAATGTAAAGAGCCTACCAAATTTCTCACCTTTTGAAATCCTCTTGAAGCCTTGTTGAGGGTCCTCCATATATGCTCCATGCCTTGTGAATCTGACCTATGGGCCTTTCTCAGCAATCTGTCCAACACTAATCAGCTTTTTGGTTATAGTTGCCACATACAAAAGCTTACTTAAGACGTTCATGTTAGCATCAGAAGCCTTTACATTTCCAATTTTGTTGACAGAGTGTCTAGTGTCATCACCTGTCTGCACTTCATGCTTCCCTTTGGGTTCTTCAGGATCAGATAATAATGCTACATTTCGAGCCACATGATTGGAACAACCTGAATCAAAATAGAAAAGATGCTCATCATCTTTACCTTGTTTGGATGTCATGTTCATAAGGAGTAGAGAATCATCTTGGTCTTCTATGCAGTTGCTATAATCTCTTCTTCCTTATAAACCTCCTTGATAATTTTTATTGTTGTAGCCTTGGTTATAGTTGTGATTGTAATTGCTTCCTCCATTGTTGAACCTGCCTTTGGATTGTCCATAGCTCCCTCTATGGAAGCCTCTTCCCCTTTGATTCCTTGTGTTCTTGAAGCATTCTTCTATGATGTGGTTGGTAAGGCCAAAAATATTGCAAGGTGGATTATTGTAGGATCTCCCCTTGGCTTGTTTTCCTCCTCTGCCCCTTCCTTTAGTACCTCTTCCTATACCTATGTAGTTAACTTGAGAGGTACTAGCCTCTTCTTCATTCTTCTTGCTTTTACATATATCCTTACTTTTATTCTTATCTATATAAAGGTCAGAAGATTGGTTACCTCGAGAGTTCTCACCATTCTTGTTGAGCTTTGTCTCATGGATGAAGAGTTGCCCCATCAAGGTGTTGAGGTCAGGTACTTGCATATCCATATAAACGTCCATTGTTGTGGTGAATGACTCCCACTTATCATCAGCTTTGATGCCATTAATGATCTACCTTACTATATGTTCTTCTTCTATCTCCTCTCCAATTCTTGCAAGCTCATCAGCCACATCCTTCATCTTGGTTACATAATCAGACACACTTTGTTTTGCTTGCTTCTTTAGGGTTGTAAACTCCATCCATAGCTAGTTCTTCCTAGCTCTTGTATTTGATGAGAAATATGATGAGAGTACTTCCTAGGTCTCCTCGGAGGTCTTGGCATTCCTAATATGAGGAAAGAAGAAATCAGATATTGATTTTAATAGATAGGACTTGGCAAGGGCATCCTTTGCACACCATGTGGTCAACCTTTGTTGCTCTTCCTTTCTGGGTTAATGCTTGCTCCTGATTGTTGGAATTTCTTCATCTCTTGAGATGTATCCATATAGACTTATCCCTTGAAGGTAGACTTGCATCCTTAGTGACCATGCTGAGTAGTTGCTTCTATCGAGTTTACCAATGAATGATTGAAATCCATCTCCCATCTTACTTGTTGTTGCTCTGATACCACTATTGAAGGAGATGGAGGATATTCTTATGAGATGAAGTGGTCAAGACAGGAACAACCTCTGGAGAGTGTATTGGGCCTCTTTAGCTTGCTAATGATCATAAATAATCACCTATGTTGTTTGGAACATGATCCACTAACTAGATAGGTAGAAAATTGATTTAAGGTCATAAACTTGTTGATATTGTCTATACACCTATTTAGTATATTGAATAGTTCTCTCAGCACAGTAGAAATTAGCTTAATTCCTTTTTGAAATGTCTAATTAGCTTAGACATCTACCAAACATTAGGGACTTGAAAAAAAATGATAAACTACATGCTCATTATGATGTTTAGCAAATCATAGGACATGCCTAATATTTTTGGGGTGCATCACTCAACATACCAAAGAGTAATGAACTACTAATATCGCATGACTCTAAGCAACAATGATAATGAGATTTTGTATCTATAAAATAGAAAGTATGTTGAAGCTATGATGCTTTAAATCATGGGAAATGATCAATTAATCACTGAGAACAAGCTATGAGAAGATCATTGTATTGATGTAGTCATGGTAGAGAAGTGACATGATGATGTAATGATAATGTATGTATTAAATAATGTACAAATACAATGTCATTGGCAATAATCTATTGTCAATGTGAGGGAGGTGAATGAGCTATGGAGTGAGCTCTCAATTCACAATGTATGTCTTTCAAAACTAATCTCATGGAGTTGAGATATCATGCAGGTCATTTGATCCTCTTTTTATATTTGTCTTTGGAGCAAATGTTTGAATTCAAATTCAAAAGTCCACCTAAAAGTGAATCCTAAAGTATAGGATATATTCTCTCATCAATAGGATAGAATCAACTACCAAAGGAGTTGTGATTTTAAGTTTCCTAACTCCATGTGCAAGTAAGGCACTTTTACAAAGGTAAATGTACTTGATTTTACAACAGATTGATCATATAAGGATCCATGAGCAATATGCTAATCATCCAAGTATGTGGGCTTGGTTTCTACAAGTGGTGTGTATTTTTGAGTTTGTCTCTGTTGAAAGTCTTCATTAAACCTCATAATTGCAGAGGTCATATCACCTTGTATATTCATCCAAATTGAGTGTTCTTTATTTCATCACACATCTCATGGTGTGTAGTATATGTGGTAAGAAGAGTTTCAAAAATTTCTATGTGAGTAGAGAACAACAAGCTCTGCAAGTAGGACTCCTTCCATGTAGGTGGATCTTGGTAGTCCTTTGACTTTACCTTTCTATGGCTGCTCTTGCTCTTTCTTTGAGTTGGCTTCACTTTCTCTTCTTTGGATTCTTCTTGGATCTTCCAATTCTTGCAAGATAACTCCCCCTCGCTTCATAATGTTGTCTTAATGCTTCATGGCTGATTTTATACTTGTAAAGTCAATGATGGGCTGATCACATATGAACTCTGTTGGTATCTTGGAAGAAGCAAGTGCGGGCATACACGTAGATCTAGCACTGAGGCAACCAATCAAATTGTTTCAATCCTCAAATTATTTTAAAAGTGATTCTCATCACTAAAAACCATTGTAAATACCATTTCACCCCTTTTTAACTCCATCTTCTGCAAGCCTAGGAGTCCTTGAGCTTGAGGGGCATTAGAACTATTTGCCTACCAAGTTTCATAATTTTCAGAGCTCATTTGAGCCTCCAAAATAGCCTAAGAACCTAAATTTTAACTAGGCCAGACACTAGGTCTGAACTAGGTCAAAACTAGTCAAAAACTATAAAACGAGCTAGAAAGCTCATCTTTGGGGGTTAGCTTGTTATTGATTTGAGCTTGTACATGAGAGTTTTTGAGTAATCTAAAGGACTCCATTATTTCCCTCTTTGTTCTTGCCTTGTGTGCACGTATGTGTGTGCATGTTTGTGTGCTTCTCACTCACACACTTGTGCCATCACTTGTTTGAGGTCTTCATACCATCCTCATTGTAACATAATCCTGGTAGGAGATGGTTGAACCACACCCTAAGAGAGAGGATTAGGAAGTAATCCTCAACCATGGCTTTTGGGGCAAGTGGTTAGCCCATCACATTCCTAACCAAGAGGTTATGAGTTCAATTCCTTACATTGGTATCAGAGCCTAGGAAGTAGGCTTGGGCAAAGTGGAATGATCCAATGGCCTCTAAAAAGGGCGCTTGGGCATCCTCTATGTGAAAGGGTAGGAATTGTGGAAGGCGCGCGCATCGGTTTCAAGGATGGACCTTACAATGATTGGGGTGTATCTCTCAATCCGTAGGTCGGATTGAGGCGTGTAATATACCGTTGGAAAGCTCTCGAAACGAACTTTCCAATGAGGTAGCTTGCAAGTGTGAATTCCTTGGGAATCCTTGGGTGGCACTTGATTGAGTGTTCAAGATACCAAGCATGGGTGAGAACAAGGTTCAAGACTGAGGTTGAGAACAAGGGCTCGAGACACCAAGGTTGCGAACAAGAAGGTTCAAGACACCAAGGTTGAGAGCAAGGGTTCAAGAGACCAAGGTTGCGAACAAGGTTCAAGAAACTGTGCGAGGTTGAGGAACATCAATTCAAGGGCACCTAGGGAGTTCAAGGGATTGATCACCGAGGCTAGAGGGATACAAGAGTAGATCATTGAGGACAATGATCGACCAAGGGGGGAAGAATGTAACATAATCCTGGTAGAAGATGGTTGAACCACACCCTAAGAGAGAGGATTAGGAAGTAATCCTCAACCATGGCTTTTGGGGCAAGTGGTTAGCCCATCACATTCCTAACCAAGAGGTTGTGAGTTCAATTCCTTACACTCATGTCTTCCCGGATTGACATTAAAGGAGGTGCTACTCATCACTGAGCTACACCAAATTTTGGTGCCGTTGCCAAGGATGGAGCTTTGAAGATGAGTGTGTGATAGTAAGACATAGAGAGGACGTGTTGGAAAGGTAAGTAGTAGGTAATTTCTTTGTTTTTCACCATTCTCTTCATTTCCATCTCTGTCTCTATCTCCATCTATGATCTACATCCATCTCCATCTTCCCTTCATATTCCCACTCCCATTTCATTCACCTCATTTGCATAGTGAGAGTTTGAGAGAGAGCGAGAGTGCACTAGCATTTTTGTGTGTTTTTCTTGCTTTCAGCATCATCATCATCTCCAGCAAGATCTACAGGTATGGACTCTATTTGCGCAAGCCCCGAGATGACAACCTTGACTTGTCACAACAGACTGAAAGGTCGCCCATTTCACAATTCTGAGTGCACCACAACACAGCGTAGGCTAAGAGCTTCCAAGATCACTAGCTTGATCATAAGAATTCTCCATATTTTGAGCTATCGTGACAGAACAAATCGGCGACAAACGACACATGCCATCTATTACGATAGACAAGAGCTATCACGACAGACCAAACCATCACGACAAATACGTGTCTATCGTGATAGATAGCCATCTATCGTGACAAACCGACCCTGCACGATACACTGAACCCATCTATCACGAGAGACCGACCTGACCTATGGTGAAACACTGCCACCTATCGTGATAGACCGACCCCACACAATAGATAGCCATCTATCACGACAGATTGCCCGTCTATCGTGATAGAACGCCCCACGATAGGCGACAGACCATTGGCCACGATACATCGCCATCTATCACGATAGTCCAAATCCCACGACATACCACTTTTACAATAGACACCCGTCTATCGTGATAGACCCATCTATCACGACAGACCACTTGCCACGGTACACCGCCATCTATCGCGACAAACCACTCATCTATCATGATAAATCGTTTTTTTGCATATTTTTGGGTGTTTAAATTTGGTAATTTTGGGCATAATTTTTGGCAAATTGGTGCTACCTTAGAGTATTATAAGTGGGCAAAACTCCTAGAAAACCTTAGATGAATTCCTGAAACCCTGAGAACCTGTTTTGTCTCCCAAGTTCCTAAAAGCTCATAACTTCACCATATGAACTCTGATTGATGAGATTTTGGTCTCGTTGGAAAGCTCATTACGAATCCTATGTGGAGTATTAGAACATGTATTTTTGAGTTGGCCATTAGGTGGTCACAGGATTTTGGGGGTACAGTGAGCTATTCCAAAAGGGAGCTATACTTCTTAATGTGTGTCTGTCAATTCATTGTGAGAAAGGGCAATATTAACTTGTAAACCTTTGTAGGAATATTGTGAGCAATTAAGGCGTTCAAAGCAAGCTAAAAGGGTGGATACCAAGCTCTAGAGAAGGCTTCTTGGGCTTGTGTAGCAATCTAAACAACAAGTGATTTGAGGTTGGAAGTTCTCTCAACCCTCCTTTGTCAATTCCTAGGTTAGGGTAAGTACGACTTAGGTGTGGTGATTAATTAGAGTGATGTTAGGAATGAATCAAGTCCAAGAGAACTTATCAACTAAGTACAAGCATTAAGTGGGTCTGAAGTGTGAAAACTCTAAGGGACAAAAGTAAACTTGAATCGATCAATTATCAAGTGCAAAATTCACCTAAGTTTTCCTAACCACGTAATTTCAAAAAAGGGCTTAACAGAAGAATCAACAAAAAACAACAAAGTAATTGATATGAACTAACCTGCAACGAGATTGCGCTTGGGACCAGAGGGTAGAGAACCCAGACATATGAACCTAAGGTTAGGAAGACACTTAGGCAGAGATAGACAAAGCCTCAGATCTTGTGAAGCTAGTGTCAATCATACTGCTAGGTCTTGGGCCCAGTAGTTGAGTGATTATCCATACACTCTAAGTTTAGAAACAAGTGATTCTGAGATGTCCTATAACATGGAGAGACCAATAGGTATCTCAGGAGGGGCATACCTAGAAAAGCCAGAAGGACCTTACAAAATTCAATTGAAATATATCAAGACCAATCGTCTAGGTGCTTGCATCTACGAAGATGGCCTGAGAAGATCTGTGGTCTAGATTAAAAACCCAGATCAACCCCTTGGACTAGAACATTCGGTAGTCAAGTTCAAAAATGAATCATACCTGGATAAAGAAGGAACAATGTATGTGGTCACCACGCACCCAGATAGGACAGATGAGTTTGGCAATGTGATCGCAGAGGCTGACATGGGCGATATAGAGCAAGGGAAATTAGGAATAGAGCCGAGAACTCCCCGAGACAAATCAATCTTGACCAGAATCATTACTCCAGAGTGGGTTCCCCAGGACAATAAGAGCATAGGTCTACTCTTAAACTGAGAGACTGACGAAGCCTTTTGGAGATATAAGTCGGATCAGCCTAATGAAGTAGAAGCGTCTACAATCTATGAGTTTAAAGATCCTGATAACCAAAGCAAAGTGACCTACCTAGACAATACTTCAGAGAGAATCTTTGTGGTCTGAGAACATGGTAGACATGCCTACCCTTGGAAGGGTGAATTTATTTTTCCTCAACAAAGATCTAATGTCTCGTACAGTCACCAAGGAGCTGGGACCTCCCAAGCTCATGGAGCGCATAGGGACAAGAGTAGAGATAGACCGGCAATAAGCTTTTCTAACCCATTGGGAAGAGAAAGAACGAGAACAGAGACTGATAGAGTTGAAACCAAGAGCTTTAGAGACCCACGGAACAAAGAAATGCTAATGATTTTCCTTTTCCAAGACTTAGAGAACTGTAAGGGTCTTGAGCCGAAGGGAAAGTACACACACACAATGGTATTTGGCTAAACTTTCCGATGCTATGTTAGTTTTGATCGCCCTAAATCCACAATTACACTCTGACGTACCGCGGAAAAATATGGGCCAATACTTGCACTAGGGGGCCTTCAACTCTAGTGGTTACCTTTTAGCAAACTCTCTTCTGTCACTCTTACACATACCTATGCTTTCACACACTCTCCTGCACTCTTACTTCCCCTTTCCCTCTTATCCACCCACACTCAGTCACAATTCCATATGTATATTCGCACACAGACAAAGTCACCCAATCCTCTAGCATAAATCGATCAAGGTACTCTTGCATTCATGCACCACCATACACACTTTCACTGCAAACCCTCATTATTCCCCAATGTAATTCTTCACAAAGAAACATACCGTACATGGCCCATGTAACTCTCTAAGCCCCTTTTAAGATGCTCATGCCTAAACTCATGCATTCCCCTTATGTTACATCTATGCCAACCCATGCTCATATAAATTCATTTACCTCACGTTTTAAGCAAATACGCACTATATGAGCATCATTTATTATTACTTTCCATATTAACCTTGCAAAGTTTTCATTCCCCAAGAGGAAAAGAATAAAAACCTCCTCCGTCACACCTCTTGAAATAAGGAGCAATATTGGATGCTAGTCACTACAACTTCATGCTCAAGGAAATTTGAAGGTGATCCCTTCATGATCTCTTAGAAAAACCTTTTGAAATTCAAACAACTAGCTCCCAATTTTTACAGTCGTCAAGGAGATGACTTTTATCCTCACAATCTCACATACGCAGGCTCCATTGGAATTATATTAATTGACTACGGGCATGCTCAGAAGGACAAAAAATTTGACAGCAAAAAAAATCTATCATGTACTTCTCTGATCTTGAAAATCGAGCCTCACTCAAATAATATGTAACTCAAAGCGCTACGCAATTAAGCTAGGACATTCAAAACCATATCTTAATGTCACTTTTAAGGTCCAAATCCGTACAATAGTTTCCTCAAATGAAAAAGGAAACATTTCTTACCCTGACATGCTGTTCATGAAAGCGAGGCATTCACTCTTCGTTGTTCAAAACTCGAGCAAAAAATAAATGAGCTTCAGAGTCAGCAGTAATAGCATAGCATCTTTTATCCTAACCCTTACTACGGGTCGTGAATGAAAATATGACTTTTCCACACAGCTTAATAGCCACGATGGATGATATAGCGCTCCAGAACAAAAGATAGTCACGACCTGATGGCTTATTTGTCATTCAGAAGTCAAAATACACAGTCACTATGAATTCAAGTCATACCAATAAAAAGTATTTCCCCTTCCTATTCGCAGTCTTGTGCCTCCCACACTCGCGTGTATAACCGACAGCCTTCAGATTTCAGAAGCAAGATTTAGAACAAAAAAGGGGTGACGTTCCCTTGTGTGTGCAAGCCACGTAACAAACAAAAACTCTGTTCAAAGATTATTTATTTCCTCACATCGAGAAGCAGCTTCAAATTTTGGAACTAAGCATATAAAAGAGCCTTAGAGTTTTTGATTTTACAGATACGATTGTCCCCCAAATTTGCAATAAGACAAAGGCACTTCAATCTTTTGACTACCTGCTTTAATCCATGAATCAAGAGACATTTACAACTTACTTTCAAAATCATATTCTCTTCAAATAGCCTGCCAGGCTCTCCCCAGAATGATTAGTAGCGCTCCTCTCCTCTATGATGGTGGCCAGCACTACCGTGTTCCCTTCAAGACTGCTCTGGATGGTCAATCTTCTAGCCACCCGTATCACAACAGAAGACTCTTTCCTTCCTGATATGTGCCCAGCCAATAATACCCTTGAGGAACAACGGATCTAGAGAGAGTATACCTTGCAGCTACCTCCTCCCCTGATCTTTGCTCCGCTACCAGCCTGGAAAAGCCCCCTCCCCCTAGCACCTTCCTCTGTTTTTCAAGGATTAGGCAGAAGAGAACTTTTTGCAGGCCACCGTTCCCTTCTGAAAAAAATTCGAGCGAGAGATCTGAGCATTTCCCCTCTTCTGTTTTCCCCCCCGAAAAATGAGAGAGGGAGCCTCCCCAAAACGTGAAAAAAACCCCTCCCTCATCTGTTCCTGGCCCCCAAAAAACGAGAGGGAGAGAGAGAGCCTAAAAAAACGCGAAGCCCTCTCCCTTATCTCCTTATCTGCACACTAATATTACCTCGATTATATGCATTTACATCCTTGAATTTCTGTCGGGCAAACAACATATAGTGGTGAGACCAAAGGCATTCGAGTGTCAGAAGCTACAATCAAGTAATGTTATCACATAGGATCTAGCAGCACCAAAATTTGGATCACAGATGCTACTCAGAATATTGAGGATAAAAATACTCCTTGCTACAATGTGGCTCCTTGAAGCTACAAAATACCCGCTATTGTGGTTGATGTGCAGAAGGTTTGGCTTATGGGTGCCGACCTCATCCTTTTGTGCGAAATCCTTAAGCAACCATGTGAGCCCATCATCTCTTTATGTCCACCATCGGCAAACCATTAAACATCCCTCGAGCTTCTTGAACCATGTAACAGTTGGCATACATCATAGCCAATGCAGTGCCAGCGTCCAAGGGGTAATACTAGAGGTGCTTCACATGCAGCATGGTACGGTAATGTAAATTGGAACTGGTTATCGCCAAAAGCTCTTCTTGTGTCACCAAGGGGTTCCCACGCCTCATGTTCTGCTTCAAAGCATCTAATTTTAATGCGACATTGCATGCCGAAAGCTCCTGCAAACTGAAATCAAACATATTTTCCTACCAAATAGACCCACATTAGTGCATAAAAACCAACCATTTTGTGAGCTAACATGCTCCCCTCTTCTTATTTGCGAAGTCGTCCTCGACGAGCCACTATTGCTGCAATAAAATCCAAACAACCATGAACATGTCAATTTCCAATTGGTTCACATACCTTTTCATCGAGCCGTCACTTCCACTGAACCTGCACTCATCGAAGCTATTAGTGCTCAAAAAAATCACTCATGAATACATACAAATCAGTCACTTCCAAAATGATCCAAGAACTGCACATATATGCAATTCCATTTCAGCCATGCATCAATTTGCTCATACATTCCATTATGAAAATGGTCTCAACCAAAATAACACATGCACACCTTTCCATGTTTTACACATGCAACTACCATTGCGGAAAACAGAAAGAAAATACCAAAATAAACAACAACAACTGAAATGAATCCACTCGGAGATGCAAAAATACCCAAAATGCATACCCCATTATTGCCTCTACTATTCGCTATGTACAATCATTCCATGACTAGACACTTTCGAAGAATCCCCATCGTCGTCCTACAAAAGCCATCGAAACTCGAGTGCAAGTGAAGACATACATCAGAACCGTAGAGTGTCCCACATACTGGAAAACCTTCGGATAGAGCACACAAGTTATAAAGCAAGACCGTTGCATTACCTCGCTAAAGCCTCATCCATAAGTACATATAGAGTCTCCGTGCCTTCAAGAATGTTGATTCAAAGTGAGCTGATCTGTCACAAGCCATCACATACCAATCACACAAGCAAATAACGTTCCCTTCCAGGCGATCATCGCCCTCTCCTCTCTCTCTCTCTCCCCCTCAGGAGTGGGGAATAACTTCATATGAAAATTTTATTTTAATCACACGTTGGCCTACATTGTCACTGGATGCGATTCGTGGACCTGACCACCCGATCAGGTTGATTCCACCCATCTACCAATGCAATGCAGCGCACAACACACAAACACACAATGATAACACATAACATATATCAGCTAGCCCATAACGAAGCTGGATACGGCTCATGGTCGTGACTACCTAGCCACGATGGCTCCACCTACCTACCAACCCGTTACGGCGCATAGCTAAGACACAGACATATACCTCCCAAGCCTATGGTGAAACTAGCTGCGGCTCGTGGTCCTAACCTCCCGATCAAGTTTGTTCCACCCATCTACCAACCCAACGCAACGCGCGACACACAGACAGCTAGCCCTATGCGAAACCGACATCGGTTCGTGGCTTTGACCACCCGGCCAAAGTGGGTCCACCCACCTATCGGCCCACATAGGCGCGTAGCCACACTCACACATACACAAACATATATTTTTCTCATTTTCTTTTCATTCCCGCATCTCGAGAATTAGGAGACAAAAGAAATGACTTTTTCGCAACCCAACCAATCACGACACACACACATATAGACTTCCTGTGGACATCCTGATGAGACATATCTCCTCTTTGCTACCACTCAAGCCAAAATCCAGCCACTAATGCCCTGGTCAACCCGTCCTCGCAAAACCCGCACATACTAATCACCTTGTCGACCTGAAACCTCAAAAAGTGTCACTTTAGTTCCTAAGTGTACAACACACTCAGTCCACCCGTCCTCACATCTTTGACTCGCAATCCGCAAAGCAAACCCTAATCAAACTCAAGCCGTCCTAACCGGCATCCATCATATAATCTTTTTTTCTTTTTCATCTCCATCCTCTGCCTCGCAGAGATTCCACATGATTCGACAGCTTGCTGATATTGTCCTCTAGCCAGGCGATATGGTCTGGAAGGCCACCATTCATTACTACACCTCTTAATGCCTCGAGCTTCAAAGCTAAATCCCTTATCCCTTCTTCTTTTTGCTCATCACTGCCTTGAAGTCGAAAAATCTCATCATCCACTTGATGGAACCGAACCCACATTTTCTTCTTCTCCTCTTCTAAATGGGTCATCTTTCTTTCTATTTCCAAAGGAACCTCCTCGCTCCTCCCTACTTGGCCAGACAACTTTTCAAGCTCTTCTCGAATCGACCTCTCCTCCTAGATTCTACTCATATTTTCTACTTCCAGATCATCCACTTCTTTCGACAACTCCTTCGCCTTTTCTAACTCCACGCCTCTCGCCTCTAACTTGTCCAACATCACTTTTAGCTCTTCCTCTATTCTACCTACTTTCGAATCCTCTACTCGTTCTCGGGTCTCATCGTCTTTCTGATTCATCCACCTACCGAGCTTGCTACTCAGCCTTGCATTCTCTTTCTCTACCCGTCTCATTTTCTCATCGCTCTCTGCTTGGGCACTTTTCATTCTTTCTAACTCCAGGTGGAACTCGTCACATGCCTTACCCGCTTGATCACTGTATCGACAAATTATGCTTTGTACCTTCTCAATTTCATGCTCCATTCGTTCGATTCTCCTCATCGGGTCATCCTCGTCTCTTGAGAGCTCTTCCTCGATCGCAACTCCAAAGCAGTCGGCTACCATCAAGCCGGATCTCAAGTCCCAGACCACGTTTTCACTCTCGGGCTTCACAAGATCTTGCCTCCAGCTTTTGTTTACTCTTTTCCACTCCTTGTTTTCATTTTTCAACATTCGTACTTGCTTTTCCCAAGTTCCTAGGACCTCGGCCATTTTCACTTGATTTTCCTCTAATTTCGCTATTTTGATCCTCTCGTTATCTCGCTCCACATGCAACCAATTGACTTGACATTCCAAGCTCTTCACAAGTTCTATCAAGTCTCGGTCATGAGATCCAGTGTCCTTGCTTTCACTTGCTCTCGTAGTCTCCGTCGACGAAGTAACTCCACCCTTGTCAACTTCCACATACAAGGAGGATAAACACCTATCAGATTGATTCGTTGTGACCTTTACGCCAGTCACCTCTTTTGAGCCACACACGTGCTCGCATAGTCTCTTAGAAAAAGATGACTAGATCGGCAAGCCCTCTCTCTAGCAAGGCTAAGAGAGTTGTCCCTATATGGGTGCCTAAGCGGTTGATGAAGGCTGACCTACAACCCAGAAAAATATGGGTGCCTAAGACCTGTTTATGCACTCAATTAAAACCTATTGGGAAGATGAACACGGTTCACCATGCACCATCCCAGAGCTACTTAAAAATGAGGACTTGTCACTCCCTCATGTCAAGAGCTCATTTATCACCACACACAACTTGGAAATGGATAGTGAAAGAGACGTGCACACCAAATACATCACTCACAAGGCTTTTGAGTGCACCGATATTGATCCCAGTCACACATGCACGTCATAGCAAAGTGTGGAGAGTGAAATCACTAACACCACCACTTTTGTCAACACCCTGTACTCGCCTACCACCAAATTAGAATCATCTGAGTTCCTTGCACATTTCGAGTGAGCATGTAAGGGCATGACTAACCTACTAACTCTCATTCATACTTGTAAAGCAGTTGACTAACCATATACTAACATCGCTTCATATACTCAGGAGAGGACCATACATTGTTGTGTCCATTGTAATACTAATATGGTCTTCCATTCATCTATCAAACATTGGCTCTCATCGTTGTTAGAAAGAATTTATTCCTCTTAAAATATTATTAAAAATAAAAAGATTAATTGATTGAAATAATTTTGAATAATTGAAATTTTAACTTATGTTTGATTTTAATCTTTTGCAGGACAAGAAGTTTGATGGTTCGTACAAAGATGAGAAGTATTTATAAAGGTGTTTTCTAATGAAGTTGTGGGTATATATTAAAAATTAAGGGTTATTCAAGGTTTTATCTAAGTTTTGAAAATAAATATAAGGGTATTTAAGGGTCAAATGTAGGTTTTGAACATGTTTTATAGGGTTCAAGCTTAATTTCAAGGTTAATTAAGGATTTAATTAATAAATCTAGAGGGTTATGGAAGGGTAGAAGAATAGTTTATGCGTTAGTTGAGGGTTTAAAACATGGTTTAAGGTTAGTTTAAGGGTAAACCTATGGTTAAAAGGTTAATTAAGTAGGTTTTAGTCTCTAAATGAGTTAATGAATAGGATAAATATAATAAATAAAACCTTAGCAAAATATTTTAATTATAAATGATTAATTAAATATTTTAATTATTAAATGACATTTTAACACTAAGGTTATGGATATATTTAATTTTTTTAATTGATATGTTTAATTTATTCTAAGTGAATAATTAATTAAAGAAATTGAAGGGTTGCATTTATTAAAATCTAAATGGATGGTAAAGGTCTAAAGTCAAGTGAATATTTAATTTAAGTAGAGAATGTGAGTACTTTTGCAAAAACAGGTGGAGAAAAAACCCACGCCTTTTCTTTTGTTGAGATATGTTGAGTTGATGTGAAGTTATTGTAGGCTGCATGATTGAGTTAACTTAGGGAAAATGTGGGCTATGGTGAGCTACTCTCATCTATATAAAGAGGGGAGTCGTATTCACAAGCTCATGTTATTTTTCAAGTACTCTATTTACTCTATGCTCTAGGCTATAGTTGTTTGTGCACTCATTTCCATGACTGTCCTTCTGACAGGAGGAGAGAGAAGGGGATCTCTCTTGCTTTTTGCAATTCATCTATTTCAAAGAAAATTTTTTTTGTTGTGAATTCAGTCGACGCAGTTAGAGTGGAGGATTAAATTTTCTTTTCTTTTTTTCCTTTTCCTTTCTTCTTTTTTTAATTATTTTCTCTATCCTTCTTTACTCCGCTTCTCTCTTCCCTCTTCCTCTTTCTCCCTTTCCCTCTCTTCTCTTTTGGTAGCGCAGCAGCGCTGCGCGCACAGCACACACACATAGAGTGATAGGCTTGATTTTATTTGTTTTTTGTTATTTTTTATTTTCTTTTTTAATCTTCTCTTTCCCTCGCCTCTGCAGCTAGCCGACGGATGCCGACGGCCACAAAAGAGAGTGAAGAGAGAGAGAGAGAGAGAGACAGAGAGTAAGGATAGTTTTTTTATTTTATTTTATTTTGTTTTTTTCTTGTTTCTTTTTTTTTTAAGTATCTCCCTTTTCCCTTCGTGCAGCTAGTTGACGGACACAAGCGGCCGCAGAACAGAGAAAGAGAGTGAAGAGAGAGAGAGAGGAAGAGAGAGAGAGTGAGAGAGGTTTATTTATTTTTTGTTTTTTTCCTTTTTTATTTTATGCTAGTGGTTATATTTAATTTCTTTTCTTTTATTATATTATGTTTTGTTTACTTAATATATATTTTATATGATTATTTTTATATATTAATATAAATAATATTTATTAAATTTATACTAGAGTTATATGAAATAAATATTTATTTATGAAAAGTATATGTATTAATGTATGAGAATGTATAAATGTATATGTATTTATATATGTATGAATGTGAATATATATGTTTTGATATAAGTATATACTTATGTGTGTATGTTTTAAGTAGTTTAATTTTATGTATTAAGTGTTAATGTTTTTTCATTTAATTTATGAGATGCATATGCATTAGGTATGAGATGAATGATATGAATGGATAATGATTTATTATGTATGTTTGGTATGAAATGGAGGGTATGAAGGATGTGTGTGTGTGTGTGTTTATTTATCTAAATTGATTTCATATATATGACTTGAATTCCTGAACTTCTTTTATGAGTTCCAGGTTACCAGAAGGAGGGTCCATTTATCCATTATCCCTTATCTTTCTCAAAGATTTCATCATATTATCTAAACTTCTCCTTATCCAATCATTTATCCCTTCCTTTTCTTATCCATTATCCAAGCTTCTTCAACCCTTAGCTTGATAGAAACTTATTAGAAATGCATTAAATTTAGTAAATGTTTGTATCCGTGTTAGATGTTAGTGCATGTACCCATGTTAAATGTTAGGCATATTAGTGAATGTTAGGCATGTTAGTTAATGTATGTATGTAAAAGTTAGGAATGTTAATGAATATTAGATGTTAGATAGTGCATAGATGTTAGATGTTAGTACATGCATATGTTAATGCATGTTAGATGTTAATACATGTTAGTTAATGTATGCATGTTAGATGTTAGGTAGTGCATGTAAGTTTATATATGTTAGTTATATGCATGTTCATTTTCATGTATGCATGTAATGTATGCATGTAATGTATGCATGTTCATTTATGCATGTGCATGTATGCATGTGAGATATGTTAGTATATGTTTATGTTTGCATGTTTTGTGTATGTATGTTTATGCATGTGTATTAGTGCATGTTCATTTATGCATGTGCATGTATGCATGTGCATGTATGCATGTGCATGTATGCATGTGAGATATGTTAGTATATGTTTATGTTTGCATGTTTTGTGTATGTATGTTTATGCATGTGTATTAGTGCATGTTCATTTATGCATGTGCATGTATGCATGCATGTGTGTTAGTGCATGCATGTTCATATATGTATGTTAGTACATGTAAACTCATGATAGGAATGGTATGCATGTTATGTATGCATGTTCATTTTTTGCATGTTCATGTATGCATGTAATGTATGCATGTTCATTTATGTTCGTGTATGTTCATGCATGTATGATAGTGTATGCATGCTATGTATGTATGTTTGTGTTTGCATATCATGCATGTATGTTATGTATGCATGATCATTTATGTGTGTGAATGTATGCATCTATGTGTGTTTGTGCATGTATGTTCATGCATGTATGTTTGTGCAGGTATGTTCATGCATGTGTGTTAGTGCATGTTATGCATGTAAGTGTTAGTGCATGTTAGTATGCCTGTGATATATGTTAGCATATGTAGTATGTATGTATATGTATGTTAAAGTGTATGAAGCCTATGTATGTATATGAATTATAAGATGTATCATATATATATGTATATATACATATATATATATGTATGTATATATACATATATATATGTATGTATATATACATACATATTGTACAAGTCTATATTGCATGAGTGATAAGTGTTTATGTGTGTATGAATGAATTATGTATATTATAATGTGTATATTAAAATAAATATATGTACTTATGATATATATGTATTAAAAAAGTTAATTATCTTATATTAACGTGAGTTTTAAATATGTTAAATTTTAAATGAGTGTTTAATATTTTATAAAAGCATACTTATGGTTCTCATGTTATTTCTCAGATGATATGCAGCCTCTGTTGAAGAAGAATTGAAGTGTGGAAAAGAATTTACTTAGCTAGAATTCTATTGTTTAGTTTTGTATAGGATATCATTTTTATAAAAAGTATCTTATATCTTTTGTATAGGAAATCATTCATTTAAATAGTTTATATAACATTAATCTATTTACATTTCGTCTTATATGTCTGAAGAAGCTTCATCTAGTAATTCTTTTTTACCTCCATCTACATTTGAATTACTATTTCCTAGTCTAGTTGAAGTTAATGATACTCAAAATATAAAAATTGAAGAACTAGTTAAAGATAAAATTGTAGAACAAACTTTGCATTCAAGAGAGTCTGATTGTAGATTATCTAGAACATTACCGTTAATTTCCATTGTTCCACCTAGTACTGAAAATAGTGAAAATCTTTTTCCTCCATCCATAGCTAGAAACATTGATAATTTTCAAAGAGATTCAAACGTAACAGAAATCATTAAAGATAAAGTAGTTAGTGAGGAATTAATCTTACCATCCTATGTAGATGCAGTCAATAGATATAGAAATGCTTTGCCCTACGGACCTTAGGAAAGAAATACTTGTTCTGCATAGTCACCGTGTGTGCACCGTTAGCAAGACGATTGAATTGATCCACCAGTCATCACGAATTGCTCCCACATTTGAACCCGACGTGAACAACGGCACAACAAGGCTGGTATAAACTCTTTTCCTTTTCTTGCATATGCAATAGTTTGGTTTAGGTTACGTGGTTGCAGCAGCTTGAGGTGGTCATCTTGTAGAGGCAGAATTCACAAACCTTGTAGTTCCGTGGGTGTTGAGGGCTAGGCTTATGCTCTGAGCACCTTCACGGGAATAGGCAAGTAGCTGAACTTCATCTCTTCACCTTTACCATCAAGTACTTGAAGAATTACGTTTGCACACATAGCATTTAGTTCTTTGTATTAGGCATT
Source organism: Ceratopteris richardii (assembly GCA_020310875.1). Lineage (NCBI taxonomy): Eukaryota > Viridiplantae > Streptophyta > Polypodiopsida > Polypodiales > Pteridaceae > Ceratopteris > Ceratopteris richardii. Next base: position 110,417,916 of record CM035425.1, on the reverse strand, counting down.
TTATTGCTCAACAAATGTATACTTGAAATTATCATATGCACTCTAGCTTCTTCATCAACTGTTAGGTATATTTTCTAAACTTGAAATTGTTTGTTACTATTTAAGTAGGACTTTAGGAGAACTTAAAATATTAAGAATTGTTAGATTAATACGACTTTAGGTTGATAATGCAAAAAGAATTTTCATTTGAAAGATAGTATCTATTTTTCATTAAAATATTAAGGATTGCTAGATTAGAACCATTTTAGTTTGAAAATTCCAAAAGAATTTTCATTTGAAAGTTAGTATCTATTTTCATTAAAATATTAAGGATTGTTAGATTAGAACGATTTTAGTTTGAAAATTCAAAAAGAATTTTCATTTGAAAGTTAGTATCTATTTTTCAAGAATTGTTTAAAGGTTTTAACTTAAGTCAAACTGGAACCAAACAATTTAATTAGTTTAGTAAGAGACCAAAAAGAAAAGGTACAAGAAGAAATTAAAGATTATATTTAAAAACTTAAGTCTAGTTCTAACATACATAATAAAATGGATGAATTATTTAGAAATATGATGTTAGAAACCCAAGGATAGAAAGTAGTTGAAGCAATGCTAAAGAAAAAGGGAAATTCACTGGAGTTAATGCAACTAATTATTTAGACACATTTGAAGACCTAGCAAAGTTACATTGTTTGCCTGTAACTAAATGGGTAACTTTTCTAGTAAGACTTGCAATAGGTTCATCTATTAGTGTAATAGAACCTCATAGTGAGCTTGAGTGGGATGAATTTTAAAAACAAATGCATAAAGAATTTTACCTAGAAGATTATAGTCAACACAGTAGGGAAGGGTTTCTGAAATGGCTTAGTACTCCTAAGACCCAAATATCCCTTACACAATTACATGGTGAGTTTATGAAGAGATTTTCACAATTTCCAGAGCAAGATAGGAGTGCACTTACACCTGATATAGTTTTAAATTTTCTAAAAGTATTACCTACAGAAATTAGAAGTGAAGTAGAAAGGAGATTAGAGGAACCTGGGAAAAGATATGGTTTAATGGAGGACTAGGGAGTACTAAAACAAGTAGTAGAAGTAGTAGCACAAAAAACAAAGGCAATCATTACTATATGATATGAATTTAAGTTTTCCAACAGTAGGTCCAACTACTCAAAATCCTAAAATTAATATTAATTCTAGTACAATTGAACAAGCTTCTACATGTAAAATTCTTAGTGAGCTACAGTTTGAAATATTATTTAATAAATTAGATAATATGATGCAGATGCATACGAATATATCTAGGGAAGTGACTACACTTCAAAATACAGTTCATTCTTTAACTAGTCAAGATAGGAAAATTTTAGGACCTCAGTTTACTCATGCCCCACAAATAAATCCTATACCTATAGCACCTTTAATGAATCAACCAGTGGCTCAGAATAATGAACGAAGAGGCGCACCCACCCAACGATGTTTTTGGTGCGAGTCTAGAGAACATATGTCTTATGCCTGTGAATCTTTAAAAGAGGCAAAAGATAGAAAACTAGTAATTGATATTGATAAAAAACTATGTGATTACCGCACCCACCTCCCACTAGCTGTAAATTGGGGAAAAGGGGGAATGCAAAAACTATATGAAAATATATCTGAAGCACAAAGAAGCTCATTTGGGGTTAGATTAGAATGCGATGTGAGTGATCTAGATGATGAAACATCAAATGAAACTAAAAATTATTCAATAGAAGCATTAATAAAAGCTAGAGATGATATAATGCACAAAACAGCATGGGACTCACCTGTAGATCATTTCTCTATCTTTTCACATATAGCAAATGTGGAAGAAAAGAGAAGAAGAGATGAAACTCAAGATTTAGATGAAACTAATCAAAGAGTAACTAGAAAACAATTAAGAAAAGAACCTAAAAATGTACAATTTAATGAAAATACAAATTTAGATTTAAATGAGCAGAAAAGAAGAGATATAAGGGAGGGCAAACAACCTGAGACATCAAACAAACCTTTAGATTCAAAGCCTAGTGAATTAGATTCAAAGACTAGTGAAGGAACAGAGAAAAATGAGGAAAAAACAAAGAAACCTAAAAGAATTCCAAAAGCTATTTTAACTTTATAACTAGAACAAAAAAATGACACAAAAGAAATAATGTATGATATTCTTTTGAGAACTTAAGTGACTATGTCACTTGAACAATTATTTTCTATAGGTAAACTAGAATTTAAAGATAACTTTATTAAAATGATTAAAATAAAAATATTTCCATAAAATACTGATATTGAAATGCATGACAATGTAGATGTATCTCATATTTCTAAAGATTCCTTTTCTTCTGACTCTAATGATGAGGAAGAAAGTGAAGGATACGTTAATAAAAAGTTTTCTAGGACCAATTCTTCTAGATAATATATAAGAAAAATCTGAAAGCAATTACAAAAAGAGTTTTTGGGCCAGGGGAACACCTAAGATCAAAGTAAATTTAGGTGATAGGAAAAGTTCATGTACAGCTTTAGCTTTACTAGATTCAGGTTTAGAAATTAATGTAATATCAAAAGAATTATATGATAAATTTAGATGGCTGATAGATAAACAACATGGGTGGATTATGAGAATAGCAAACAACGAATGTGTTGCACTTTTAGGAGCTTGTGCAAACATTCGAATTTCAATAGGAGGAATAAGTGAAACATTTCACTTTTCTATACAAGATAATTTTTCTTATGAAATCATCTTAGGACAACCCTTTATTTGTGAAACACAAATGGAAACAAAAATAATGGAAGACGGCTCTACAGATGCTAGATTTAGGTCAAAAGATGATTTACAATCCTTACAAGTAATGACTGTTAATCCAAACCATATTAGAAATAGAGAACAAATTAGGAAAGCACCTATCCGATCACAAGAGAAGTTGCATGAGAGTCATCTACCTCTTAGTGATTTAGGAACATACTTTGATCAGAATTTTTACTAGACACCATTGTTGAGCGGGACAACAATGGTAGCTGGTTTGAAATATCGCAAAAATGTGTACATAAAATAGAAATTTTTTTATTTATTTTACATCTTCAAAATTACAAATTTTAAATAGTAAAGATATTCCTAGGAAAATAATGAAAAAACATGAAAAATAATCTAAAGATAAAGGATATATGTCTATAAATGAAAATATTGAAAATATAATTGAAACTTCTTTTTCTTCTTCTTTACTTGAAGAAATTAATGAAACCTTACATGATAAAAAACTATTACAAGTTATACTTTTGAACTCATTAAATGAATATGAATTAATTCTAAAATTTGTTTCTGATTCTCATGATGAAGCTAAAATTAATACAAAGTATAAAATAGTGGATAAAAAAGTTAAACCTGTAGCCCAGGCTTTACCTGAAGGGAGTGACCAGAATACAATTAGCTAACGATCCCATCTTACGTGATATTTCAAAAATAGGACATAATTTTACTGATGAAACTATTAAATTAATAAAAATAGAAAATAAATATTCTTTTTTACTGCCTACTGAACGTGAATTATTTTGTGAAATGATAAAAAACATGGAAAAGCTTTTTCTCTTTATCCTCATGAAATAGGATGTGTTGACTCTAGAATAGTATCCCCGATGATTATATTTATTGTAGCCCATATACCTTGGAATCTTCGCCCTATACCAATTCCAAAGGCTCATTTACCTGAGCTAATGAAACTGCTTAAGGAGAAAATGCATATGAAGATTTTAGAACCTTCCTTCGCAACTTTTTCTAATAGATGGTTTACTGTTCCTAAAAATAATGGTAAGCTTAGATTTATCCAAGACTTACAACCCGTAAATAAAGTTACAATTAGGAATGTAGGAACCGGCCCTATTGTAGGAGAATTTGCCGAAGTTTTTGCTCGGTATTCTATCTATTCTATGGATGTATTCAGGATATGATGAGTTCCAGCTTGCTACTGAGAGTAGAGATATTAATACGATGAAGACTCCTTTAGGGTTAGTTTGTATGTGTACTCTTCCTCAAGGAGCTACAAATTTGGTAGCACATATGATGAATGCAATGAATATGGTTCTTCATGATTTTATTCCTAATGTGACCATGCCGTTTATAGATGATATTCCGATTAAAGGCTGTGAAGAAAAAGAAAAAGATGAAACATTAGATTCATTAGGATGTAGGAAGTTTGTATCTAATAATATTTTAGATTGTGAGAAAATACTTAAAAGATTTGAAGAAGTAGGATTAACTTTTTCCATAGAAAAATCAGTTTTTGGTGTTAATGAAGTTTTAATTGTAGGACATTTATGTGGTTACTATGGTCGTAGACCTTATCATCCAAAAGTAGACGCTATACATAAATTATCTGAAACTTGTAGGAACATTAGTGAGGTTAGATGTTTCTTAGGAGCATGTGTATTATATGCTATTTGGATTCTGCATTATGCCCATGTAGCTAATCTGTTGTATGATTTACTTAAGAAAAATAGGAAATTTAAATGGACTGAAACTCATGTTAAAGCAATGAAGAAATTAAAAAGTTTACTTTCTAATGCACCTATTTTAAAACGTGTAAATTAATCTAATAATAAACCAATTATTTTAACTGTAGATACTAGTTTTATAGGATTAGGATGGGTAATAGGACAAGATGATAGTGAAGGAAATAGATACACTACTAGATTTGGGGCTAAAATTTTACATGAAACTCAAAAAAAATTATCCACAAATAAAACGTGAATTATGGGGTTTACTTACTGCATTAAAGACTGACAAGGAATATTTTATAGGAGCTAATGTAGAAATAGAAACAGATTGTTTACCATTACAGATATAGCAATGTTAAGGTGGATATCTTATATTAAATTTATTAATCCAATTTTAAATCATATTTCTGGAAAAACTAACTCTGTTGCAGATATGCTTTCTAGGGCTAAGTTTGAAAATGATGACATGACTGAAATTGAATTAAATATGATTAATTATATTTCTGATGTTTATGTGTATGAAAAATTTAATGAAAATGAATATGAGGGAATTTGGTATGATATAGGATATTATCTTAGCACTTTGAAGCAATTACCTCTTTGGTCAGCTAATAGATTTAGAGACATTAGGAAACGTGCATTTAATTTCTTTCTAAAGGATGGTTTTATTTGACATCATGCAAAAGGAAAAATTAGATATCCACAACGAGTTTTCTGAAATAAAAATCTTCAAAATAGAGTTATGATAGATATGCATGAAACTCTTTGGGAAAGACATAAAGGCTTCTATGCTACATACGATAAAATTAGAGAAGCTTATTCGTGGTCAGGTATGTATGTGAATATACTTGACTTTGTAAGTTCTTGTACTACTTGTCAGGTACATTCGTCAGTTAGACATAGAGAACCTCTACACCCTACCTATCCTCCTTGTATTCATTACAAGTGGGTAGTTGATTTGGTGACCATGCCTAAAGGTTTAGATAAGATGAGGTATATAGTTTTAGCTAGGGAAGACTTGACTAATCATGTAGAGGGTAGAGCTCGTCGTACTAAAACTACTTATAACATATGTAAATTTCTGTTAGAAGAAGTTATCTCTAGATTTGTTTATTTAGAAAAGATAGTAGCAGATAGGGGTGAGTTAGATGCTCGAGAGGCTAGACAATTCTTTGACCGGCATGGGATTTGTTTATCTCTCACAACTGCTTAGAATCCAGAATCTAATGGTAAGATTGAACGGGGTCATCCCTCTATTGTGAAGGCAATTTCGAAGGCCTGCAATGGTGATATAGCATAGTGGCCTAGATTCCTTCCTTTCGCACTATGGGCAGGGAGGATGACGTATACTAGATCTACAGGATTTATGCATACAGAACTAATGTACTATCAGAAGCCAATTTCTCCTATCCAGACCCAGATTATTTCATGGATGACGCTTCCGTGGAATAATGAGAGGACTCGTGAAGAAGATTTCTGTTAGGATTATGTAGTTAAATCTAGGAAATAAAATGACTGAAGAAGCTGTACAAAAAGTAAGAGAATCACGTCTTAAAAATAAAATCTATTTTGATAAAAAACATAGACTTAGGCTTCGTACTATAGAAGTAGATGATTGAGTATTAGTTTACGATAGTACTTTTGATACACATTATGATGCTAGGGAGAAGTTAATTAAAAGATGGTTTGCTCTGTATGTAGTAGTAACAGTTTTTTATAATGGTACATTTAAACTTAGAGAATTTGATGGTTCTTTGTTGAGAAATTTGATTGCAAGAAAAAGAGTTAAATTGTTCAAGAAGAGAAATAATAAAGATTATAAGATTGACAAGATTGATGTTGATGATGATGATGATCAAGATGAAGATGATGATTAAAATATTTGTTTTAAATCAGGTGAAAAAGTTTTAATTAAAGATTCTTTGATTTTTTGTGTATATGCATTGCATTATTGAATGAGTTAAAAGGATATGTTCAAATTTATTTAAAAAAATCAAGTAGAATTTAAGATGTTAAATATCTGATATATTTATGATTGATGCATGAAAAACTTGTATTTATATGAATTGAATCAGATAGTTAAATATAAATTTTGGAATTGGAAGCTTGTGGAAGAAATGGTAGCCTTATTATGAATACATGTATATGTTGAAAATTTTATCCATTAGTAAGTGGGATTTTGTATCTTACTATTTATTCCTTATGAGATCTGACCTCTAAATGAATTACAATAATAAAACTTCATACCCAATTAGCCTATATGTATGTGTTTGTAGTTGGTGCGCTATGTTGGGCTAGTAGGCGGGTGGAACAACCTTGGTCGTGTGATCAAGGCCATGAGCTGATGCTAGTTTCATCATAGGCCTAACCTTTATGTTGTCATGCGCCTGCATGGGTCGGTAGGCGGGTGGAGTTACTCTGGTCGAGCGATCAAAGCCACGAGCTGATGTCGATTTCATGTAGGGCTAACATAGTTTTATTGTGTGCTATGCCGGGTTGGCAGACAAGTGGAATAAACTTGTCCGGATGGACAAGTCCAGGAGTCGTACCCAATTTTGGTATAGGCCGATTTGTTAAAAATAAATAAAGAGCTGAGTTGGGATGAAGTAATAAAGCAAGAAAAAAATGATATGAAAAAAAGAAATGAATGGAGAGTCAGACCATAGGAAATAAAAGTACGAGGCTTATAATTCTATTAACTGATGAAAAGGTTTTGGTATATGTTGTTATGCAAGATAAGTTACTTATTCCAAGCAAGTTACATGAACAGAAGGACTATGACACTTATGATTTATTCCTATAAATGCTTGTTTAAATGTGGATTCACAGATATGACATGATATTTATATGACTTATATCTCCTTTGTTTTTTTTTAAAGATTTGTGCTAATCTTTTTAATTGCACAAAGTATGAATGCATGATAAAATAAAACTTTTAAAATGTAAAACTTATTTTCAAAAGAATTTGATATGTTCCACTTGAACCTGCAAGTTGGCCCATCGGGACGATGTGCAGGTTTAGTGGGGGCGGATGTCGGAAAGAATTTATTCATCTTAAAATATTATTAAAAATTAAAGGACTAATTGATTGAAATAAGTTTGAATAATTTATGGAAATTTTGACTTATGTTTGATTTTAATCTTTTGTAGAACAAGAAGTTTGATGATTAGTACAAAGATGAGAAGTATTTATAAAAGTGTTTTCTAATGAAGTTGTGGGTATAGATTAAAAATTAAGGGTTAGTCAAGGGTTTATCTAAGTTTTGAAAGTAAATTTAAGGGTATTTAAGGGTCAAATGTAGGTTTTGAACAAGTTTTATAGGGTTCAAGCTTAATTTCAAGGTTAATTAAGGGTTTAATTAATAAATCTAGAGAGTTATGGAAGGGTAGAAGAATAGTTTATGGGTTAGTTGAGGGTTTAAACCATGGTTTGAGGTTAGTTTAAGGATAAACCTATGGTTAAAAGGTTAATTAAGTAGGTTTTAGTCTCTCAATGAGTTAATGGATAGGGTAAATATAATAAATAAATCCTTAGCAAAATATTTTAATTATAAATGATTAATTAAATATGTTAATTATTAAATGACATTTCAATACCAAGGTTATGGATATATTTAAATTTTTTAATTGATAGGTTTAATTTATTCTAAGTGAATAATTAATTAAAGGAATTGAAGGGTTGCATTTATTAAAATCTAAATGGATTGTAAAGGTCTAAAGTCAAGTGAATATTTAATTTAAGTAGAGAATGTGAGTATTTTTGGAAAAACAAATGGAGAAAAAACCCACGCCTTTTTTTTTGGTTGAGATATGTTGAGTTGATGTGAAGTTATTGTAGGCTGCATGATTGAGTTAACTTAGGGAAAATGTGGGCTATGGTGGGCTACTCTCATCTATATAAAGAGGGGAGTCGTATTCACAAGCTCATGTTAATTTTCACGTACTCTATTTACTCTATACTCTAGGTTATAGTTGTTTGTGCACTCATTTCCATGACTGTCCTTCTGGCAGGAGGAGAAAGAAGGGGATCTCTCTTGCTTTTTGCAATTCACCTATTTCAAAGCAAATTTTTTTTGTTGTGAATTCAGTCGACGTAGATAGAGTGAAGAGGATTAAATTTTCTTTTCTTTTTTCCTTTTCCTTTCTTCTTTTTTTAATTATTTTCTCTATCCTTCTTTACTCCCCTTCTCTCTTCCCTCTTCCTCTTTCTCCCTTTCCCTCTCTTCTCTCTCGGCGGTGCAACAGCGCTGCACGTGCAGCACACACACACACACACAGAGAGAGAGAGATAGGCTTTACTTTATTTTTTTTTCTTTTTATATTTTTTATTTTCCTTTTTAATCTTCTCTTTCCCTCCCCTTTGCAGCCAACCGATGGACGCAGACGACCACAGAAGAGAGAGAAAGAGAGTGAGTGAGGATAGTTTTTTATTTTATTTTATTTTGTTTTTATCTTCTTTCTTTTTTATTTTTTTTTCTTTAGTATCTCCTTCCTCCCTCCCTACAGCCAGCTGGCGGACATAGATGACCGTAGAAGAGAGAGAAAGAGAGTGAAGAGAGAGAGAGAGAGGTTTATTTAATTTTTGTTTTTTTTTTCTTTGTTATTTTATGTTAGTGGTTATATTTGATTTCTTTTCTTTTATTATATTATGTTTTGTTTACTTAATATATATTTTATATGATTATTTTTATATATTAATATAGAGAATATTTATTAAATTTATACTAGAGTTATATGAAATAAATATTTATTTATGAAAAGTATATGTATTAATGTATGAGAATATATTTATGTGTATAAATGTATATTTATTTATATATGTATGAATGTGAATATATATGTTTTGATATAAGTATATACTTATGTGTGTATGTTTTAAGTAGTTTAATTTTATGTATTAAGTGTTAATGTTTTCTCATTTAATTTATGAGATGCATATGCATTAGGTATGAGATGAATGATATGAATGGATAATGATTTATTATGTATGTTTGGTATGAAATGGAGGGTATGAAGGATGTGTGTGTGTGTGTGTGTTTATTTATCTAAATTGATTTCATATATATGAATTGAATTCCTAAACTTCTTTTATGAGTTCCAGGTTACCAGAAGGAGGGTCCATTTAGCCATTATCCCTTATCTTTCTCAAAGATTTCATCATATTATCTAAACTTCTCCTTATCCAATCATTTATTCCTTCCTTTTCTTATCCATTAGCCAACCTTCTTCAACCCTTAGCTTGATAGAAACGTATTAAAAATGCATTAAATTTAGTGAATGTTTGTATCCGTGTTAGATGTTAGTGCATGTACCCATGTTAAATGTTAGGCATGTTAGTGAATGTTAGGCATGTTAGTTAATGTATGTATGTAAAAGTTAGGAATGTTAATGAATATTAGATGTTAGATAGTGCATAGATGTTAGATGTTAGTACATGCATATGTTAATGCATGTTAGATGTTAATGCATGTTAGTTAATGTATGCATGTTAGATGTTAGGTAGTGCATGTAAGTTTATATATGTTAGTTATATGCATGTTCATTTTCATGTAAACATGTTATGGATGCATGTTCATTTATGCTTGTGCATGTATGCATGTGAGATATGTTAGTATATGTTTATGTTTGCATGTTTTGTGTATGTATGTTTATGCATGTGTATTAGTGCATGTTCATTTATGCATGTGCATGTATGCATGCATGTGTGTTAGTGCATGCATGTGCATATATGTATGTTAGTACATGTACAAATTCATGATAGGAATGGCATGCTGTTATGTATGCATGTTCATTTTTTGCATGTTCATGTATGCATGTTATGAATGCATATTCATTTATGTTAGTGTATGTTCATGCATGTATGATAGTGTATTCATGTTATGTATGTATGTTTGTGTTTGCAGATCATGCATGTATGCTATGTATGCATGATCATTTATGTGTGTGAATGTATGCATCTATGTGTGTTTGTGCAGGTATGTTCATGCATGTGTGTTTGTGCATGTATGTTCATGCATGTGTGTTAGTGCATGTTATGCATGTAAGTGTTAGTTCACGTTAGTATGCATGTGATATATGTTAGCATATGTAGTATGTATGTATATGTATGTTAAAGTGTATGAAGCCTATGCATGTATATGAATTATAAGATGTATGCTCAATTAATATATGAATGAATGTTTGAGGCATGTACAAGTTTATATTGCATGAGTGATAATTGTTTATGTGTGTATGAATGAATTATGTATATTATAATGTGTATATTAAAATGAATGTATGTATTTATGATATATATGTATTAGAAAAGTTAATTACCTTATATTAACCTGAGTTTTAAATATGTTAACTTTTAAATGAGTGTTTAATATTTTAGAAAATCATACTTATGGTTCTCATGTTATTTTTCAGATGATATGCAACCTCTGTTGAAGACGAACTGAAGAATTGAAGTGTGGAAATGAATTTACTCAGCTAGAATTCTATTGTTTAGTTTTGTATAGGATATCATTTTTATAAAAAGTATCTTATAGCTTTTGTATAGGAAATCACTCATTTAAACAGTTTATATAGCATTAATTTATTTACATTTCATCTTATATGTCTGAAGAAGCTTCATCTAGTAATACTTTTTTACCTCCATCTACATTTGAATTACTATTTCCTAGTCCAGTTGAAGTTAATGATACTCAAAATACAAAAATTGAAGAACTAGTTAAAGATAAAATTGTAGAAGAAACTTTGCATTCAAGAGAGTTTGATTTTAGATTATCTAGAACATTACCATTAATTTCCATCATTCCACCTAGTACTGGAAATAGTGAAAATCGTTTTCCTCCATCCATAGCTAGACACACTGATAATTTTCAAAGAGATTCAAACATAACAGAAATCATTAAAGATAAAGTAGTTAGTGAGGAATGAATCTTACCATTCTATATAGACGCAATCAATGGATATAGAAGCCCTATGGACCTTAGGAAAAAATACTTGTTCTGCATAGTCACCCTGTGTGTGCCGTTAGCGAGACGATTGAATTGATACACCAGTCGTCAGAAACCGCTCCCACATCGTGCCCAACTACAATAATGACGGAAGGAGCAGACACTAGTTCTCAAGTTGATTGGGATGCCCTACCTGTGGAGGCCCCACTAATGGCTAGGCCTAAAGAATACCTCAATATAAGGCAGATGCCCATTTTGGATCCACGAGGCAGCTTAACAGAGAGAGTAAAAGGACACTCTCATTGGTTCAATGAGATGCCAGGAATGTTGGAAAATGCAGCTCACATTTGGGAGTCTAAGTTGGAATTTGGATCAATTTGGTGGACATTCTAGTTCTTATCAAGAGAGTTTGAGTCACTACAGAATACACCACCTCTTCAAGATATTTGGCAAAAAGCGGGATTGAAAGGCTACTTCAATGCGCCCTTTCCCAAGCCAAATTTCATTAGATGTTACTATTTGATTTCAACCCTCAAGGCTACCTCGTGCTTAGTCAAGCACATTCCTGGGGTCATCTCTGTCAAACAGTGAAGACATGAAAAAGTTTGTGTTGAATGTAACTCTAATTAAGGAGGCACTTCAAATGTACGACACCCATGTGCCATCTGATCGAGACTCTCTGATACAAGAATCTATGAAGAACAGTAAGCTAAAGAAGTTGAAAGACATGTGTTCCCTCACACCAAACATCGCCATCCCATTGCACATGTGCCTTCAACACTTTGCATTCGCTGCTCAAGATCGATTCATGCAACCTCATAAGAAGATTTGGTTTAGTCTATACTTAGTAGAGACAGGGAGTCTACCCATCAAAATGCGAGTATGGATTCTCGATCAATTGTATGAAGTAGGAAAAATAGGATCAAGGAAGCCTTCTTTGAATAGTTGGTGTGCCATTACCAGAATCATATACAGATGTTTCACATATGATGTACTGATAGAATGGGCACTAACTTACTCACAACTAGAGTTATTCAAAAGTACAAAAATCAGGGGTTCAACCAGCAAAGCGCATGCGGGGATCACTTTCCTATGTCCCAATTCCTCGTGAGTCCACCCTGAAAGTCTCCCCTAGAGAAGAAGAACAGCTGGCCCCATTCACCATCCGCCTCCAATGATCAGATTCAGAGGGCACTACTCAAGCCACTCCTTCGGCTCCTCCATTACCCCCAGATTTTGAGTTTGTCTCCACAAGTGAATTGATGGAAGCTCCTTCCTTTGATTTTGAGACCTTCTTACAAACAATGCAACTATCTGATGTGGAGTTCTTTTCCGACACCGAAGGCGAAGGATCATCATCCCATAGAGGACGTCCACATCGAGAAGAACGACAGGTACATTGGGAGGATGAAGAACAATAAACTCAAGTTGAAGACACGCATGAACAAGAGGAGGAATAGGAGCACGTATCAGAGGAGAGTGAGGAGGAAGTGCCTGCATACATTTCAAAAATCAAACATTTATACGAGACGATCAAACGAGTACAAAAAAGGCACAAGTTGTCAGAAGAGGCAAACAGAGCAATGGTGAACCACATGCTACAAGTAGAGGATGTGGACCCTCACTTTATCGAATCTTTAAATCTTCTGGCAAACACTTGTGGAATTGTAGAAGCAATGCTGACTATGATACATCGCCCTCCCACCCAATACGACCAACAGAGACTGGACACGCGACCACAAAGGGGTAAGATGATTCACATTGAAGTTTCCTCCCCAATCCCTACCACAGCTCAAGAAGAAGTTCAAATGACCAACCCCATTGACACTGGTGCCCTTGATGAAAGCACACAGAGACTATCTCCGCCATCACCTCCCATCCATCCTACCAAAACCCTCACCACTAGCATTCCTGAACAACCAACATTCACCGTTCATGAACCTATATCACACATTGCCCTTTCTCCATCCTTACCTTTCCCTACCTCCACCATTTCTAGACAATTTTCTGAACCACAAATAGGTCATCCTGCCACTCAACAAACCACAAGTAGGTCATCCTGCCACTCAATAGGTCATCATGCCCCTCTACCCAACCATTAACACCATCATTTCCCTTCACTACAACATTCCCTCTTTCCCAACCATGACCCACAATGCCCCCCTCAGCCTCTTCAGAACCGATACAAACCACTCTTCCACAATTTTGGGCAAACTTTGTAAATATTATGCAACAAATTGGTGATTATAGTAAAAATCCCCTTTCCCACCCCACCTAACCCATGTTCACACCCACCATAGACACACCATCAACCGTTCCATTATTCATGATTCACACTTTAGACACATTCACATCCAACCCCATGGACATTTCACCATCCATAGAACCACCCACCAACACTATCATCTGAACATCACCACTTTTCACTTCACTCACATCACCACTTACACCCACTATAAGCAGAACATCCACTGTCCCATTCCCCATTTCCCAATCCCTTGCATTTTCCACCACTAATTCTACACCCACTTCATTTATTCATGCACTAGATACCATGTTCGACTGTGCAACATAGCTTAAACACGAATATTGATTATTAGAAGAGTGTAATAAAGATCTATGGGATATGTCTACCCACCTCCAAGAACGTGTTCATGCTTTGAAGTTGAGTAATACTAAATTGCAACATGAATATACCTCACTCAAGCACTCTTATGCTGAGATTGAGGCTAAATATACAAAGAGAGGTAAGGTGAGTGAAGAGCAGCTCAAAGAACAACTAGCCCGCAATGCTCGACTATAGCAAAACATGGCATTACTTCGACGACACCTAGCAGCTGCCCAAGAAGAGAATAGAAGGTTACAACGTCAAAATCAAGAAAATCTTGAAGCGCCCATAGAAAACACTCCAAGGGCACCCATAGATCGTGCTAAATTTTAGGCTATTCCCTTGGAACATATCCAACAAATATTGGAAAAGTATGCAAATCTCTTGGAAGCGCATGACCAGCTCATAGACCAATTGAAGGAACTACAAAGACAACGAGTGCCCACACCACATATGACAGAACCTAGAGATATGGTTAGTGTTGCTACTTCACCACAGCCAGAATTCTCAACCGACAACGAGCTACTTGAGCTATGGCAACAAGTCACTGAGTTGAAGATTAAATTATTACAATATGAACCACCACCATCTCCACCCGATCACACTTCAGAAGAAGAGGTAGTGACCATTCCCGTCAAAGAGACCTTTGAAGACAGTTATGAACCTCAACCTCTCCCTGGAGGTAGAGTCACCGATGAAGGACGAGACACATATGAGGAACCCCCTCCCGCATGGATGAAACAACTAGAAGAGATGGGTCAAACTCACGAAGAGCAAGTAGTCACTTAGAGGTTTGACATGAAAGCTATTGAGGAGATTGTGCTTCAATTAGAATATTTCAAGAAACTGGCTCCTGGATGACTAATAACTAGTTTAGAACTACAGTATAGGACTTACTTTGTGCTATTGGCAGATAACAATGCTGAGATTAAATGAATCACCAATCAGTATCCTTCATTTGCAACACAATTCCAACCGGAAGACATTCCCGAAGCAGCTTGAAAAGGTGCCACCTTCCAACCCACCTGGTGGCAAAAGCTACTAGAGACTTATCAAGAGATGCTCCGGACATGGGACCATGCCCCCATGCACTTAAAGTGTATCCTGTGCTTTGGGCCAGTGCAATGAATGCGTTCATGGAAAACCTTTTCCATCAAAGTTCAGAATAATGCTAATTGCAAAGAATGGCTCAACTACACATCCATTTCTCCACCAATAGGCACATGAACTCCGCAATGTGCATGAAAACCAAGCTTCTATCCTGGGACTTACAAATGGTAACTATGATTTACACTATGACATGAGCACCACTCCTAGTATTCAAGTTGCTTATGCTTGGCATGTGAGGATCCAATATCTCCCTACCTGTTATAAACAAACCTTTGATGATATCTTTACCACTGGTTTTTGGGAATATCACTTTGAAGTGTTCGCGCCATGGCCAACCCATCTTCTATAGCTCTTTGCGTGTGAACATACTATATATTCAGAGCATTATACAACATTGCACTCTGACATTCAAGGTGCGATTAATTGGGATGCTCTTCAAAGAGATCTAGTCAGGGGCCTAGGGATTAGAGAACATGAGTTGGCCACGCACATAATCCATCTTGAGGCCAACCCCCACCCAGGATATACATACCTGCAAGGGTGGGTTTCCGCTCACCCACGGTCTGCATGATCACCCCGTGGAGCAAACGTCTCTCGGAGACGATAGATGCTAGGGGGGGAGAGTGTTAGTATCTTGGAAGCAGCAAGTGCGGGCATACATGCAGATCTAGCACTGAGGCAACCAATCAAATTTTCTCAATCCTCAAATTATTTTAAAACCATTGTAAATACCATTTCACCTTTTTGTAAAAACCATTGTAAATACCATTTCACCTTTTTCTAGCTCCATTTTGTGCATGCCGAGGAGTCCTTGAGCTTGAGGAGAATTGGAAGTATTTGCCTACCAAGTTTCATAATTTTTAGAGCTCATTTGAGCCTCCAAAATAGCCTAGGAACCTAATTTTTAATTAGGCCGGACACTAGGTCTAAATAGGATCAAAACTAGTCAAAAACTATAAAAAGAGCTAGAGAGCTCATTTTTGGGGGTTAGCTTTTAGTGATTTGAGCTTGTACATGAGACTTTTTGAGTAATCTAAGGAACTTCATTGTTTCTCTCTTTGTTCTTGCCTTGTGTGCACGTGTGTGTGTATGTGTGTGCATGTTTGTGTGCTTCTCACTCAGACACTTGTGCCATCACTTGTTCGAGGTCTTCATACCATCCTCATGTCTTCGTGGATTGACATTAAAGAAAGTGCTTCTCATCACTAAGCTACAAACTCTTTGATGAGTTGCCTTCATGTGAAGCACTGATCATTTCCATATCTTCCAAGCTTTCTTCATCACCTACAAAACAACAAAAGAAATTTCAATGTGGAAAATGGTGCCTCTTTCACCTTACAAGGTTTGTCATTCCTCTTGGGATGGTCTTATTTGCCTTTACTTTGGATTTCCAATCCTCTTGGGATGGTCTTACTTGCCTTTACATTGGCTTGCTACTCTCTTGTGGTGGTCTTACTTGCCTCAACCTCTCACTATATCCTCACTTGGTCCTTGGTGCTTTTTGCACCTAACAAGGCTTGCCATTCCTCTCGGGATGGTCTTACTTGCATTTTGCATTGGCTTGCAATAACATAGATGCAACATGATACATTATATATATATATATATATATATATATATATATATATATATATATATATATATATATATATATATATATATATATATAGAGAGAGAGAGAGAGAGAGAGAGAGAGAGAGAGAGAGAGAGAGAGAGAGAATGCGATAACATATATTATCAATATATAATAGACTGAGGCTTAATGTATTTTGTAGATTTAGATTCCACAATATATAATGATTTAGGGTATATGAAATAAAACATATAATGAATAGTAACCACCATAAGTAAATCATAAAACTTAAATATTTAATGTATCAAATGTAATGTATCCTATGAAGTATACCCTACATAATATACCTTAAGTATAATTAAACGTATGTAATGAGATGTAATGTACCCTATCCCATTCAATAATATTTGTAATATAACCTATCTAATTACCTATGTAATGCCATTGTTGGGAAGAATCGGATGCTTGGATGATGGATCAGGTCATGCCAATTCGGTCGGCACACGCTGGGTGTTTGAGACAGCTCAGGTAAATTAAGTATACTTTACTTTATGACTAGGGTAAATGAAGGTTCAAATAATTATAACTACTTCATGTATAAATCTATAAATTTAACCAATATGAAAAATCTTCTTACTCTATCCTTCTATGGACCGTACGGTTGAGCTGCCCTATACCTAGCAATGGCTTCTTGATATGAAGGTAAAATCAATGATTCTTCAGTTAAGTGCTCTTTAATAATATCTTCTTCTTGGGATTCAATATGTTGTGGTTGAGTAATTCTAATTAGAGGTGGTGGAAATAAAATCTTCACTATCTTGAGGTTCCAAAGATGCTATGGAAAATAAAGTTAAAAATCTAGTAAGACAACGATCATAACATACAAAGATTAAATATTCTTGCGTAATTCTATTCTTAATGACTTCTGCTACTTCTACTTCTATAGTTGCATTACTTTTAGATTCAACTAAATGCTCTGTGGACATTGGCAATGAAGATCAATGGGAATAAGAAATGAATTAATTAAAGTAACAAGAATAGGCTTTAACAATAATAATGTGAATGAGAAATCTTTCTAAATGATACAATTTAGCTAAAATGATGATGCAACAGAATGAAGATTACGACCACCACATGCTAGAGAGATGACTCTCCTCCCAACCAAATGCCTCTATATATAGCTCTCTCCAGGGGACTGCCTTCTTGGGCAGGTGGATACTAACCATCCAAGTGTCATCCATGTAACTACATGTGCGCCAAGTGTCCCAGTTAACTCGAGTTAACTCAAGTGGATGCTTCTAGAAGGCTCTAGAGCTCTTTGGGCAAAACACTCTCCCCATGTACCCCATGGGGGTTGAACCCAAGACCTCCTCCTTCACATCCTTGAGACTTAACCACTAAGCTAAGTGGATCACTTGTTCACAAGAGCACAAGACCTCCTAGTAAGTCTAAAACTCGAGATCTTTGGTCATACACACGGATGACCAAACGGTGTCCGATTTCAGATCTGTCTGAACCGGCCAGACCCTTGGATCATAGACTTACTTTATTACATTCTTCCCCCCTTGGAAAATATTTTCGTCCTCAAAAATAGAGCTATATACATACTGTAGGCAACCCCCGAGCCTCATGTTCTAAAACTGGAAGAACATGGTCATGTTCTAGAACTGGAAGAACATGTCTCATCTCTGTGGTGGCATCCCTGCCCAAATGATTCAAAACACTATCAGGGTTTGCACTTTGATGAACGGGACAAAGTACAAACTAGTGAAGAATAATAAGGGTGGATCTAATGACATCCCTGGCTAATTCACAGTTTCTGGATGTGCGATCTAGGCACAAACATGTGAACTAGGTGGATTCAAATTACTAGTCCATTTCTAGGCATAACTGGTGCATGGGCTTAGTAATGAAGGTGGGATTCTTATCCCTCACAAGACTTTTGAGAATTCTTGATTCACTTGAATTTGTTTTGGAGAACTTGAAGTGTGGTTGTCCCATACATCTAACTTTAGATGTCTGTTCAATGGTTTACTTTTATCTAATAGTTACTTGATTTTTTCACCCGACTAGAGGACTACTCTGTCCCAATGAGTTGAAAAAATCCTATGTAAACTGTAGGAGAAAGTTTACCATTCCGGTGGAATCAACCATACTAACTTCACCAATTCAAATTCAAAATGAAAATTGTCCAACTTAGGACACTTTTCTCAAAGACTTTTAACTGAAAGTTCTTGGGAATTGTCAATCAAATGAGCAATTCCTAACTTCTTTATTCTAGAGTATACTGGACTCTAGGAAATTATTTATGCTATAACTTGAAGCAAAATCAAATGAATAAGTCTACTTAGACTTATCATCTTTTGAAGATTGAAAAGGTTCTTGTACATAACATCTATCTAGGATGTTCAAGTTAGTTATCTAATTCTAACCGGCTATCCCTGGTCTTTTGCAAAAGGAATCAGATACCATATCTGAGTCAATTCCAAAAGATTTGGAAAGCAGAAAGAGATAACTAAGACTTTGTACAACCAATTCAAACTTCGCACATACATAAACTTGCTATGAGTCAAAAACTAGATGACTCAGGACTTCAACTTTTCAAAGATCTATTTCAACAAGATATTGAAGCATTGTTTTTATCTTTAAGAGAAATAAGCTAGTTTCTCAAAAAGATACAAAGAAAATCAAAAACATCATCCAACCACAAGATACTAGTGTGGTAACCAACATCAGTGTGTCGACCCACTGAGGTTCTGTCGATGAGTTTCGTATTCAAATAATGCTTCACTTGAGACTAAGTTCAGGTCACATTCAGTCTTTTTGACTCCTAATCGTGAATGCAATTCTTGTGCATTTCTTTGAGTCGAAAGAGTGAATTTATCAAGTTACACTAGGAACTTGATGCTTGACTTAGTCAATTAAATCTTTAGTTGAAAAGATCAACTCAAAATCAAAGTCCAACTTCTTTCAGAAATTTATCAAATATTTCTGATCAATAACACTTAAGCTTGAAGTGTTCTTAGAAGATCTTGGAAGTTACTTACTTCATATCTTCAGTTTCCTTGATCTTGAAGTTACCTAGAAGTATCATAAGATACTACTTTCATCCTTTACGAATTAAACTTTTCTTGAAGTCTTAATTCCCTTTAGGATGAAACCTAACTTCAAAATCCAAACTAGGACTAAAAGATAATCATCATCCCACGGTCCGATGTCCCATTCCATCTTTCCTACATCAATCTGAGTATAAACTCTGGTGTCCCATACCACCCTATTTTATATTCACATTAATGTGTGGGTGATTCTTATCCTAAAGTCTAAACATCTCTTGATAGAGTACCTTATTTCTTCAATTCTTTTACAAGAATTGGAAGTTTGAGGCATTACCTCTAACTAGATTTTCCTAGGTTTTGATTCCTTCGCATGATCACCTCAGAATCATGTGCTTTGCCTTGGAAACTTGAAAACCTCTTTGACAGAATATCAATCAGAATTCCAAGTTCTTGAATTTTCTCGAATTCAAGTTCAATTGGTTTACCCTTGACCAATTTTGTAGCGACAAGAGCTTTTGACTTCTTGTCTTTAGATTCCTTTCTTTACTGTTGCTTTAGGTACCTTCCCCGGGGACTTTATTTAGGAATCTCTTTACTGCTTAAGTCTTAAGCATCCGCTCATGCTTTCTGGATTTGTACCAAAATCCCTTTAAGGATAGGTAAACACTTATGTTTTACCTTCCACAGACTTAATTACCATTTTCACGGTTGCAGACTACATTCTTGGAATTTCTTTACTCTGTTCAGACTTGGAACAACTTACTCTTTGTCACAGTTTTCCATCGAATAAATGGAACTTGAGTGAATAATTCCCAAAAGGAATTTTATTGCCAATACTTGGGCAATCTACAAAGTAGTTCTAATCGCACATTACTTGGACAATCATGGCCAAGATTGATCAAGTCTGGTTGATCTTGCGATAAAAAGACTTAGTCTTTATCTTTAAGATCTCTTAAACTATCTTAAGCTTCTTTGCTTACCTTCAGGATTTTAGAGATCTTTCCCTTTACACAAGTCCAAGCATACACTTATGCCTCTCAGATTCCAAAGCTAAGAATCTTTGATATACCGTTAGGTTATATTACTTATTTGGACTTAAATACCAAAACTGGTGGTTAGGGATTTAATGGGAACTACTTACTCTATAACTTTTCTTGAAAGATGCTAGTCTCACGTCTGGGGAGATTTTTCTTTCAAGAACTTTTTGATTCCTATCAAGTAATACTAGGCTATAATTTGAAGCAAATGATTCATCTTGGAATTTTTTGCTTTCCAGTCTAATGATTCATCTTGGAATCATTTGTAAAAAGAACATTTGAAAGAACTTCTTTCAAATAATATCCAAAAAATTTACTGATTCAATTGTATTCATTTCTTGAGTATCAAACTAGAGATGAAATATCACATTTGCCAGTATGAAAGTTTAAGTTGAACTTTCATTTATGTGATATCGACTTCTATTCTTGAGTTTGATACAAGACTCGTTATTATTGGTCAATCTTCAAATGTTACTAGAGTTTTTTTAAACATATTTCACTAATCAAATTTATGTTTAAAGTCCATGCATCTATTGATTGATCCAATAGTAATACAACTATGAATACTTTGAACTTTATAACTTGTTTAGGAGAAGTTCATGGATTCAAGATCCATTTCTTGGAACTTTCTACTCCTAAATAAAAAGTTCACACTTGCTTCAAGTCTTTAGGAACTTATATTATTTCCTAAAGATTGCTTACCTAGTTGCATCATTTACCAGAGATGCAACTATGGAACCTAACATCCTTTTATTGACGTCAAGGATCAATTGATGTTGAGGTTTAACCTTTGATTTCCATCACCCCTTGGGATGAAATCAAATGAAAATTTATAAAAGATTGGTACCTTTATATCTTGGCAAAACATTTATATCCTAAAGAGGTTTTGCCTGCATCATTCCTTGGACCTATCATATAATATGAATTTATATGTATTTTGGGAAGAGTTCATGAATCAATTAAGATCCTCTACTTGGAACATCTTCCTTCCCAACGCTAAATTCATCTTGAACATAGTAGGAGAATGATCTCACATGAAATAGAAGGCTTGACTATTTCATATCTCTATTCCAAAAAGTTACTTACCGAGGTTTCATCATGAGATACAAATCTTGAAACCACAAGAAACTTCTTTAAAACTTTCGAAATCTTCTAAATAGAAGAGTGCTCATGGAACTTTGGAAATATAGTTGATGCTCTCATCCAACCTTGGGATGCTTGAGAAGTTATAAAATATATAACTAATCAACTAAAGCTTTATCCGCATGACTTTCTAAGTACATCCAGGACTTAGAGTCATCATACATCACAAAAGAGTTTGCAAGTAATTAAATTTTCTTGGTTATCAAGAAAATTTATTACTTAACTTTCTCCTAGTGCTTACTTATACCTAGCAAGACATCTATCATACTTAATTATCATTAAGTATTTATGTTTGATAGTAGAGTATCGACTTGGGAAGAAATTGACTAATTACTTGAGTTGCAAACTAGAACTAGTATGTCTTTGCAACTAACTAGTCCTTGGTCTTCCCTAATGTCAAACTACGAGCTTTACAAAGTAAGCTAAATACTAAGAGAGTACATTTTCATATCTACTTGCAAACAGCATTCCATTCTTCCATGCAAATGCATGTATCTACATGCAAAAGCATATGTTCACATGCGTATGCATGCATGTTCTTTGCATGCTCAAAAAATAATACAATAATCATGCATGAACTTGATGCACGATTTTTTCCTTGTACTAAGAATGTATATCATGCAATCCTGATGCATGTATATCCTTTCCTTTGTCTAAATGCACTATGATATAAAAATACCCTTAAGGTGCAATAGAAAACTTACTCAATGGAAAGGAAATCTGTATTTAAACTACCAAAATACATTCTTTGATGCACAAGGATCTTTTTGAAATCAAGTCTTTCCTTAATGCAAACTAATGCTTGGAATGAGAAATGGATTAATTCATTATTCTAATCTATACTTAATCAATTGAAATCTTGGCTATTTCAATGTGCATCTAGGATTAAGTGTAGAATAATGAAAACAAAATAAATCAAGCATTAAGGCCAAGCAAAAACTGGAAAATACTTAGCTCCATATAGAGCTACGTCCTTCCCTTGATCCTTTGGAAGAGTGATTCATCCTCTTGATCCTTGCCAGGAGCTATTCACCATTCTTGAAGCTTCCTCATCAAGAAATAGTTCTTGATGATTTGGTCCGTCAAGGTCGACGAAGTTAGGCCTCCGGATCTTCACTCCATAGCTCCACTTCCTTCACACTTTGCTCAAAAACTTTAACTTTATTTATTGCTTGCTTCTTTGCCTAAGGAAGAGTCCTAAGACTCAATAGAGCTCAGGTTCCGGGCTACAACAGTTGGTTTTTTGTTGTAAGAAGTTATGGATTTTTCCCTCCTAGAGGTCACCAATTCAAGTCTCGTGCCTCAAAGCACTTCTACTGCGCCACCCTCAGAACAGAGTCTTTGTCTTCTTCAATTACAACACAGCAATCGATTTGGCCTCGTGGATAAGAGGAGAGCCTCCTCTTTGGGAGGTAATGGGATCGAATCCCTGCGTCGACCTTCTGAATTATCATTCTTTTGCTCCTCTACAACTCCTTCGATAGCACCAAACTCAAAATTAGAGCTGCTTCCGTGGACAGAAAAGTCCTGAACGCCGCTGACCTTTGTGGACAGATGACAAGTCTCCTATGTGGGAGGTTCAGGGGTCAAATCCTGAACGGCGTTGCTGTATTGTTTCTTTTAGCTCCTGGCTGAGATCTTCTTCAGCGCGCACTACGGATAATACGGTCTGCTGCGGGAAACCTTCACGTGAACGCCTACAGCTTCATGGATAGGCCGAAGATCTGCGATTGAGAGGTTCTGAGTTCAAGTCCGCTGCGGTTGATGGCTCTTCTTTTAGCTCCTGACTGAGACCTTCTGCAGCGCCCGATTGAGAGTATAAGATTCTCTAATAGCTTATTGAGAATAATATGTCATGAACGGCGCTCGGTCGTCTTGGATAGAGGAATACTCTCACGATCTATGGACCAAGGTTCGAATCCTGTCGCCTACAGAAGATATGTTTTGCCTTCTTTTAGTCCTCTTCACCGCTGTTTTATGACAGCATAGAGCGCCGCCGAGCATATGTCGTCAACGCCCGTGGGCTCTTTGGTTAGGCGAATGTCCTCTAAACGAGGTGACGAGGGTTCGAATCCCCCTGTTCACAGCAGAGATAATCTTTTGGTACTCTCTTAACTTATAAACTAAACCATGAGGATGATAGCGGCGCGCATCTCTAGACAGCCGGGAGGAGAATTCGGAACAGAAATGTATGCATGCCAAGGATTCACGAGCAAGATGATGAAAGAGAAGAGCTATGGAGAATGGCTCTGATACCAATGCAACAAAATGAAGATTACGACCACCACATGCTAGAGAGATGACTCTCCTCCCAACCAAATGCCTCTATATATAGCTCTCTCCAGGGGACTGCCTTCTTGGGCAGGTGGATACTAACCATCCAAGTGTCAGCCATGTAACTACATGTGCGCCAAGTGTCCCAATTAACTCGAGTTAACTCAAGTGGATGCTTCTAGAAGGCTCTAGAGCTCTTTGGGCAAAACACTGTCCCCATGTACCCCATGGGGGTTGAACCCAAGACCTCCTCCTTCACATCCTTGAGACTTAACCACTAATCTAAGTGGATCACTTGTTCACAAGAGCACAAGACCTCCTAGTAAGTCTAAAACTCGAGATCTTTGGTCATACACACGGATGACCAAACGGTGTCCGATTTCAGATCTGTCTGAACCGGCCAGACCCTTGGATCATAGACTTACTTTATTACAGATGATAAATTCTAGTGAATCCTATACAAAGAATGTCTTAGATAGCTAGATCAAAAGTAATCTTCAATGGGTTTTCATAAGATAGAGGGATCTCTGGATCATATTACTGTCGAATTCTTCATTATTTAGTAATGCTCTTTGGATACTTCTTCTTTTCAATGTCTGCAAAGAAACATTAAGAACATAAGTATACTTTATAAAGTTTTAAACACTCTCATGCTTTTCATTCAAACATATATGCTAACCTATGCTAGCACTATATCCATACATATGTCTGATGCATACATAGCTCTTAAATATGCTAACACATATTTAATTAAGCTAATGCTACATCCATGCTTCTACTAATCATTCATAAATTACACTTACTCTTATTCATTTATGCTAACACATATATTTAATTTATAAACATGCACATATACTCACATATTCATGCATTCATGCATTTTGAAATACATGCTCATATGCTATGCTAAAATCATGCATACCTGCATACAGACATTCATTCATGCACTTATGCATACATACATCTATGCACATTCATTTATGCTCATGCATTACATTCACACATACCTTGACATCATTTATGATAATGGATTACATTCAAAAGAAAATTCATACATCATTTCTATTAATTAGAAATTCAATCATCACATTCTTCATCATACAATAAGTCATAAATTTCTTCAATTCTTTGTTTGAATAATTTAACTCTTTTACCTGCAATTAAATTCTTAAGAGGTCTTCCATCTAATTCTCGTAAGGCATATGTTCCATGATCATAAACTTTGATCACCACATAAGGTCCAAACCAATGCTTTTTTAATTTTCTATCATTGAACATCATACTGAGAATCAAATGTGCTATCAAAAATTAAAACCCAATCATTAATTTGAATCGGCTTTGGTCTTAACCTATGTGATTTATCAAAATATCTTTTATTCTTTATTTGGGATTCCTTCAATTTAGTTGTAGCTTCGTCTAATCTTTCATTCCGTTGCTCAAGTTGTTGAATTCTTAGAGCTAATAAATCTTCAGTAGACAGATTATCTTTCCATGGAAGAGTAGGTCAAGTAAGGATTTGAGTATGCGCAAGAAAAATTGGCTTCTGGCAGTACATTGGATCTACCGGCATATACACGTCGTTCTAGTACAGGTCATTCTATGAGCCCATAATGCAAATGAAAGAGATTTTGGTCAATTCTTAAGTTCTCCATTGCAAGCTTTAGAAATCGCCTTTATAATAGGAGAATGCCCTATTTCTATCTTCCTGTTAGCTTCAGGGTTATAAGCAGTGGTAAAAGCTAAATGAATTCCATGTCTAGCAAAGAAATCTCTAGCCTCTTGCACATCGAATTCTCCCCTATCAGCTACTACCTTTTCAATATAACCAAATCATGAGATTACATCTTCAAGAAGAAATTTACATACATTGAAAGTTTTTTTAGATCGTAGAGCTCGGCCTTCAACATGATTAGTAAGATCTTCTCGTGCAAGAACTATGTATCTCATCCTATCTATACCTTTGGGTATGGTCACCAAATCAACTACCCACTTATAATGTATACATGGTGGATAGGTAGGGTGCAACGGATCTCTATGCTTCACTCACGAATGTAATTGACATGTATCAAAAGAATTCACATAGTCCTTTATATTAACATAGATGTTTGGCCACCAATAACCTTCTCTAATTTTTTCATAAGTAGCTACAAATCCCTTATGTCCAGCCCATAAATTATCATGCATATTTTTCATGACTTGCATTTGAAGATGCCTAGTTCCTAGTACCCTTTGTGGAAGTTTAATCTTCCCCCTTGCATGTCTCCAAATTAGCCCATCTTTTAAGAAAAAATTAAAAGCTCTTGTTCTAATATTTCTAAATCTATTTGAAGACCATGAAGGTGATCTAATCAAAGTACTAAGATACTTCCCAATGTCTTGCCACTCTCCTTCATATTCATCAGTATTAAATTTTTCATATACATACACTTGAGAATCATAATTAACTGCATTAGTATCTAATTTGGCTTCATCATTCTCATCATATGTAGCTCTAGAAAGCATATTAGCAACACAATTAGATTTTCTTGAAATATGAATTAAAATTGGATTTATAAATTTAATATAAGAAATCCATCTAAGCATAGCAATATCAGGTGAAGAACAATTTGTGATCATTCCTATTAGTGGTAAACAATCGGTCTCTACAATTACATTTGCTCCTATAAAATATTCTTTATCAGTCTTTAGTGATGTGACTAAACCCCAAAGTTCTCTTTTAATTTGTGGATAATGTCTTTGAGTGTTATGTAATATTTTAGCCCCAAATCTAACAACATATCTTTTTCCTTCTTCATCGTCCTGACTTATGACCCAGCCTATCCCAATAGGGCTAGTATCAACAGTCAATATAATAGGCTTATTGTCTGTATAATCTACTCATTTAAGGATTGGAGCTTCTTGCAATAAATTCTTTAACCTACGCATTGCATGAGTATGTTTTTCAGTCCATAAAAATTTTCTTTCCTTCCTTAATAAATCATAGAGACAATCAGCTACATGTGCAAAATGTGGTATCCATATAACATAAAAGATGCAAGCACCTAAGAATCTATGAACCTCACTCACATTTTGACATGTCTCCGAAATCTTACTGATGGCATCAATTTTCTAAGGGTATGGCTTCCGTCTATAATGGCCACAAAGATGACCTACAATAAGGACCTCATTAATACCAAAAATAGATTTCTCTATAGACAATGTTAAGCCAACTTGAATAAACCGCTGAAAGATCTTTTGGCAATCAAGGATATGAGCTTTAACAAATCCACGACAACCATCATCATCTAGAGTGCTATCTTTCTCTTCTACCAAGCAAACCTTAATGGGAATGTCATCTATAAAGGGCATAGTAATGTGTGGAATGAAATCGTGCAAAACCAAATTCATTGCACACATCATGTGTGCTACTGAATTGGACAGACCTTGAGGTAACGTACACATCCTAACTAATCCCAAAGGTGTTTTGATGGTAGTAATGTCTCTACTTTCTAGTGCCAATTGAAATTGATCATATCCAGAGTAGAGATCACCCATTGAATAAATAGAATTGCCTAAAAAAGCTTCCGTAAATTCATCCACGATTGGACGTGTACCCACATTTCTAATGGTCACTTTATTAACTAGTTGAAGATCTTGGATAAACTAAAGTTTTCCATTCTTCTTGGGCACAGTAAACCAACGGTTTGAATAGGGAGCAGAAGAGGATTCTAGAATATGCATATGAATTTTTTCTTTAAGTAATCTAATCAGCTCTAAAAGATGAGCTTTAGGTATTGGAATAGGGTGCAAATTTCAAGGAATATGGGGAATAGTAAAAATAATCATTGGAGAAACTATCCTAGGATCTGCACATCCTATCTCTGAAGGCTCAAGAGAAAATGCTCTTCAATGTTGCTCAATAATCTTCACAAAATACTCTTTTTTTGCTGGAAGAAGGAAACCACTAGCATCTAACTTAATTTGTTTTAAGGATTCTTTAGTAAATACATGATCAATATTTGTCAGTTCTCTAAGGATTGGCTCATGACTTACATTCTTTATAATATCATTACTAAATTTAGGTAGTGGTTGTGCTACAAGTTTAACCTTCTTACTAACAGTTTTATATTTAGTCTCCACTAAGGCATCATATTCTTTATCAATATTAGAAGCATATTCTTGAATTAATGCATACACATCAAGTGAAGAGATGAGAATATGGGAATTAAACTTATTTTGATAACAAATTTCTACTTCTTCTAATGTTGAGAAACAATGTGTGGTTTCAAAAACATGCTCAATATTTTCATCTATTAACAGATATCCTTTGTTTTTTAAATGTTTTTCATATGTTTTTATAAGTTTTCTAGGAATTTGTTTGAAATGCAAAATATTTAAAGCAGCAGATGGAAAACAAACAGTCATCTTATCTACATTATGTACAAGGTTTTGGGAGATATTGAACCAAAGTCCACTCTCATCTCGCTCAACAGTGGCATTTACTCGAAATCCTGATCTAAATGTCTCAAAGGAGTTTTTCTTAAGGACTTATGATTACGAGGATGATTAATATAAAGCATAATAAATTGAACAGATTTTAGGCCATCACGAGAACGAATTCTAGCGAAAGCACTACCATCCTCAAGTACTTTGGTCTCCATTCTCTGTTCACAAATGAATGGCTACCCCAAAATAATAAGGTATGAGCAATCATCATGAACAAAGAAATTATGTTCCTCTCTAACATCTCCAATAGTGATCGGAACATTTGCACATGCTCCAAGTAAATATCCAGATGCATTATTAGCTGCTTTCATTTTCCACCCATGATCTCTATCTATAGGCCATTTTCCCTCATTATATAACTCCCTTGAGACTACATTGATTTCAGATCCTCAATCTATTAAGGCTATTTGCGGTTTATTATTATTTCCTATCTTAACCAAAGTTTCAGTAGTTCCCCTAGCCCAATGTTTCTGAGTATAATGACTATTTGGGTCTCCATTTCCTTTCTCTAAATGTCCAATTACGGGGCCCAAATAATTTCTATGTTCAGAAGATTCACGATACTCGGATTCATTAATTTGAACAATACTAACTTTAGGTTCATCATGTTCTTTCCTTTCTTTCATTTCTATATCCTCAGTTTTATATTCTATAGGTTCTCTTTGTCTTTTTATAATACTCATAAAATCTTCTTTAACATCTGTTCGTGAAAATGCTAACCATTCTTCTAATGTCATGGTTACCTCTGCTTTCATAATTTTCTCATCCATAACCTTCCGAATGTCTATATGTTTCTCTATTTGAGAGATCAATCGGAAAGTAGGCAGTTTCTTTTTTGCTTTTTCTTCCTTAACACCTTCTTCACGTATGGGTTGAGTTTCATTGACTTTATCCTGACTTCTATCTTCATTTGTTGTTTTCTTTTCTAAATTTTCTACCACTTTCTTTACTTTTCCCTTATTGTGGGGTTTCTTATCTTGTTCTTGTTGTTTAGTTTCTTGAGTAGGCTCTGTTTTCTCATCCATAACCTTCCAAATGTCTATATGTTTCTCTATTTGAGAGATCAATCGGAAAGTAGGCAGTTTCTTTTTGGCTTTTTCTTCCTTAACACCTTCTTCACGTATGGGTTGAGTTTCATTGACTTTATCCTAACTTCTATCTTCATTTGTTGTTTTCTTTTCTAAATTTTCCACCACTTTCTTTACTTTTCCCTTATTGTGGGGTTTCTTATCTTGTTCTTGTCGTTTAGTTTCTTCAGTAGGCTCTGTTCTAAGTGGTTCATTAATTGATTCAGTAGTCTCACTCTCTTTTCTAGCCCTAGTTGTTCGTTTGGACTGCCCCTCTTCATCACGCTTCCTTTTCTCATGTACATTAATTTCATGAGCATAGATAGAGAACATGTCTATTGGCTCATTCCAACATGTCTTTGCTCTGATATCAAAGCTCGTAGCATATAAGGTCTCAACTATTAATTTCTCCCTACTAGCAATATCATACTTTGCAAACAGAAGTAAAGAAATATACCTGATTAAACTCGTAGTAAAAGATACTTTGCAAACATAATTAAAGAAATATACCTGATTAAACTCGATGAAGAGGCTCTTTGTAATTGTGCTTTGTGCAAAGTCTTTACATTTAGGTTGATCAAATTAATCTAATACATCAATTCTAGTTATGCATGTGCAATCGTAGCTTTCACAAAAGTTGAGGGACAAAGGTAGCATGACGAGGATCCTTCTACTTGTCAATCTCCATGGAGGCACTTAGGTAAAATTGACTAGCCCTCAATAGCCAGGAGATTACAAGATTTGAGAGTCAGCTTTAGCTACCAAGGATGTTGATGCTCATGCTTCAATTGCCAAT
The DNA here is from genome assembly GCA_020310875.1 of Ceratopteris richardii. NCBI lineage: Eukaryota > Viridiplantae > Streptophyta > Polypodiopsida > Polypodiales > Pteridaceae > Ceratopteris > Ceratopteris richardii. Next base: position 110,387,354 of record CM035425.1, on the reverse strand, counting down.
TTTCCTACATGCATATTCAAAGCATAAATAAAAATATACCTTTATACCTGAGATGTCGTGCCGAGTCTTCACGTCGAGTTCACCAAATATCGGGATGAATCGAATGCTCGGATGATGGATTAGGTCATCCGCCAATTTGGTCGGCACATGCTGGGTGTTTGCGACAGCTCAGGTAAATTAAGTATACTTTACTTTATGACTAGGGTAAATGAAGGTTCAAATAATTCTAACTACTTCACATATAAATCTCTAAATTTAACCAATATGAAAAAGTTTCTTACTTTATCCTTCTATGGACCGTATGGTTGAGCTGCCCTATACCTAGCAATGGCTTCTTGATATGAAGGTAAAATCAATGATTCTTCAGTTAAGTGCTCTTTAATAATTTCTTCTTCTTGGGATTCAATATGCTGTGGTTGAGTACGTCTAATTAGAGGTGGTGGAAATAAATCTTTACTATCCTGAGGTTCGGGAAATGCTATGGAAAATAAAGTTAAAAATCTAGTAAGATAACGATCATAACATACGGAGATTGAAGATTCTTGCGTAATTCTATTCTTAATGACTTCTGCTACTTCTACTTCTATAGTTTCATTACTTTTAGATTCAACTAAATGCTCTGTGGACATTGGCAATGAAGATCAATGGGAATAAGAAATGATTAATGAAAGTAACAAGAATAGGTTTTAACAATAATAATGTGAATGAGAAATCTTTCTAAATGATACAATTTAGCTAAAATGATGATAAATTCTAGTGAATCCTATACAAAGAATGTTGTATATAGCTAGATCAAAAGTAATCTTCAATGGGTTTTCATAAGATAGATGGATCTTTGGATCATATAACTGTCGAATTCTTCATTCTTTAGTAATGCTCTTTGGATACTTCTTCTTTTCAATGTCTGCAAAGAAACATTAAGAACATAAGTATACTTTATAAAGTTTTAAACACTCTCATGCTTTTCATTCAAACATATATGATAACCTATGCTACCACTATATCCATACATATGTCTTATGCGTACATAGCTCTTAAATATGCTAACACATATTTAATTAAGCTAATGCTACATCCATCCTTCATAACTTACACTTACTCTTATTCATTTATGCTAACACATATATTTAATTTATAAACATGCACATATACTCACATATTCATGCATTCATGCATTTTGAAATACATGCTCATACACTATGCTAAAATCATGCATACATGCATACAAACATTCATTCATGCACATGCATACATACATCTATGCACATTCATTCATGTTCATGCATTACAGTCACACATACCTTCACATCATTTATGCTCATGCACTACATTCACACATAAATTCACATCATATACACACTCTTTATGTTCATGCTAATGCACATTCACATGCTTAACATAATCGGATACATATGCTTTATGCTAATACTCACTCCCATGATTATTCTCATATCATGATCACATGCACAAATGCATTAACTCTAATGTGTAAGCACACACACTAACCATGCTTTTTTATGCTCCCATATGTTCTCATGCACTTCACATTATGTATATATACATATCTTATTATTATTATACATACTCATACATTAGCTTACATCCATGAATCCTTTTGCTACAGCTATCACCCGTACTAGGCCGCTACTAGGGAAGGGCAAACACTTTCTCTCTACTTCGGTGATGTGTGCCTCCGCTAGAACAGCCGCCCGATCTGTTAGGTGAATCTATTGCATATCTTGTATAACTCTCTAGCTCATGACTCCACCGCCAGATTTTTACATGATAGAATTGCCCACGTGCTCCCCCCTTATCGCAGTCACCATATCGCATCTCCCTCTCTTCAACTCCTTTCATGCATACCAAAGCAGCAACCCGGGAAGGTCCATGACCGAGTAGTGCCAGGAGTTCACTTCTCTCTCATACCTGCGTACGCCAACAGTCACCTCACTAGAACAGCGATGGTTCTAATTGATAGAGTCACAATATCCAAATTCAATCCCCAATCGGGCTCATTGATTTGCTCGTAGGTAGCCTTCTCCACCAAGGCCACCATCCGCTTCATTTGTTGTTGTCCTTGCATGAGACCAAAGACAAGAGGAATCGATTTCATAAATATTCTACACTGCAGCATAGCGTAAGATATAAGTTCACGAACTAAAGCAAAGGCAAGATAGACACTCTTAAGGTGATGATGAAGAATTATCTCCGTGGAACATAGTTCCATTCTTACACACATAAATACCATAAAAAACTTCTGAATATCCTAAAAGTTAGATCGAGAAGAGTTTTCTGAATCTATTTTCTACAATCAGCAGCGTGCGCTCAGGCTCCAAGGAACAAAAAAGAGGAAAAATTGATCTTTCCTTACTTCACATTCTCTGTCTATAGTATATAGTATATAGAAGGAGGTAAAGAAGAGAAGGAAGTAATTACCTGTAAAGAAACATTAAGAAATCTAGAGCACAACACACACACACACACACACACACACACATATATATATATATATATATATATATATATATATATATATATATATATATATATATATATATATATATATATATATATATATATATATATATATATATATACATACATATATATATATATATATATATATACATACATATATATATATATATATATACATATATATATATATATATACATACATATATATATATATATACATACATATATATATATACATACATATATATATATATATATATATATATATATATATATATATATATATATATATATATATATATATATATATATATACATACATACATACATACATACATATATATATATATATATATATATATATATATATATATATATATATATATATATATATATATATATATATATATATATATACAACGATTCTTCTCTATACCACTCTTTTTGTTTTAACTTTTATATACATATATATATATATATATATATACATACATATATATATATATACATACATATATATATATATATATATATATATATATATATATATATATATATATATATATATATATATATATATATATATATATATATATATATATATATATATATATATATATATATATATATATATATACAACGATTCTTCTCTATACCACTCTTTTTGTTTTAACTTTTAATCTACAACCTCTCTTTAGCTCACATTTATCCACTCCACTTTTATTTGGCTTTAATCACACAACTCACCCTCATCACTCCTTCATCTACTTTCCACACATACCTCTCATTTAAAATTTGACTTTAACCTCCTTGATTTGCATCATCCACTCAAACCACACTTTAAATTACTTTAATTCCACATCTTTTATGAACCATTCTTTAAATACTTATTCACACACACCACTAATTATTTATCCACTTTAATTTTTCATTTTAATTTAATTATCTAAATTTTCATAATTAAATAATTCATTTAATTTAAGTTTACTTTAAGATTTTGATTAATTAAATACCTTAGTATTTATACTCACACACAAAATGAAATTAACTAATTAACTAATTAAATTAACTAATAAATAAATGTTAGATTAATTTAATTAAATGTCAAATATTTTTACCCTTAAAATATACTAAAACCCTTGGAAACCTTCTTGAAACTCACCGAAACCCATTGGGAACCTAGTTTAACCCTATCATTAACCCTAGAAGTATCATTCTAACTTAAATATACATAAATTAATGTAATCCTATACCCATATTCTAATATTTAAATGGCTCAAACACATATTAAATGAACATTTTAGGGTAAACCCTAATATGAGCATATGTTTTCTTCATCAAAATGTACCTGCAAACACATAACAAGAGATTACTTCCAAGAAAAACATTTAATCAATAGTGTAATAGAGGGATTAGAGTTAACCAATAAACATGTTTTAATTTTTTTGAACGTCATCTAGAAGGTGGAAAACTTTTCGACACCGTGTAGTCATCAACATAATTGTTGTGGTCCTTCATTTGTTTAGAAAATGACCACAAGTCACCACAAACCCTGTATCCTAAACCCTAGATCTAAACACTAAACCCTGTATGCTAAACTCTAAACCCTATACCTTATAGAAAGAATTTGAGTGTGGATTCTTTAGAGTACATACTATAGGGTACCTTTTACATTATCTTGAATGTATATTAGGATTATGCAAGGTACACAATATATAGAGTGAGGTAGGGTAAGTTACAAATACCATAGAATGACAACATAAGGTGAATTACATTATATATAGAATGAGGTAGTGTATATTATTCATGTATAACAGAATGAGGTTGAATGTGTGCTATGGAATTAGATACCATAATATATAATGAGGTGGTACAACGTATAATAAAACATACCTATAAAAAATAAATCATAAACCCTAAAGATTTATGTATCCAATGTAATGAACCCTACGAAATATACCCTATATAATATACGCTATCTAGATTTAAACATAATGATATTAACAACACAATCAACATAATATACAACATATCCACTTGCACCTGAGGTTCTAGTTTTATTAATTATGATCTATTTCCTGAATATAATCTACTTCATTACATGTTCTTACCCTTTTCATAGGATACATTACATGATATTACGATGATGTGGCATACATTACTTAAAGAATGAGGTAGGACATATTAATAATATAATACAATAAACTACTATAAATTTTATTATACATAGAATGAGAAAGTGTTTCTATTCTATTCATGAAATGGCTCAACCCTAATCTCTAAACTAGATCATGAATGGTAAATCCTAAATGTTGAACTATAAGGTCTAAACTATAAATCCTAAATGTTAGACCCTCAATGTTAAATCCTAAATTTAAACCCTAAAACAAAAATCCTAAACCATAAACCCTAATCCCATACCCTAAACTTTGTATCCCAAATCATAAACACTTAACCCAATAGCGTACATTCCCTAGGGTGTATCTTATAGAGTACATTTATTCACGTCTATTACGTTGGGTATATAGTGCATAGTCGAATTGGCTATGGAAATGGATTATATAATATATGTTAAGTATGTTTGTTATATCATATTTGAACTAGTTTATAAAATGTTTAATGGGTAAGAATATCATGAATGTACCTTATCTTATTCTATATTATAAATGAACGATCTCTATGGGATATATTCTACATAATATCTAGCATATCCACTTACATCATACAGACGTGACCGCCAAGTAAGTACTCTTTAAGTTCCAGTTCCAATTCCTGTCTAGTTCCTTGTTCCAGTCTTGTCTAGTCTTGTACCCTAGACATCTAGCCTTTTCCTCTTGTAATCTCGTAGTACGGGATCTTGTCGAGTTCTTTCTTGTATCCAATTCATCTCCTAGAAGGGAGTTCTTGTAATCTAGATATCTTGTTCCATACTTACAATCTCGGGTTGCAGGATCTCCTATATCATCTTTAGTCCAGTTTTCCATACCTATCGGTCCCGAGTTATGGGACGTCTTGTATGAGTCACATATTCTTGTATCCTTTTTCCTTTGTGGGTGTTCTTGTAAGAAGAAGTGAATTTCTGAAATCTTGTCTATTGTGGTCAGAGAGCACAATCTAGTTCTCTTGTGACATTTTGGCAAGACTCCCTTCATCAAGACTAGGCACCATGGATTCCCTATGCAAAGAGATTCAATCTACCATTAAGGACTTGATCGAACATGTCCAAGAGATGAAACGATTGCTTCGACAAGATGATCGATCAGTTTCAAGCTATGCCTTGAATATCAAGATGTTGTTTCGTGGACCTACATATCGAGAAGACTACACATGGTTAATCTTTTTTGAAGTGGCCTCAATCCTGAAGTCAAATATCTCTTGCTATCCATGCCTCAAGCAAATACCTTAGAGGATGTTATCAATCTCGCAGTCCAATGTGAGAGTCAATTATCTCAAGAAAGCCAAGTCCAAGTGTTAGAATTGTTGAATGATCAAGACATTGTTCCTCAAGAATACGGATCAAGAATCTTTGAAGCCTGAGAAGTCATTACAAATGATATGGAGTATACAAATTATGAAGATAACAAGAAGATAAAGGACAAGGAGGAGTTCATGTTCAATCAAGGAGGTGTGCTTACTCAAGGCACTCCATCAAAGATCTTGGAAACACTACAATGCACCACTAAAAGCTCAAAGGACCTATCTTGTGAAGAACCCAAGGAAGCTCAAGAGAGGCCCATTCCTTCAACACCTATCTGGATTGAGGATCATGAAGAATTCGAGGTTGTGCATGTATTAGATTCAAGAATCTCTTGAGGAAGATTGGAATGCCTTATTCTTTGGAAAATATATGACATTAGTGATCATACTTGGGAGGTTATAGAAAATCTTCAGAGAGCTAAAATCCAGGTTCGTGAATTCTATAAGAAGAATCCAATGAAACCCAAGCTAGAGGACATGACAGCTCCTCGTGGAACTCGTTGCTGACATCCTGTCATGTCCTGTTGTAATCTCATAGTACGAGATGCTTTCTAGTTATTTCTTGTGCCTAGTTCATATCCGTGAAGGGAATTCTTGTAATCCAGATATCTTGTTTCACACTCACAATCCTAGGTTGTGGGATCTCCTATATCATCTCTAGGTGATTTATTCATACGTATTAGTCCAGTGTTGTGGTAGGTCTTATATCGGTCACATATTCTTGTATCATTTTCCCTTCGTGGGTGTTCTTGTAACCAAAAGTGTATTTTTGAAATCTTGTCTATTGTAGTCAGAGAGCACAATCTAGTGTTCTCGTGACATTAGAAATATTGTAGAATGACATAGAGTGAATTACATTAGGTTTAATGTATTCTATAGAATTAGATTCCATAATATATAATGGGGTAGTGTACATGAAATACTACTTATATTGAGTAGTACCTATCATAAGTAAATCACAAACCCTAAACCCTAATACAATGTAATGTACCCCATGGAGCAGATCCTATCTACAAATATCGTAATTATATTAGCAATACAATCAACATAATATACAACATATAAACTTGCACCTTAGGGCATAATACAATTCACTATTATTTATCTCCAAAATTTACTCTATTTCATTAGATGTTGTTAACCTTTTCCATAGGATACATTCAATATAGTATGTAATAAAAATTAATGTACCCTGGCTCATTTAATAATATTTGTAACATATCCTATCGCATTCTCTATGTAGTGTAGCATAACTAACTCTAATATCATATAATTAGGTAGGATATCTTTGCCATACTTCATATTGTGTACCAATGTGCCTATGATCAAATTGGAAATGCTCTATATTAAGCTGAATATATCATATTGAGATAGTAATATAACATGGAACAAGATAAGATACATGAAAGATAATGTAAGATTTATCATTTAATAATATTTGTAACATATCCTATCGCATTCTCTATGTAGTGTAGCATAACTAACTCTAATATCATATAATTAGGTAGGATATCTTTGCCATACTTCATATTGTGTACCAATGTGCCTATGATCAAATTGGAAATGCTCTATATTAAGCTGAATATATCATATTGAGATAGTAATATAACATGGAACAAGATAAGATACATGAAAGATAATGTAAGATTTATCCGAGAGAATGTATGTATGGAAATAAATAATATTATGTAAGGTAAATATAGTCGAAAGCACACATATGGATGTATTCACTAATAAGAAGTAGAGATATATAATGTACCCAATCAAATCCACCCTGTTAAATGTACCATATATAATGTTCATTTTCTATAAAGATTAGAGTTTAGGGTTTAGATCTTGGGATTTAGGAATTTGTGTTGTATAAATGGTTGAAATTAGAACTCTTACCAAAATCACTTGTTCACAATCCAAATGGATATACATACATGCCTTGTAACTATGGATTATTGAACATAGTATATTTCTATAGGGGTCTTATAATAATTATTTCCCTTTGGCATTTCTCTAGGGGGTCTTGTAACATTTTCTCTAGGAGGCACTTTAAAAAATCGCAAGCTCCATAAATCGTACATTTTTGTACATCTTGTACCTTCTTGGAAATGTTCAATTTTAGGATTATCCCATAGATTTCTTAACTCTATCTTATAGTATAGCACTACCCAATATGAATTATGTTGAATGCATTTTACCTTATTGTATTGATAGTATCTAATCCTTTATGATATACTAAACATAGTCCATAATGAACTATAATGTACCCTACTGCATTACATATGATACTATCTATTTTAAAATTACACTACATGATATATCTTACCTTATTATATGATATTAGGATGATGTGGGGCACATTAAATAAACATTGGGATAGGATAAATTATATATACTATAGAATGGCATTGGATAAATTATATTATATATAATCTATCACTACGATATATTATAAATACCATACAATGGCATAGGATAAATAATATTATATATAATTTATCAATACAATATATTATGAATACCATACAATGGGATATGATGAATACCATACAATGGCATGGGATAAATTATATTATATATAGAATGAGGTAGGGTATATTATTCTAATAGTATCCAATAAAGTACCTATCTCTATCTTGAACTCACTCACCCCCAATCTCTAAACTAAATCATTAATGCTAAATATAAAATGCTAAACCATAACGTCTATACCAAATGGTCAATGTTAAAGCCTAAATATAAATCTTCAGACCAAAACCCTAATTCCTATACCATTAACCTTGTAGCCGAAATCATAAGCATTTATAGTGCATAGTGGAATCGACTATAGAAATGGATTATATAACATATGTTGAATTATGTTGAATTTATCATATCAAAATGGGTTATTAAATATTAAATGAGGTGGGTACATGAAATATAACTTATAATGAATGGTTCCTAAAATCGTAAATATTAAAGATTTATTATACCCTATATAATGTATCCTCTAGATTGTAGCCTATGTAATGTACCCTGTCAATAATTCGACATAATGATATTGAGATAGGTTCAGCACAATAGAATGTAATTAAATTTAATGTATCCTTCCTCATCATTTAGCATTTTTAATATAACTTATCTCATTTTCTATGTAGCTTACCCTATGTTATTCTAATAACATAGATTAATGTAGGATATATTCAACATAATTGATGGTGTATACTAAAGTACCCTATGATGGAATTTATTGAAATGCCATTATGATAGCTCATTGGGCTTAATCAAGATTGAGAGCTTTGTACTCATCAATCCTCCATTTTCTTACAAAGTGACCATAACTCACCACTAAACTCTGTATCTTGAGCCCTAAGTCTAAATAGTAAACTCTAAATGCTAAACTCTAACGCCTATACGCTATAGGGTACGTCTTCGTATTTTATGTGTGCATTCTATAGGGTACATATTCGTATTTTCTTGAAGGTATCTTAACTTATTCTATATTATATTATCAATTTCTATGTGATACTTTCAACTTAATATTTAACATATCCACTTACATCATAGGGTGATGAATTATTTTGAATATATCCTTACTCATCATATGATATAAGGACGATGTAGGATACATTATGTATAGAATGAGGTAGGGTAAATTACAAATAGTGTAGAATGACGTAGGATAACTTACATTATATAGATATGATGTGATAGCATATATTATAAATATATAATAGAACGGACCTCAATGTATCCTATAGAATTAGATCCCATAATATATAATGAAATAGGGTACATAAAATAGAACTATACCGTACATAATATACCCTACCTACAATTAAATATCATGACATTAACAATACATTTAACATAATATCCAACTTATCGTCTTGCACCTTAGAGTTTATTATAATTTACTATCATTTATGTCCAAAATATTCTCTAATTCATTAGAATTTATTAGCCTTTTCCATAGGATACATTCAATATAGTATGTAAAAAGATATAATGTACCTATCTCATTCAATAATATTTGTAATATACCCTAGCTTCCCCATGTAGTGACTTGTAGTCATCTACATCATTTCTATGGTCCTTCGTTCGCTTAGTTGGCTACAACTCACCATAAACTCTATATCCTAAACCCTAGGTCTACATACTAGACCCTATATGCTAGAATCTAAACTCTATACCCTATAGGAAACATTCCACTGTGCTTTCTAAGATTTTCTTTATTTTGAATGTCCCTTATCTTATCCAATATTATATTATCAATTTCTATGTAATATGTTCTCGTTAATACTATCATATCCACTTACATCATACGGTACGTTTCTATGAACGTTTACAAGAAGGTACAAGGTTTACAAAAATATAAAATTTTATGGAGCTTGAGATTTGTCAAATTTCAAAAGGGGAAATAATCATGCTAAGACCCCTAGAGAAATCCATCGCATTCATTAATGCATAGATACAAGGCATGCATGTACACTAGTTGGATTGCGGGAACATGAGTTTTCTAAGGGATCTATTTTTGAACCCTAAATCCTTAACACAAACTCCAAGATCACAAGCCATAGGATATATTCAATATAGTATGTAATGAGATGTAATGTGCCCTACCTCATTCAATAACATTTCTAATATTTTCTATCTCATAATCTATGTTATGTAGTCTTCCTAAGTCTAATATCATAATAATTAGGTATCATATATTTAACATAATTCATAGTGCATAACAATGTACACTGTGCTCAAAGTGGATATGCTATAGTTGAATATATCATATAGAGATTAGTAACATGAGATAAGGTACATTAAAGACAGCGTAGAATACACCCCATAGAATGGATTGAATGGAAATAAATAATATCATATAAAGTAAATAAATTTGAAAGAACACATAATGATCAATGAGCTTACACGAAGTAGACATATATAATGTACCCAATCAATCTCACCCAATTGAATGTACCCTATATAGTATTCATCATATAATGGCTTCTCTCGAGTTTAAAGTTGTGTTTAGTTTTTGGGATTCAGGACTTTGTGTTAAGGATTTAGGGTTAAAAGTGAGAAACCTTACCAAAATCACTTTCCTGCTATGGAAGTAAATGTATATGCATGTCTTGTACCTATGGATTAGTCAATGGGGTGGATTTCTATAGGGGTCTTAGCATCATTGTTTCCCAAATGGGAGGACTACTTCCATTTATGCCATATCGTGGAAGATAGGCATAAGATTTAGTAGAGGGCATCTAATCTTATGAACATTGCCCATAGGTGGTTGCATAAGATTGAGGAATTAAAGAAAGAGCCCTCTACATGGAAGCATAAGATTCAGTAGCCGACATATAATCTTATGGAGGAGATGTAATGTACCCTCGCTCATAATCTTCTGTATAATAGGAATAAGATTTTGTAGGTGACATATAATCTTATGGACATTGCCCATAGGTGGGGGTGTAAGATTGAGCAAGACAAGAAAGAGACCCCTATATATTAAGTTGAATATATCACATAGAGATTAGTAATATAGCATATTTGAAATATTGTACATTTTGGATATTGTTGATATACCCTATGGTATGTATCATATAGAAATAAACATTATCATATAAAGTAAATAGTTTTCAAAGCACACATATAGATGTATGCAATAATAAGAGGTAGACCTATTTAATGTACCCAATGAAATCCATTCTATTGAATGTACCCTATCTAATATTCATTTTACAATGTTTCCCATAGTGTCTAGAGTTTAGATTTTAGATCTTTGCAGTTAGAAATTTTTGTTAGGATTTAGGGTTCAAAATTAGAACTCTCACCAGCATCACTTTGTAGCAATCCCACTAACATGTACATGCATGTCTTGTACCTATGGATTAGTGACCAAGTTGGATTTTTCTAGGAATCTCAACATAAGTGTTTCTTTCTCCTTTGGCAATTTCACATATCTTACGCTCCATAAAATCTTACATTTTTGTAAACCTTGTACCTTCTTGGAAATGTACACATTTAGGAGTATCGAATATATTTCTTATCTCTATCTTGGAAGGTGCAAACACTAGATTCATCTTCATGTTTCATTATTTTTAATATACCCTCTCTTATTATAAATGATGATATACATCTTCTTCTTATAGTATAGCAGTATGAAATATGACTTATGCTGATAGCATCTTACCTTATTTTATTTGATGGTATTCAATTATTAGAGTACATTGAATAAATTGAACATAATCCATAATGCACTATAATGTACCCTACGTCATATATATGATACTATCCATTTCCAAATTACATTATAAATAGAATCAAGTAGCATATTCTATGAATATAATATAATGAGGTTCAATGTGAGAGAACTTGGATTAGTTTATTGGAGGTAGAAAAGTGACTTGTGAAGCGATGAAGTTTGGTCTAGCCAACCGACACAAGACAAGAGCTTGAGATTATGGAGACTCAAATAGACCTTATAGGCATGCAATTAGTTCAATAAACCCACTATGTACTTTAGAGCATCAAAGAGAAAGAGTCCATACAAAATAGATAGGTTTGCACATTAAGTAGCTCAAAAACCTACTATCTCTATTACAAACAATCAACTTCAAATTCTCATAGTAGCCAATATGGTTACAATTGGAAAAACTACTTTTGGAGGAGTGATTTAGGTAGTGCTAAGTGTATAAATTTCACAAGATTGCAGTTAATAAGCAAAATATGCTTTAGGAATGAACTTGACACTCAATAGAGGTGCCTCCTATTTTTCAAGACTATGTAGAGATTAATCCCATGATATAAAAAATACAATTTCTCCAAATTTAAAAAATCAAATGCTTTGAAAACATGTAAACATAATGAAGACTTTTATATCTTTCTAATGAATGCTTGAAACTTGATTTGACACTTTAAAGAGAGAGCAACAACCTCTGCAAGTTCACCATTGTTGAAGAAGATGATGTAGTGAAATGAAGGAGCAAGACAATGATGGTCAAAGGTGTATGTATATTTCTTCCATGTAATGTACAAGTGATTTGAAGTCTTTATATAGATTCTTGAAGTGCTCCATGACTTCTACAAAGTGGACGTAGAATTCAAATGAAGGAGGGAACGGTTGTTGAAAAGAATGAAATCACTTTCCTACAATCTAGGAGAAGTGAAGATTTAGTTTGATCTAGTTTTAAAGGTTTTAGATTGGTAGAATATCCATAAAAAAGCTTTTGAAAAAAATACAACAAATGAGCATAAATAAAAAAGCTCTTCAATCTATTTTTTTGACATAATCCAAATGATAGCTTTTTTATGTAGATCAAATCCACCTCAAGCATAGTATAAGATTGATGTTTCAAGAGCTCCCCCTCAAGATAAAGTATGCTTGAGTCTTAATTCTCTAATAGTTTAAATACCTACCATTCATTTAAATCTGTAAAGCTTTATTCGATTAAGTGCCTTCATCATCGTATCTACTACTTGATTTTCAATTGGAGCAAAAGAAATATCGATCTCCTTTTCCATGAGCTTCTCCTTCATGAAGTGGTTATGAACCTCTATGTTTTTGGTTCTTGCATGGAAAATAGGGTTTGTTGCTAGATGCGAGGAACTTACATTATCTCCAAATATGTGAGGTTTGGAGCTCACAAGTCCCAAATCTATATACAATGCTTTTAACCATATTGCCTCTTGAGTTGCGATGGTCAAATCTCTATGCACTTCTTTAGTTGAGGATAAAGCAACTATTGGTTGCTTTGTGGAACTCCATGACACTAGCTTTGAACCTGCATACCTAGGTAGAATGTCAGACATCTAAATCACTAATTTTGAATTCCTCTTGCATATGCCTTCTAATCCTTTGAATTCCATTTAGATCATCACCTATCATAGTTATGTCATCTAAATATACAAATAGATAGATAACCTCATTGTGATCCTTTTTTATGAATAAATAAGGATTTTAGTTGCTAGGATTGAACCCTTGATATTGAAGGTTGTTGGGCATGTAAGGCTCATATGATCTTACCCCTATATTCATATATATGCATCATTTATAGAGCATTGCCTCAAGAGAGATCATTATGTGGGTTTCGAGGCTCCCATGCATCTGTGCATGTCTCTTCTCTCCTCTATCTCCCTTCATCTCCTCCTTCCACCTCTTGTTCTACACACCAAAGCCCTTCATTGGTATCAGAGTATGTTGAAGGCTTGTGTGCAAGAAGCTTCAATGGAAGCTTAGGTCACAAGAGATGAAAGTGCAGGTCGACACCTTTCAACAATTATTCAGTATTTCAGCCATAACTCGAGTTCGAAAGCTCAGATTGATGCGTTTTAAAACTTTGTGCGTAGCTAACATAGAGGGCTACAACTTCATAGAGGGATCTAGAACTTGGTTCAGAGTTTTAGACTACCGAAATTCGAAAAACTCAAACAAATGTAGAAGATGAATCTACAATCACTTGGACAATAGGTTAGTGTTTTGGCTATAAGTTGAGTTTTACAAATTAGAATGAGACAATTCAACTTCGTATGCATAGTTTGCAATAGCCTCGACAACTTTTAGAGAAGATAGATCGAGAGTATGACTGCAGCTCACCAAAATTGCCAAATACAAAGTAGTAGTGTTGTAGGTGAAGGTGAAATTGATAGTTGATGCTTGTTTTGTGCATATCTTGTGTTATCACCCCTGAAACAGCAAAACATAGAGCATCATATTTTCACCATAAGAACCATAGTTTCTTTTAGAGGTTCAACTTGGTTTGGAACTTCTTCGAGAGAGATTTTTTGGTGTGCAAACTCTTATTTTCAGAGCTTGAAGGCATTATCCATGTATGATCACTCTGGTAGATCCTCCATATAAGAGTAGAGCATGATCTTGTCACATGTTTGGCATGTGAGATGACATTGTGGTATACCCTTTTTTGAGGTTTATGTCATCATAATTTTGATCATGGATGTATAGTGGCATTGTGGTCTATATCTTGCTTATGACACTTGGTTACATATTTACTTTCCGGTTGCACATCATTTTATGAGAGTTGACATTGGATCTTAGTTGGTACTTGTATCATTGTTTTCTTTGCAAGTACATGATCTAGATTGGACCCTCAGTTGCATACTTATTTGTCAGCTTGATTGAATATTAGGTCATTGATTTGATATCTATGTGCCAGTGTGATTCTTGACATATGTGGATGGTGATTCCCACATGGTTTTTTTGGTTCCGAGTCCATATTACAAAGGAGATACTGTCAAAATTTTGATAGGTTTTATGCTAGAAGAGAACTCTAGTGGAACTTGAAGCTTGTGTGATGGCTTTGGATCATTGCTCATCTCCATTTACTTGGAATTGTCATAGGTTATCAAAGAGGTTGGACCATCTTGCAAGATTCATTCTTAAGTGGGAGATGTATCACCATTGTATTGGCATGTATTGCCATTAGTTTTTTGGCATATGTATTTTCCATTATCTTTGATTGGATAAGTGACATGTGGTGATAGGTTACTCATTGTTCTTTTGATATTGGTTATCTTATTTGATTGCTCAGTTTATAGAGGATACTGTGTCGAATTTTTCCCAAGATTCTTTCACATCTATTTGGTCACTTTGGCGACTTGGTGAGTAGGTTTATGCTGATGGTTTTATGTGCATGCTAGATGCATGGTTATGTAACAGGTGGTTCATATGGTTTCTTCTCTAGTGAGAGATATGTGATGTGAGTTATGCATATGGATATGTAGGTGTGATCCTATGGAGGATAGAGTATCGTTTCTAGACTCTTGTTACATTGCTAGTGTTTTGGATTGCCAACATGGTGTCTTCTCGATTTGATGGCACTAACTTTCTGAGATGGAAAGCTCAGATGTGGCATACTTTGGTTCGTGCAGGGTTACACATGTATGTGCATAGAGATGCACAAAGGCCTTGTGACATGCCCGACCACATATGGATGGATATGGATGCATTCAGCAGCTCCACTATCCGATTACAGCTTATGGATTCTATATCTGAGTTTGTTATGTATGAGGAGACGAGTCGTGTATTATTAAAGAGACTACATGATATGTATGCAAGTCCATTGACTCATGTGAGACATAGATCACATCGACAGTTTCGATGTTGGTATTGTGGTCATGAGGGACACATTCGATGATGTTTCTTTAGGCGGATGCGATGAAGACGTGAGAGGTATGCACGTGATGTAGGTCAGGTAGAGAGTCTATGGCACTTGATTATGCCAATAATGGTGATATCACTTTCTCCTATGGATCATCTCAAGATTCCTCTTATTCATTGGATGGCACAGATATGGCTTTGTTGATAGACGCATTAGCCACTTTTCATGTTACTCCACATCATGAGTGATTTAGTCGATTCTCATGTGAGATTCATGGATGTGTGCACTTGCCTCATGGTATGACATATGACATTGAGGATGTAGGAGATGTATGCCTTATGCTACCCAGTGGAGCATCACTTATACTAAGACATGTAAGCTATGTGCCTTCATTCCCTATGAGCTTGATTTTGGTTAGCCAGTTACAAGAGAGTAGATGTTATGCATTCCTTGGTGAGCATCATTTTCAGTTGCAGTTGGGATAGCTTATGCTTGTTAGAGGTGCCAAGATTAGGCACAGGTATCCACTACAGGTACTTCATATGAGAGACAATCTCGTGTGAGTGGGAGCTCAACCTTATGTGCGATGTGAGACTCATCATGTCTCATTTTGTCTACCTATAGCTAGGTCTATTGACATTCATGATGCACATGTATGGCAAGATTCAAATGCTCTGATGGATGCATATGTAGAGCATGTTTTGGATGCTCACAATGCTTATATAGAGCATGATTTTTTTGATCATATAGATGCTCATATGGAGCACACTTTGGATGCTTTAGAGCATGATGTGGATGCTCATGTAGAGCATTATGATGATACTCATTTAGAGTGTGATCATCAGTTTGACCTTGGTATTGATGTTGTGTAGTTAGCTCATATGGAGAATGGTCATACACTTGGTGTGGTAGAGCAGCATAGCTCTTATGATACATAGTGTATGCTAGAGCATACTAGCTTTGAGGATGCACAACTAGACACATCCTTGGTTGAGAGGATGATTGAATTAGATATTGATGAGTCAACAATCATGTAGACATTCTTGGATTCACTCATGCCATATGTTGACACAAATATGTTAGGACATGTTGGTCTTGATGATAGTGCTTTGGATGCCTTTGATATAGGCATGGCTGATATACTTAGGTTAGCCATGATAGCACATGTTTCGTCAGCATTCGAGAGTCTAATGTATGAGTTGTTATGCTCGAGACTAGACATTGTAGTTGCTATTGGAGCATTTGCACTTGGAGTTGTTAGTCGTTTGATGATTGACATAGGCATAGAGCGAGTGGGAGCTTTGCAAGAACTTCATCAGTTCTTGCATCAGTCATATGTGAGCTCGACTCTTGTCGATATGAGTCTAGAGTAGTTTGAGGTGCATGGATACACCTTGTTCGAGGCAATTGGTGTAGGTTGATATGTATGGGTTGAGATTCTGGACTCTTCCTACACATTATTGTATAGTCCTATATCCTTCTTTGTATATTTTACCACTTATGATCACAGTGACCCTTAAGTGGGAGATTTTTGGGGATGTAAGGCTCATGTGACCTTACCCCTATATTCATATATATACATCATTTATAGAGCATTGCATCAAGAGAGATCATTATGTGGGTTTCGAGGCTCCCACTCATCTGTGTGCATCTCGTCTCTCCTCTCTTTCCTTCCATCTCCTCCTTACTCCTCTTGTTCTGCACACTGAAGCCCTTCAAAGGTATGTAATCAACCTCTAATTCCAAGCTCTAAGGCTATGCACCCAAATATCCTGAATGATCAAGGCTAGTTGTTCTTCTAGTCCATGCTTCATATTCTAGTGCCTTTTATGGTAACCTGTTGATCAGATAAGTAGCTATGGATACAACCTCAGACCATAAGTAATTTGATAATTTCTTTTCATTGAGCATAGATCTTGCAGCTTCAACTATTGTCCTATTTCTTCTCTCTGCCACTCCATTTTGCTCTAGAGTGTACCTAGTTGTAATATCTCTTTTGATCCCTCTCTCTTGGAGATAATCATCAAAATCATGGGAGAAATACTCTCCCCCTCCATTTGACCTTAGCCTTTTTAGTGTTTTACCTGTTTCATTTTTAATAAGAGCAAGATACCTCTTCAAACATGAGAATAATTCATCCTTATGCTTCATAAAGTAAATTATGGGCCATGTGCTACAATCATCAATAAAAGACTCATAGTACCTAGATCCGAAAATTGAAGACTCCTTGCTAGGTCCCCAAACATCTGTGTGAACCAGGTGCAATAAGTTTCCATGAATGTATCCTTTCTTCATGAATATTTGTTTGTGTGATTTCTTAAACTCACAAGCACTACATTTATATATCATGTATTCCTTGGAAATATTTGGTAGGCCAAGCACACTTTGATCCCTGCACATTTTCTTCAAGTTCCTTTCACCTATATGAGCAAATACCTTGCGCCACGTTTCTATTTCTAATAGGTCCTTACTACCATAATTGAAGAGAGCTATATTTCTAGTATCTTGGAGCTCAAACATCAAAAGTCTACATGTCTTCTCTCCTTTTTCTATTCTCATGAATCCTTGTTGTGGATCTTCAACAAAGGCTCCATTTCTTGTGAACTTTACCTACAATCCTTTCTCTATAGTTTTCCCAACACTTATGAGATCTTTTGTTATGGTAGGTACATATAATACCTTGTTCAGTAGGCTAATGTTTCCACTTGGAGTCTTCACATTTCCTATCTTTTCCACAAAGTGCCTAGAGTCATCTCTTGTTTGAACCTCATGTGTATTCCTTGGATCCTCCAAGTTTGAGAGTAGAGACACATTCCGTGCTACATGATTTGAATAACCAAAATCTACATAAAATATATTCTCATCTACTTTGCCTTCCTTTATGGTCATGTTCATCAAGAGAAGTGAATCCTCTTGAGTTTTCTCTTCAATGTAATTGTTGTAATCTCTCCTTTCTGTATATCCTCCTTAATTTTGGTTGCCCTTTGCTTCTTAGTGTTGGCATTGCTTCATCTCTAATAACATAACCATAAAGATCTCTACCTTGAAGATAAGTTTCCATTCCGAGTGACCAATCTAAGTACTTACCTCTGTCTATTTGTCTATTGAAGAACGAAATCCATCTCCCATGTTGACTCCTTGCTTTGATACCATGTGAGGAGATGGGTTGAGGATATCTCTAGAGATGAATTGGTGTTGCAAAATTCCTGCTCTACACCAAACAACACAAATCTAGAGATGCTTAGTGGGCCTCCTTAGCCTCAAAATGAAGTATTAGAACCTACCAAGTGGTTTGGAATATCTTTGTCAAATTTGAGTTTCAAAATAGTCTACTTGCACATAGAAGGACTATGAAAAACTTTCTATTTTTGGATTTGAACTACTTAAAAAAAATTGAGTTCTCACTCCTTGATGGAAATTTACTCAATACCTTTTGGAAACTTCCAATTCAAGGGCTTAGATAACTATTCCAAGTTATTTCATGAATTTAGAGTGAGTGAAATTTGAGAAATGAGTTTAAGAACTCAAGTGTGTAGGCCCAACTTTTCAAGAGCAAGAAAGTGTGCAAACACAATAGGCTTGTTCACTTCATAACCCAAGATTCAATAAACTAAATGCAATGAGATTTGATATGCAGATAGTCCACTGATTACTCTAACTATACCAGGTTAAATTGTTGAAAATGATGGAGTACACATAGAGAAATTATTTATGCAAGGTCACTAAACTAAAGAGGATGTAGCAGAGAACAGTAGATAGAGATGATCTTGAAATAATGTAACAAATTTTATATGAAAATGAAAATATGATACAAAGGCGATGTAGTGGGCTTACTCATATATAAGTGAGCTCAAGATGTGTTCTACCATGAGGCTCAATGATACATTAATCTCTCACTTATCATGCGACTAAAAGCCATCACTATATAGACACATTTGCTGAGTTTAGACTTTGAATTTCCCTCACCTAAAAGTGTTCAAACACTTTAGGTCATGAATGGTTTGGTTTCAACCACTAGATCTCATGCCTTTTGGCTCCTAACTTCACGAGACTCCTAATTTTGACTTCTTTTACGTCTATCCAAGGAATTATAAATACATAGCTTTTAAAGAGGTGTTCATATACAAGGCATTTCTAAGTGCAATGTAAATGTGAGAAGTCTTGATCATTTGATCAAGCATCTATGCTCGTCAAATGTACCAATAATTCCAAAGTACTCAGTGGTTCCAAATGCATTTTTGGGATGCTAAAGGAGTATACTAAAAACTCTTGGAGTTAATTTGGCTAGCGTAGAGAGGGTTTATGTAGGACCATTTCATCTCTGGATATATAGCAATCCTTCTCCTCATAGTGGTATCAAAGAAAGGATTCAACATGGGAGATGGATTTCCCTCATCCATACAAAAATTAGATAGAGCTTATTACTCACCTTGGTCACTTGGAATGGAAGCTTATCTTCAAGGTACAAATCTCTATGGTTATGTATCTGAAGATGAAGCAATGCAAACACTCATAAGCAAAGGTCAAACAACTGAAGAGGAAAAAGAAAGGTTGAACACATGGTTCTCAAAGGATGCCCTTGCAAGGTCATACATTCTTAACTCAATCTCTGATTTTTTACTTCTACACATTAGGAATTGCAAGACTTCACAAGAGACTTAGGATGCTCTTTTTTCATCAAGTGCAAGAGCTAGGAAGAATCAGATCTAGATGGAGTTCACTATCGTCAAGAAGATGCCCAAGCAAAGTGTGACTGATTTTTTCACCAAGATGGACTTAGTGGATCAACTTAGGAACATTGGAGAAGTCATTGATGAAGAGAAAATAGTGAGAAAAGTGGTCAATGGAATTAAAGCATATGACAAATGGGAAGCATTTACCATAGCCATGGACCTTAACATTGATATGCAAGTTCTTGACTGACGTAGCTGCCCAGATGATGCTCAAAATATTGGATATGATGCAAGTAGTGCTTAAAACCTTCTACAATGTATGTCACATTCAGCCTCCGATTCCCAGGTTCGTTAATGGTAATTATGACCTACTATATGATATGAGCACAACCCTGAGCATACGAGTTGCTTATGCATGGCACACAGGAATCAAATATCTCCTTGCCTGCTACAAGCAAACTTTTGATGATATGTTCACCACGGGGTTCTGGGAGGCACACTCAGAGGTGTTCGTGCCGGCCCACTCATTTGCTACAGCTCTTCGCATGCGAACAAACGATGCATTCAGAGCTCTACACAACGCCACAACCGAACATACCGGGAGTAGTCAATTGGGATGCCCTTCAGAGATACCTGATCAGAGGGCTACGGATCAAAGAAGATGACTTGGCAACCGACATTCTCCAGAACTACATTGACCAAACCATAGAGCAAAGGTCTGTCAGAGGCGACAGACCCTAGGGGGGGGAGAGTGTTGGCAGATGAAGCAAGTACGAGCATACATGCAGATCTAGCACTAAGGCAACCCATTAAATTTTTCCAAACCTTACACCATGTTAAAAGTGATTCTCATCACTAAAAACCCTTGTAAATATTGTTTCACCTTTTTGTAGCTCCATTTTGTACAAGCTGAGGAGTCCTCGAGCTTGGGGAGCCTTAGAAGTTGTGGCCTACCAATTTTCATATTTTTTAGATCTCGTTTGAGCCCTCGAATAAGCCCTGGAACCTAATTTTTAACTAGGTCAGACATTAGGTCTGGATAGGGCCAAAGCTAGTCAAAAACTATAAATAGAGCTAGAGAGCTCATTTTTGGGGGCTAGCTTCTTGTAGTTTTGAGCTTGTATGAGAACTTTGTTGCAATAAAAGTGATTCCATTGTCTTACTCTCTTTGTTCTTGCT
Organism: Ceratopteris richardii; assembly: GCA_020310875.1. NCBI lineage: Eukaryota > Viridiplantae > Streptophyta > Polypodiopsida > Polypodiales > Pteridaceae > Ceratopteris > Ceratopteris richardii. The sequence continues at coordinate 110,365,465 of CM035425.1, read as the reverse complement.
GTGTGTGCACGTGTGTGTGTATGTGTGTGCATGTTAGTGTGCTTCGCACTCACTCATTTGTGCCTTCACTTGCTCCAGGTCTTCATACCATCCTCATGTCTTCCCGGATTGATATTAAAGGAGGTGCTACTCATCTCTGAGCTACAGATATCAAGTGGTAGGTCAAATGATCTATTCTTTGCAGACCAATCTCTGGTGAGGATTTTCCAAATAGTGGTACATGTGTTTGATGAGCACATGATTTTCATCTTGGAAACTCCAATCTCAAAAATTTTTGTTGGAGAAGCTACTCGAGTGTAGGCCCTATCATATAACCAAAATTCAAGGATTTTGGAATTTATCTTCATAGTTAGAAGATATTATAAAGGTGCAAGAGCATTGTTTCTAGGCTCACCTAAGCACAACTATAGTAGAGCTAGAATTATAATTTTGAATGAGTACTTGATTGTATTCATCTTATTATTAGGCAAAAGAGGGCCAGTTGAGGTAGTCACTCTGTATGTGATCGCAAACAAGGCAAGTCCGCAGGCAAGTAGCCTAGAAGCGGAAAGGCAAGGTTTGCACATAAGAACTATGAATAGGCAATTGCATTAAGAAGAAATTCATAGAGTATGTACTACTTTATATGATATGCTTGAGGATAGGCCATGGTTCATACATAGTGTGTATGAGGTGAGGTAGATGCTTAGGCTAGTGGGCTAAGAGTGTGCACACATCTATTTACCATTTTTTTAGTGTATTTGGTGGACTCACATTATGGTCCTCAGTAAATCTGGGAGTGCCAGATCATTATAGTAGTTTACTAGAGACACCTCATTTCTAGTTAGGAATGATTTGATCAGCATGATGATGAGATGATGGTCAGAGATAAAGCATGTTTCATCCACTTGGAACACCTTACATGGTATTATTGAGAAGGTGATGGTAGTTCCACTAGTTGTTATACTTTCTTAGTATGTCTTCACTTGGCATGATGGACTTAGTTCCATAGAGTGGATTGGGATTTACTTCGTATGGGAGAGATTTTGATGCATTTTTTGGATTATTATATATGATAGATTGAGATTTTGATCCATGCTTTCGATCATTGACAAATTGATATCTTGGTCCATAGTTTGGATCATTGCCAAATTGTCGTCTTGGATTCATAGTTTGGATCACTTTCTTGAGTTTTATTTTCATTACAATGAGTAACTCAAGTAGATTTACTCGAGCTTAGAGATTAAGCACTATTTGGAAAAGATTTCCATTTATTTTTAGTTCTTTTCCATTTAGAATGGGAAATAGTCAGATTGTTTTGGATGAGCATAATTCTCAGGGAGACAAAGGCAAGCTGGCAAGGTCTCTATAGGTGACAAGCTGTCACAAGTTAGTGGTCAAGGTCTAGGCATAGGGAATCCGAGGATATTCCAAGTACTTATGCTATGCACATATGGACTCATTGGGCCTCAAAGAGATTCCTACAGTATGCCCAAGGCAAGGACTACTATTTATGGATGGAAATGCTAGATAGGAAGGAGAGAGATGAGTTGTCCACTTTTTTATTATCTAGTATTTCAAAAATCTAGTACACTTTACTCTTATTATTTGGAATCACTGATTCTGATTCCCAGGTTTATAGCTCTTTCTATATCATTGAAGACAATGATCTTTAAAAGGGGGAGAGAGTGTTATATTCTAGAGATGTACATGCTTGGAGGAACGAGAAGTCACTTGCTCGGGGGATAGCCAAGGCCAAAAGCTAGAGAGCTCATACGAGGTACTACTCATGATGGTTAGATGAGTAGAGGGACCTTAGAGAGAACTCTAGATGGTGACTATGCAAGGGCTATATAGGCTGGGAGGTGAGTCCCAGGCCTATCATTCTCCACTTCTCACAACGTTCCCCATAGCAAAGGGCTCCTATTCCACCTTCACTCACCCATTGATGTTTTTGACATTTCTCATGCTCTATTAGTGAAGCCCACTCCTTGCTCTCTTCTCTAATATGGGACTTATATGTATGACCCCTCTTTATTGCCACTCAAAATTAAAATTGCCTTGCACATAGACAACGCTTGCCAAGGGAGCCTTGGGTCCAATGTTGCCAATCTATTGCCTAATTCTCAGCATGATACTCACAGTTTTGAAGGTGTTCAAGCACGCGGCTTACACATTTTTGAATTTCATTGGTATTAATCAAGGAACAGATATCCTCATTTTTTATTTGTCTGTTATGCCTAGCTGACCTACAATAATGGCATATTATTCTAGGCTGATGTTTTTATCGAGTATATATATGCAAACATTCGAAGAAGCCTTTTTCATAGGTTTTTTTGAAATTGATTTAGAAATATTTTTTAAAGATGTCATCCAACTTGAATGCCAGATTAGTGGCATATGAGCTAAGCTTCTTCGCTGACCACAGACAACCACCACATGATGGTGTGAAAGCCGAACAGCGGAAGCAACTCATGATACGTTAAGCTAATATGCTTAATGAAACAGAGCAAAAAGTGTAGAGAACATACTCCCGTCGACTTCCAAAGCCTGTCGGGGACGATAGAGTTCAATAGGGGGGAAATGTTGAGGGAGAGTCTAGCAAAAAGAAGAAAAGAAGAAGACAAAGAAAGAAGCTTCACTAAAAGATTACATTCGAAGATATATCCCTGCAAGAAGCCCCGTAGGGGTGCAACACCCATCTTTGCACAGAGCCTCGTAGGGGCACACATCAAGGAAAAGCACGTAGGAGGGAAGGAGGAACCAGGGCGAGGAAGTATCCATGAAGAAGTGCAAGAAGATATCCAGCGGTTCCAGAATCACAAGAAGGTCCTTCAACATCTAGGTCTTTGGAAGGTCCAAATCGAAGGCTGAAGGACCACATCCTCATACCTTCCACTGGTGGCGTGAGTTGCAGTCCGACTTAACACAGCAACCCAAAATTAAAGAGGTTATTGGCGAACTAGACTACAAATCTCAGGTAGTCAAACTCCACGGGTTGCGTGCGGAGAAAAGAAAAGAAGAGGCCATGACCAATACATCAAGTCCCGAGTTATGATCAATTCCTTGGCCACTGGTAAAACGACATCATTACAACTTCCATGGAGGCGGGCAGTGATCGACTATGGGCACATCACTAGAGACAAGAAGTAAAGCCTGTCAAGGGACGACAGAGACAAAGAGGGGGAGAGTGTTGCAGAGCTAAAAAGAGCAAAGGCAGAGAAAAAGATGGGCCCCAAAATTTTTTCGATTTGGACACTCTATTCTTGTATCATAACCATTTTGTACCATATTTTCCGTTGTAAATGCACTAAAGGAGTCCTCTAGATGCATACCCATGGAGATTAGTAGCTTACCCATGTAAATTAGTAGGAAATAAACCTTTTAGTGAATAAAGTGCCGGTCTCTTATGTGAAAGGACCATTTTTAGGGCACATGTATATAAGTCAATTTGTGACTCTTTGTAGGGACTTTTTGCCATTGTGAGAATCAAGAGCACAGAATTTCGAATTTGTGTCTTCTCCTCTCTGTATCATCTTCTTTGTGAGCTTGTATGCATGTGTGTTGCTTGAAAAGAGTGTTAGGAAGTGTTGTCTATCCATGAAAGTGATTGTTTGCTGTGGTTAAGGTGTGTGTGAAGTGTAGAAAGTGCTGAAGTGTAGGAAGGTCATTCACGTGACTCACTATTTTGCTCATAACTTGAAGTAGAAGCGTCAGAATTGAATGAGAGTACAACCATTTGATGCGTCTTCCTGAGAGCTTCGAAATATATATCCTATTTCCTATATTCCAAGTTCGGAGCTGAGAGAAAAGCTCAATTTACTGTTGGTTGATGCTCCAAGTATCCTGACACCATGACTGACAGTTGAAGTTTGTTTGGAATAGTCTTAGCCTTGATTGCACTCTTTTGGAAGCTCATTTGCATTGATCATCATTTGAATGCATATCTTCATACACTCGGCTAGGTTTTGATACTCCTCGGATTGATAAATAAAGCGTGAATCCCCACTATATGCACTTGAGGGGATCGAGGTATAGTCTCTTTCTCCACAAGTCCCTAAGTTGGATCTTAGGTACACAATTGTATTATTGAGATTTATTGGACGATGTTAGTTGTATACTCATTCTATCATCGAGGAGAGTTGGTTTACTTGGGACATTGAGTACTCTTGATTTTGTTTTTAGAATTGTATTTTTTCACTCCACACTCGCGACGCATATGCCCTACAAATTCCTTTTTGTGTGATTGAGCTTTTCTCTTCCGAGGCACGGGACCACGAGAGGATGACCACCATACCAAGGACAAGACACGGAGTGTGCAGATAGCGCTCGTCGGATGAGGAGGACAATGCACCCAACGGGGCCTGATCCAACCCCACACCACTCTCCCTTCCTTAGACCTCCTTTGCTCTTTGACACGTGAACCCGACGTGAAGCAAAGCAATTGCCCAGTGATCCTTGACACGGAAGCCACTCCTTGAGAAGAGGAAACACGAACCTCAACATCAGACAGAGATTTCTAGGTACTAGCATTTCAAGTTCTTTAATTTTTTTTGCATTGCTCCATACACTTAAACATAGAGACTAATTTGATTGCTTGAGTCCAAGCATTCATGTTTTGCACTTGTTTAGATCATATGCGAGTACATTTTTTTCCTTGCTTAAATTAGAAATATATCATTTTCATAGCTTAGATCTTGAAAAGAAGAAAACTAAAATGAATAAAATGATTGAGGAAAAGTTTAGGAAATATGAAGAGAAATTTAAGGAAATGGAAATTAACATGATTGAATCTACAAAATCAAAGTTTGGTATCATTATGACCCTAATGCAAGCTATAAATGCAATATCTAACACTATTCAGCTAATGGGCATAAGTATTAAAGATGTAAGAAAGGAAATTGATTCTGAGATTTCAAAATTGAAACATAAGGTTGAGTTGTTGATCAAAAAAGTTTAGGACCTACAAGTATTGAAATGTGATAATGAACATGAGGTAGAAGTTCAAAGCATATCTACACATAAAGAGTCATTAGGTCTTAGAAGATCATCCATGCTTAGAGTGATACCTAGGAAATCAAGTTGTGCTGAGAAGAGACCTATACGATGTTTTTTGGTGCGATCAGTATGGACATATGTTCTGGTATTGCATAGCTTATGAAAGTGCATGCAGATATAGGCTAGTAAGTGAATGTGAAGGTAAAATTTGTAAATACAAGAGCAAATAGCTTTGCATTTGAATGTAGGAAAAGGTGGGGTGACGAAATATTTTGAAGAGACCAAAACTAGATCACAGTCATTCCAAAAGATATGGAAACCAAAAACTCATGATGATAATAGATCTAATGAACAAACGAGAATTCAATCTATTAAGAGTCAAGAGAAAACTATTGAAGAAACAAAAAGTAGACAAATAAAGTTCCAGAAACAAAATATTGAGCAGATATTAAAAGAACAAATAGAAACAGATAATAAAAGAGAATCTGATAGAGAAATTCGAGAGAATTCAAAGAAAGATAAGGATGTATATATCTCATTTGACTCGAAACTTTTGACTAATGAGGATCTATTTGATCAACAGAAAGTGTTGAAATTACAATCTCAATTAAACCTTGACAAATAGATTGAACTAGAAAAGAGTAAACAAGAAACTCAAGAAGATATAGAATATGATTTTGGAGTTAATGAAGCAGAGAAACAATTGCTTCGTGATATTATTAAGAAAATCGAGGGAAATGAAAAACTGACTACAAAGCCTTCTAAGTCTCTAAAAAAGAACAAGAGAAGTAAAAATCTAGCTTTTCAAGATATATTTGCAAATATTGAAGGATGACGGGAGAAAAATCATAATGAAAACGTATGAGAATGATCAAGAGTTATTGGATGAAGATGATGATGATGATGGATGATGATGATGACTAATGATTTGTGATGATTGATGATAATGATGGATGATGATGATGACTAATGATTGATGATCATGATGGTTGATGATTGATGAGTGATGATGATGATGATTGATGATGATTACTATTGATGATGATGGTGGAGGATGCTGATGACATTGATATTGATGCTGATGAAGTACAATAAATCAAGAAAATTGAAGAAAAGTTGGATCAAACAATGATGAAGATGAACCAAAATGATTAGGTGAAATGTTTCCAATTCAAATTCTATTTTCTTTTTAAAAGAGCATATGCATTGCATTGTTGTCTGTGATAAAGATCTCTACAAGGTTAGGAAAATCAAGTAGGGAACGAGTTAGCAAGCATCTCTTATGGTTTTTCATGAAGCATGAATGACTAAAAATTATATGAATAGAATCACTTAGCGGACTAGAGACTTTTGGGAGTGAAACCTTGGGAATGTTATGGCATGCTTAAACTGAGTGTGTATATATGTTGATAGGTTTGAACACTTAGTGAGTGGGATTCTTTGGGTCCTACTTTTTGTTTCTTATGAGATCTTATCTCCATATGGATCATGATTCAGGAAAGATCTTCATACTCAAGCCAGCTTTATATATGTGTGCATATTATTAATGCACTGCGATGGGCTAGTAGGCGGGTGGAGCAACCTTGCCCAAGTGATCAAGGTCATGAGCTGATGTCATTTTTGTACTTGGCCTAACCTATCTATTGTCATGTGCCTGCATGGGTAGATCGATTGGTGGAGTCACTGTAGCCCGGTGCTTAGAGCCATGAGCTCACGCCGATTTCATGTAGGGCTAACGTTGTGTATGTCCTGCGCTATGTTGGGTTGGTAGATAGGTGGAGTAAATTTGGTCGGGTGGACAAGTCCATGAGTCGCACCCAATTTTAACATAGGCTGACTTATGCAGATGAAAATAAATAGAAAAAGTGATGACTTGAGATGAAGTGTAAAAATAAAAGAAAAGAAAAAAAAAAAGAGAAAGAAAAAGAAAAAAGTAAAAGAAAAGAAAAAGAGGTGATGGGGAGTTGGACAATAAGAGATAAATAAAGGTATCAAGGCATATTCTACACACTGAGTTAGTAGAGCTTAGTATATGCTGGTACTTAGGATACATTGTTGGATCTGAACGAGTTGAAAAAATGAAAGAGCTATGAAGCTGACGGTTTATTCATGAGATTTTATCTCATTGTAGAAGCGAAAACATAGTAAGATGTTTGTGAAGCTTGTATCTGCTTAATTTTCTAAGATTTGTACTAATCTTTATAAATTTTCATGGAATGTATGAGATCATGTTTCAAGTTTTGAAAAGAAAACCATAAAAATTAAAACGCGTTTTGAAAAGAATACTGATAGGCTTTGGTTGGACTTTGGAGTTTTGCCCATTGGGATGATATGCAAGTTAAGTGGGGGTGGATGTCAGGATGAAATCCCTCAGGGAAGTGTACATCAAAATTTTTAAAGCTCATTGATTTTCTAGTTATGGTGTGATATTTTGATTGAGAAAGAGTTATAATCTGTGCATGTTTTGGTTGATTCAATTGATTTTGAGATGTGAAACTATGTTGTGTCTATGCATTAGACATGTATATTTGTAAATAGCTCCTTAATCTAACCGAAAATCCCTTGAAATCCTCAGTTTGAACCCTAGAAAACCTAGTTTTACCCTTGAAACCCTAGGTTTGATCATTAGAAACCCTAGGCTTTGGTGAAGATAAATGTACAAGCTCATTTTCATATTAGCTATGCTTGGATAAATTTACCAAATATAAAGATAAAGGAAAAGAAAAGAAAAGAAAAAAAGAAAAAAAAAGAATCTAGTCAAAATTCATGATTAGTAAAATATACAATATCTGCCTTGTAGTCAGTCGCATCTAGTGGGCAAAGTGGTGAGGTAAGAAGGAGGCAGAAACTTCTTCACATGCCCATTTTTTATAAAAGTGGAGTGGGATCATGTTCTAAACAAGGAGAGAAAGAGGCAAGAGCTCTCAATAGTCAGATCTGGTCATTTTGTCATTTTGTCTTCCCATAGACTCCTTCTAGCCACACGTCATTTTGTACACAACTATGTTGTGAAGCTCATGTCTCAGTGTATATGTAACCATTTCTTGTGTTTAAACACTCATTAGAAATCTTATCTTGTGTAATTTCTGTATCTCAAATTTCATCTTCAAAGCTTCTATATTTAGTGAGATATCATTCAAAGAGTGAAGTCAAGTTTTTCAACATACCTATGTAGATAGATAGTCTATTTTGGTTGGTTACGTTTCCCAACCAAAATGTATTCAAATTGCTTGGCTTTTAGCATGTTGGAAAGCGCCTTGTATCTCCCTTTTTTTCCCAAATATTGTATTCAAAAGATTTTCTTTGAGATATTTGTTAGAGAGTGAAGTTTATTTTTTTAGTATACTTATGTGCATAGGTGATCTATTTTGGTCAGTTTTGTTTCCTAACCGAAACTCATCCAAATTACTTTTTTCCTAGCTTCTTGGAAAGTTATTTTTGTGCACTTTTGTTGTCTTGAGTATATTCCTCAAAAGGTATATATTCGGGGAGTTATAAGTTTGAGAGTGAAGTTCAATTCTTCAGCATACTTGTGTTGATAGGTAGTTCATTTTCATCAGTTTTGTTTCCTAATCAAAACTTGTCAAAATTACGTTATTTATAGCTTGTTAGAAATCTCTCTTTGTCTAGTTTGATTGACTAAAGGCTTGGTTCCATTTGAGTTCCGTATTAAGAGGAGAAAGCTATCTAAGGTGTAGCTATTTGTCCAAGTGTTGGACATACAAGGGTTCACTACACGTTTTCGTTGCGCATAGGAGAACTCATTCTCCATAGTTGGTATCAGAGAAAACTTGGTGCTGAAGCTTCATCAATAGAGTTGGAGTTAAAGAAAAGCAGAAGAGGAGCTACAAAACAAGGGGGAGCTTCACAAATGCAAGAGCAAAGGACAAAATAATTGTTCAAGGTAACACTCAAAGGTTTTTATAGTTTTCAATGGCTGACTTGGGTCAACAAGTAGAGAAATTGGATAAGGATAACTATCCCGTGTGGAAGTTTAGAATGACCAACTACCTAATGGGCAAAAGCTTGTGGGGTATTCTTAGCAACGATGATGTTCAACCTCAAATCAATCAAGCTATGTCCACCAAAGTCCAAAGGAGGCAAGCAAGAGAATGGGAAGAGAGGAATAGGAGAGTCATGTTCCTCATTTCACAAGTCATTACTAATGCCATGATAGGGCATATTCAACATCCAGAGAAAGCTAAGGATGCTTGGGAAGCTCTTGAAAGGATGTATTCAACAATTACCAAAGCTAGGAAACTTCAACTCAAGAATGAGTTGAACACAATCAAGAAAAGTTCGAGTCAATCCATAGCTGAATATACTTTGAAGATTAAGGAGCTAAGTGATGTTTTAGCTTCTATTGGCACAACAATTGAAGACAAAGACCTTGTGTGTTATAATCTCAATGGATTGAGAGAAGATGAAAGATGGAAGCCTTTTATAACTTCCATTAACTTGAAAGATGCATATCCAAGTTTTGAACAACTAATCCCTCATCTTGTCACAGAAGAGCTTAGCTTTGGTGGCCCCAAAGAAAAGGATAGCCACAACCAAATGTTATATGTAGGTCGAGGTCAAAGAAGGAACTCAAGAGGAGGCTCAAGAGGAAAAGGAAGAGGTCTCAACAACTCCAACTACAATAAAAGAACTCGGAAGACAACAAGGATGTATCAAATGTCAACACACAAGGAAGAGGTCGAGGTAGAAGTAGGGGAAGAAGACGAGGCTCGTACAATTCTCATAAAGTTATAACATGCTATCATTGTGGTAAAGTAGGACACTGTGCTAGTGATTGTTGGGTGAAGAATGGAAGACCGAATGGAGGCAATCAAAGGAGCCAAAGCAACTATGAAAGCACCTCAAGTGAAGGAAGCAAGGACACACTACTTGCAATGAGACATGAGTATAGAAGCTCTTGTGAAGATGACAAAAATGGGTATATTGATTCAGGTTGTAGTAACCATATCTCATGCCAAGGAATTTTGTTCACTAATCTATATGTACCAAGTGGAAAAGGATGTGTTGAAACAGGTGATGATACTCAACACATGACTTAACATATTGGAGATATAAGGCTTGGAGATACAAGTAGAGCAAAGGTATTATCTAATGTTCTTCATGTTTCTACAATTTCAATTTATTTGATTTCAATAGGACAAATGGTAGAGAAGGGTTATCATGTCATATTCAATGAGAATGGGTGCTTCATAAAGAATCCAAAGGAAGTCTTGAAGCTCGTTGCTCGAGGTAGAAGAGAAGGAAGGATGTTCACTTTGGACGTCCAACATCCACATGGAAAGGTCATGTATATTCAATGTGGGAACAAGGAGATTTTTGAGCTGGACTTATGGCACAAAAGAATAGGACACATCAACATTCCAAACGTGAACGACAAATGAGTAAACATGAAGTCGTAAGAGGTCTTCCAAAATTTAATAGCATTGGACTACATGAGTGTAAGCCGTCGGATCGGCAATTGTAAATCTTTTCCTTTTCATAATCTGCACGAACCAAAAGGTCGTTGCGTAGAGTTGTATCCATTTATAAATCAATGAAAGGACGCTTCGGGACAACCAGAAGAATCGTCAGACTATCTGTCTGGGCGATATGTTCTGTGGAGTTTCCGTTGTGTTATGTTGGAGAATTGTGAGTAGTACTGTGTTATTTCGCTTGTTGTTTGATTATCTTCAGTGGTGTTTAACGCTGTTCCAGTAAGTAAGTCTTGTGAGTCTGTATTACGGTAATGAATAGCTTCTGCACGGTGTGATGAGAACGTATCAATCAGAGCATAATCGATAAGGTTGTGGAAGAACTAGCAATAGTCTGCGTACAGATAGTAATATGGTGAGAGAACGAACCAGAGTCTGGAGATTAATTCGTATTAACAGAGATTTAAACATTAAGGTATTGTGGTGTGAGTGATTAATCGGGAAAATCAAGTATAGGGCCTCTGATTATTCAGACCCCTTCCACTCCCAAGAACCCGAAAAGAGCTTAAACGCGTCTCTGACGGCAACACGCATTTAACACTGGCGCCATCTGTGGGAAAGTGGCAACAGAGTGTTGCAAAGTGATTCTCTTTTTTGTCAAAATTCATGATGAGTAAAAGATACAATATATGCCTTGTAGTCAGTGGCATGTAGTGGGAAAAGTGGTGAGTTAAGAAAGAGGCACAAACTTCTTCACATGCTCATTGGTTATAAAAGTGGAGTTGGAGAACGTTCTAAACAAGGAGAGAAAGAGGCAAGAGCTCCCAATAGTCGGATCTAGTCATTTTGTCATTTTGTCTTCCCATAAACTCCTTCCAACCGCACGTCATTTTGTACATAGCTCTATTATGAAGCCCATATCTCAGTGTATATCTAACCATTTTCTATGGTTAAACACTCACTAGAAATATTATCTTTTGATATTTCTGTATCTCAAATATCTTCATCAAAGCTTATATATTCTCTGATATATAAGTCAAAGCGTGAAGTCCATGTTTTTAACATACCTATGTAGACAGGTAGTCTATCGTGGTCAGTTAAATTTCCCAACGAAAATGTATCCACACTGCTTGATTTTTAGCTTGTTGGAAAGCTCTTAGAATGTAGTTTTGGTGTCTTAAACATATCATTCAAACCATTTACATTCTATGAGATATCGAAAAGACAGTGAAGTCCCATTTTTTTAGTATACTTGTGTGTGCAGGTGGTCTATTTTGGTAAGTTGAGTTTCCTAGCCAAAGCCCATCGAAATTACTTGATTTCTAGCTTATTGGAAAGCTAGTTGTGTGTACTTTCTTTGTCTCAAATATCTTCATCAAAGGATATATATTCAAGGAGTTACTAGTCCAAGAGTGAAGTTCAATTCTACAGCATACTTGTGTAGCACATCTTCATCACTTTTGTTTCCTAATCAAAACTTGTCCAAATTAAGTTATTTATAGCTTTTTAGAAAGCTGGATTTGTCTGATTTGATTGACTATAGGCATAGGTCCATTTGAGTTTTGTATTGGGAGCAACAAGCTATCTAATGTGCAGCTATTTGTCTAAGTGTTGAACATACAAGGGTTCACTACACATTTTTGTTGCGCATAGGAGAACTCATTCTCCACAGGCTTTTGGGTCATAAATGTAAATAAACCCTTGAATTGACGTGCCAAACCTTAAATATAGGGAAACCCTAACTTTTCTCGAAGAAACCCCTAGTTAGAACCTTAGTTTTATCTTTTATCTGTCTAAACCTTTGATTTAATTTAATTCTATCTATACAATGTGAAACGAATCCTTAGTCAAAGAATAATAAAAAGGGAAAAGAAAAAGATACAAAAATAGAAAAAGAAAAATTGGAAAATTAAAAAGAGATAAATAAAAAATAAGAAAATGAAAAATTGAAATAATAGATGTGATTTTCTCAAAATAGCAGATGAACATGCAAGAAAATTGTGTAAATAGAAAGTTTCACAAGGAAGTTTAAAAGATTCTAGAGAAAAGTCCTAAAGGGGTAACCTATAAATAGACATCTAATTTCTATTTGTCCTTCCCCATGGATTTTCTCTCTAGGTATGCTCCTTACCTTTTCTTTTTCATTTTTTCTTGGTCATGCTTTTAGTTTCTTGTTCATGCTCTCCATGCCAGGGGGGAGGGAGAGAGAGAGAGAGAGAGAGAGAGAGAGAGAGAGAGAGAGAGAGAGAGAGAGAGAGAGAGAGAGAGAGAGAGAGAGAGAGAGAGAGAGAGAGATGTTGGATACTCTATGATGCTACGTTTTTGAACAGTAGATGGGCGACAAAATCAAATTGTTCCTTTTTTGATGCCATCATCTGCACTAGTTGGATTGCTTATATGATAAAATATGTCGAGAGAGGTGTTGCCCTAGTATGGATGAGAGAGAGCATGATTATCGTTGTCTGTGTGGGAGTTCATAAACAGTAAGGGGTACCTACTAAAATATCAACTTCATTAAGGTACTTTATAGAGCTAAATAGATCAACCAAAGTATCGATGCAAGGGAGAAGGAGATGTGCGAACGAGGAGAAATGATAGAAATCTATGAAGGAATGATTATTTTAGCCATAGTCTTCATCTCTGAGATATCAACTAACCTTCTTCCTCTTCGGAACAACTTGCTCTTGGACCCGATGAGCGTGCAATTGGAAGATGTTAAGGGAACTTCAGGTGATAGCAAATCGTCCATCTTGGGGAGCTCCTTGATTTAGCTTTCTCACCACACACACACACACACACAGAGAGAGAGAGAGAGAGAGAGAGAGAGAGAGAATCGAGAGGCACATAGAGAAAAGGACAGCTGGAGATGGTGTTCGAATGGAGAGAGAGAGAGAGTGATGGGGAGAGAGAAAGAGAGAAATGGGGAGAGCAAAAGAGAGAGAGAGATAGAGAGAGAGAGAGATGGAGGTAGCTCTTGAAAGGCACGCATAGACCAAAAAGAGGGAAATGGAATTCTGAGGATCTACTGGTGGTTATGTGTGCAACGCATCAATCGATAGAGAGAGAGAGAGGGAGAGAGAGAGAGAGAGAGAGAGTCACTTCTTCTTGTTCTTGAGAGAGAACATATGGACAAAGAGTGCTTTTGCTTTAAGAGAGACAGAGAAAGAGACACAGAGAGAGAGAGAGACAGAGAGAACACCAGATCGAGAGCAAGCACATAGAGTGCAAGTACAATGAGAGAGAGAGAGAAGTAAGGATGCAAACATGCAGAGAGAGCACTTGAACTTTGAAATTCATTTGTTTTGAGAGAGAACACGTTGAGAGAGAGAGATGGAGAGAGAGTGAGAGAGAGAGAGAGAGAGAGAGAGAGAGAGAGAGAAACGCAAATGATGGTGATGGCAATCTGGTTCTTCGAAGATAGAAAAAAAGCTTAGAGGGAGTACATAGAGGAAGTTTGAGAAATATATAGAGAGAGAGATAGAGGTGTGGAGAGACCCATCTGAGGTTTTGCACGTAGAGCAGAGCTCATCATGATGGATTGCATAGGCTAGCTATGGTAGTGCTCTATCGAGTTATGCAGTAGATCAAAAGGGATCACATAGACGCATGCCATGGAAATGTGGGTGATACGATGTGGGGAGAGAGAGAGAGAGAGAGAGAGAGAGAGAGAGAGAGAGAAAGAAAGAGAGAGATAGAGAGAGAGAGAGACAGCAAAGTGGGAGTGTAGAAGGCTATGGCATTCGATTGAGGTAGATAAAAAAAAATGGAGAGTCATGGAGAGAGAGAGAGAGAGACAGAGAGAGATAGACCTGCTAATCACATCATGCATATATAAATGGTGAATGAGTAGGAGGAGAGAGAGAGAGGGAGAGAGAGAGACAGAGAGAGAGAGAGAGCACGTCGGACGAGGGGGACGACACACCTAGTGGGGCTTAATCCAACCCTGCGGTGCTCTCCCTTCCTTAGATCCCCTTCGCTCTCCTACAATGCAAGGGATGCTCAAGCAAGGTCATACATAATAAACTCTATTTTTGACTTTCTATTACCACATATTAGAGGATGCAAGAAATCTCAAGAGACTTGGGTTATGCCCTAGAGACGTTCTTTTCTGCTAGTACCAAAGCGAGAAAGAATCATCTTTGGAATGAGTTCAACCAAATAAAGAAGACACCTAAACAAACCATCACAGAGTTTGTTACCAAGGTCAAGGAGATTGCGGATCAATTAGCATACATTGGAGATCTCATTGAAGAAGAGGCTGTCATGAGGCAAATTCTCAACGGGATTCAAAGCGATAAGCAATGGAAATCTTTCACCACAACTTACGATCTCATCATGGATGTGCAAAATCCAAACTTCAACATCTTTTCTTTCAACCAAGAGGCCAACAATAACATAAAGGAAGGTAACTCCTATCATGGTAATTCAACTAGTGCTTTATATGAAAAAAAAAGGATCTGGAGTTGAAAGGCAAGAAGAAGGAAGAAGATGAAGAGGAGACTTTCCAAGCCAACTTGGAAAACAAGAGCAAGTGAAGAGGGAAGAAGGAAGGACCAAAGCATGAAAAAGCCAAAGGTCAAAATGTTCAACCTTGTGCCATTTGTGATACAACCAACCACACCACTCAGAATTGCTCGTTCAATGGAAAGTCTCTGAAAGGAAGTGGAAGAGGTAGATATGGTAGCAATAGAGGTAGAGGTGGACACAACTTCAACAATAACGATAGTGGCGATAATAGAAGGGACTTCAAAAAGTATTCAGAAGATCAACCACATGAAGACTCATTGCTTCTTACGAATGTAAGCGACAAACAAGGTAAAGAAGATGATCATTTGTTCTACATAGATTGAGGATGGTCAAATCAAATTGCAGGCAACCTTACTCTTCTATTTTATTTGGAAAGTCCAAAGCATAGACATAAAATACAAGCAAGGGATGACACAAAGCACAATGTGGAGAAGATTGGTAATGTCAAAGCTTCCAACGGCAGGACAAACAGTCTGAGTAACTTTTTTTATGTACCCACTATCACTAAAAATCTAATAAGTGTAGGCCACATAGTTGAAAAAGGCTTGCAAGTTAGTTTCACCCAACATGGAGCTTTTGTGGAAGATCCATGTCATGGCTTCAAGAAGATAGCCAACAATGAGAAGCATGGTAGGCTCTTTACTTTTGAAGTAGGAGAAACCAGGAACATAGCTCTATTCAACTTTGGGTCTCAAACCCTAAGTGAGCTTGAAGTGTGGCATAAGAGACTTGCTCATGTGAATGAAATAACCTTAAAGGATATATGCAAGGATCAAAGTGTTTTAGGACTTCTGACCATATCAAAGCAACACATCATCAACAAGTGTGGTGGATGTCAAATTGCAAAGGCATAAAGACAACCATTCAACCAAAAGGGCTACATCCACAACAACATATTGGAGTTAGTACATATAGATGTATGGGGACCAGGTCAAGAACCTTCATTGGCAAGATGAAGGTATTATGTCTCATTTATTGATGACCATTGTAGATATCTATTCTATACTTTATCAAGAGTAAGAATTAAGTGTCTGATTGCTTCAGAAAGTATCTAGCACATGTGGAGAATCATACAAGTAGGTCACTCAAGAAGCTTAGATCTGATGGAGAGGGAGAATACTTCTCCAAAGAGTTTGATGAGTTCTTGAAGGCCAAAGGTATCAAAAGGGAAGTGACTACCAAATAGTCTCCTCAACTAAATGGAATTGCATAGAGACAAAACACGACATTGGTTGGATCATCAAGAACAATGCTTGAAGAGAAGAAATTTCCACACTATGGCTAAAGGCTATTTCAACTACTATGTACCTTGTAAATAGACTACCATCCAAATCACTTCAAGGTATGACTCCTTATGAAGCATGGCATGGAACAAAACCTAGTCTTGGACATTGCAAGGTGTTTGGTTGTTTAGATGTTCATGTCCATCACAAATAAGAGGTAAGCTAGATGAAAGGGCAACAAAGGCACTGTTTATTGGCTATGATTCAACTTAGATGGGTTAGAGGTCCTGTAATCCTTCAACCAATCAATTCACTAGAAGTAGAGATGTTGTGTTTGAAGAACACAAGTTTTGGTATGATGAAGACAAACAAAAGGTAACTCTACCATATGACCTTGATTCTAATTCTCATCAATTAGGAAGCAAGCATGATACACAAGTCCAAGATCCAAGACATAATACAGAGGATGATCAAGATGAAAAGGAAAGGGATTACAAGCTATGGAAGTCAGGAGGGGAAAGAAAGATGCACGAGTGTGGAGAATGCTCCAAGGAAGCACGTAGAAGACCAAAAAGAGAGAAGAAACAACAAAAAAAGTATAGATATGATTCCACATTTGTTATGAAGCATTCAATCTAATTGGCAAAAGATTCAATTTCAGAAGAAAATGTCAACATATGAAGACGCAAAGGGAAACCCTAATTGGCAAAAGGCCATGAAACAAGAAATAGATGCATTGAAGAACATGGACACTTGAGATTTGGTTTCAATGTCATCCAATCAAAAGGTAATTGATTGCAGATGGGTATATAAAGTTAAAAGAAACTAAGATGGATCAGATTGCAGGTACAAGGCAAGATTATTTGCCAAAGGATGCTCACAAACTCATGGTATAGACTATGAGGAAACATTCTCAGGAGTCGCAAAGATGACTACAATGAGAACATTGTTAAGTCTAGTTGTTGCAAGGAATTGGAGACTCCTCCAACTTGATGTAAAATATGCATTTCTAAATGGTTGGATAAGTGAAGAGGTATACATGTCACAACCACCAGGTTTTGAAAACCCTAATCATGCATCTTATGTTTGGAGACTTAAGAAAGCATTGTATGGATTGAAACAAGCTCCTAGTGCTTGGAATTACAGGTTGGTTACATACCTTCAAGATCAAGGGTTCAGACCTAGCAACTCAGATCCTTCTCTATTCATCAAAAGGGATCACAATGAGGTTATTTATCTATGTGTATATGTAGATGATATTAGCATGACACGTGATGATCTAAATGGCATTCAACAGATCAAGAAACACATACAAGAGGAGTTCAAAATCAGTGACTTAGGTGAGCTCACATATTTCCTAGATATGTAGGTCATATACACAGATGAAGGATTGTATTTGACTAAGAGGAGATACATTCAAGATATACTTCTCAAGTTCAAAATGGAGAATGCTAAACCTTTAGGTACACCTTTGGAGATGAATCATAAACTAAGTTTTTATGAAGATGAGAAAATTGAAGACATCAAAGAATATCAAAGCTTCGTAGGTAGCTTTATATATGCTACTCATACAAGGGAAAACTGTTACATCTCATATAGTGTGGGAGTGCTTAAACAATTCATGCACTCACCAAGAAAACCACACATTGATGTAGCTAGGAGAATACTTAAGAATCTCAACGGTACAATCAATGAAGGTATATTCTATCCTTCCTCTTCAGATTTGGATATCAAAATCTATTTGAATGCAGATTGGGAAGGAGCTAAGGATGATAGAAGAAGTATCTTTGGTTACTTAGCATTTGCAAGTTCAAAGCTAGTGTCATGGAGTTACACTTGCTTTATTCTCGACTAAAGTGACCATAGCAACTCAAGAGGCAATATGGTTAAAAACATTGTATACAGATTTGGGACTCGTAAGTTCCAAACGTCACATATTTGGAGATAATATAAGTTTCATGCATCTAGCAGCAAATCCTATTGTCCATGCAAGAACTAAACATATAGAGGTTCATTACCACTTCATCAGGGAGAAGCTCAAGGCAAAGGACATTGACATTTCTTTTGTTCCAACTAAAAAGCAAGTAGCAAATATGATCACAAAGCCACTTGATGGAATAAAGCTTTGTAGATTCAAAGCTATGGAAGGTATTCAACATATTAGAGAATGAAGACTCAAGCATATTGTAACTTGAGGGGGAGTTGTTGGAACATCAATCGTACACTATGCTTGAGGTGTATTTAATCTACATCAAAAGCTATCACTTGGATTAGATCAAAAGAATATCTATTGGAGAGTTCATTTACCTATGCTCATTTATTGTATTTTTTGAGAGATTTTTGATGGTTCATTTACAGTTCTAAAAGCTAAGAGCTTTACACATGTAAAAGTAGGAAACAAGAGCCCAAATTCCAAGAATTTGAGGTGGTTGAGTTGCACTTTATCAATCAATCAATCGCCTAAATGTAGATCAAACTAGATCTTCACTTTTCCTAGATTGTAGGAATGTGAATTGGTTCCCTCCAACAACAATTCCCACCTTCATTTGAGTTCAAATCCACTTGTAGAAATTGTGGAGAACTTTTAGAGTCTATAAAAAGACTTCAAAACACTTGTACAATGTACAGAAGTAATATACATACACTTGTGACCATCATTCTCTTGCTCCTTCATTTTTCAGCATCATCTTCTTAAAAAACTGTAAGCTTGAAGAGGCTACAACTCTCTCTACAAAGCTCAAAATTGGATGCCCAATGGCTCATGGGAAAGATATTAGCATCCAAGTTATGCCTATACATTTTCAAAGCATGTGGTATAGTGGATTGGGAGAAATCGTGGTTTATTTGTCTTGCGGTCAATCTGTACATATTCTTGAAAAATAGGAGGTAGCACTGTTGAGTGTCTGATTCATTCCAACAACATATTTTGCTTATTCCTTATAATTTTTTGCATTATGTACACTCATCCCTATGTTTATCACTCCAATAAAAATGGTTCTCTCTAATTTTAATAATGCTGGTTGCTATGAGCATTTAAAGTTCATAGTCTCATCCAAAGGTAGTAAGTTTTTTGAGCTAATCGATGCGAAAACCTATCCGTTTTGTATTGACTATTTCTCATTGATGCTCCAAAGTACATAGTGCATTTTATTGCACGTAATGCATGCCTACAAGGTCTATTTGAGTCTCTGTAAGCTTAAAGGCTAGTCTAGTGCCGCTGGCTAGACCAAACTTCCTCGCTTCATAAGTCAGTTTTCTACCTCCTACAAGTTCCTCCAAGTTCTTTCAGAAACGTATATGCTCTATCCT
Source organism: Ceratopteris richardii (assembly GCA_020310875.1). Taxonomy (NCBI): domain Eukaryota; kingdom Viridiplantae; phylum Streptophyta; class Polypodiopsida; order Polypodiales; family Pteridaceae; genus Ceratopteris; species Ceratopteris richardii. The sequence continues at coordinate 110,345,997 of CM035425.1, read as the reverse complement.
TTTGTATCCATGCATCAACTTTATCCCACATGCTATACAAGCTCTCTTCACTGTTAAGCGAGGATCATTTATTCCATATAGGAGGTGTTTTGCCCTCTTGTCGATATAAGGAGGACCTTAGTTCACCTCTTTTGATCTCATACATATACTCCAAAGGGGTCCAAAGAGATGGTCCAAACAGAACAAGACATGGGTTTTAGGGTCCAACATCACTTGGAAACCTTTAGTGTTTATTAAGTAACTCTTCTAAAAGTGTATCAAAGACTTTGGTTTGAACCCTTGAGCTATTTGGATATATTTACTCTCAATTGAATGGTTTTACCCTTAGGATTAATATTTCCTAAGTATATGGTATTTAACACTTAGAAGTTCTCTCAAGCCTTTGGACTTGTATGTACAAGCTCGGGAGAAATCCTTTTAAAATCCATGTACGAGATATGTGATTTTCATGTGACTTCCAACGTAAGAAGGCCTTGGGTTAGAATCCATGTGGAGGGTACATTTGGCTATCTATACTCATATTTCCCCCTTGGCCTAGAGGTATATATATGTGTGGAGTTGGTTGGGTGGAGACGTGCATCTCTCACCCCCTTCTGGACTAGGTTTCTTTATTTATTAGGTTGATTTGAAGTCTATATGTTGTGTTGCACACAACAGTCAACATCAGAGCTTAGTTGGATCACTCATGTTGAACTCGCACAAGGATTTGAGAGGTCTTTATGAAGAATTTTCTATCTAGAGAGTTAGGAGTTATCCTTTGATTCGAGCGAGAAAATAGCAATTATATGTTAGATGGAGAAGCCTTCTTGCTTGTGTGAAAACCCTCTAACCATATGCATGAGTAATGGTCATTTTCATAGAATGGATGGATTCACACACAATAGTGCACATGACCCCGGTTCTAGAATCCTCACCTTGAGACATTGAAGGATTCACATGAGTTTCACATCTTATAGGTGTTTGCTTTCATTGAGCCTTCATATGTGGGATTTCTTGCCCCCTATTGGATGAATCCAAGACATTTTATCCTCCTATTTTGTTTATTGAAGTCTTTCTCCCTGTAGGTTGCATACATAAGGATGAACCATCACTTTTTGGCTCTCTTGAATGAAGTGAAAACTCTCTCACATCTTCCTTATAGCGTTCTTTCTTATGAATTTATATGAAATATGGGTTTATGTGTACCCCAATGTAGCCATAATAGGCTTTTGCATGATTACAACTTCTTCTAAAGCATTTTCTACATGAAAAAAGATGCTTTTTGGATAGCTTCACACCTCAACCAAATGTACTCAGCACCCATGTAGAGGACATCAAGCCAGATGTGTTCATGACCACCTAATTAAGGAGTTTTATGCACTCTTTTGCAGTCAAAATAATCTTCCTCCTCACATGTTATAAGCATGATAGTATTTTAAGAGAGGAATATGTTCTAGAAACCTTTGAAGCTTCTCCTATATTTTTTTGACCTAGCTTTCGATTATCGTAACCTCCATTTTATCTTTCATGAAAATTCAAAGCAATATTGCGTCAAGAAGGAGATAAATAAAGCTCTGAAGAGGGATTATGGTGGACGTAATCAAAAGGAAGGACCAAGTTGGAAGCAAAGCTATGTACATTCTTAAATTATGTTTGATTTTAATAATAGGCAACATCAATTCCGTAAAAGGAGATCAAACACCTCAACAGCTTACATGCATCCATGGGGTGAAAATAATGATTGATTGTGCATTTTCTTTTGACAAGAGATGGTTTCAATGCAAGGCTTTCCTTGTTTGGAACATCAGACATTCTCTTTTCATTAGAACTATTCCAAATGCACGATATCATGTGTGTTAGCGTGAAGACGTTCCTCCAGATAGATATGTTTGCATGAAGGAATGTGTACTAGATATTTATTTCTTGCATTTGTACAAGATGGGAATAGATAAGTAAATATATTCGCAAGTAGATCATTTACTTTTGAATACGAGCAAGGCGTTGGGGAAGAAGGAAATATACGGTTTTTGCAACACTATTCTAGCTTAATTTTGCAAGTTATATATCTGGAGATTCCTTCCTGAAATGACACTTATGCTTAATTTCAACTCTACATCAATTAGTTATTATGTCTTTCTCAATAACATACGAAATAGATAGGTTTTGAAGTAATTTGAAAGATTCGCTTATCAAATAGTAAGGAAGCAATATATGAATGAAAGAGCTAGACAACGTGCAGGTTACATAAATGAGGGTACATCGCCTCATGCTATAGTCTACAACGAATAAGGGTAGGATACAACGAATAAGGGTACATCGAAATAGGGTATAGTCAATAAGGGTATAGAAATTTATGGTACATTAAAGGTACAAAGAAGTGGGGTGCATCTCGTCGATGAAAGCCGAGCAGGATACATTCAAACAAGGTACATCCGGTTAACATAAATTTGTTAACATATAGAACGAGAGAAGATATGAAACTGGATAGCAAGGGTAAAGAAGAAGAGCTGGTTAATGAGAGGGATAAACCTCTACTGTATGAGTCGCATATGGTATTATGAACGAACAAAAACAATGGGGAAGGGTCTTTTAGATGTTGGTACAACTGAAAACATAAAGATAAAATGTTTAATTTTTATAATGTCAATGCATTGAACCATCACATGAGAAAGAGACACAGATGGGGAGTGGGATGCCCCAAATAGATAACAGGTATAAAGCTACACATGAATGTCATTGCACGTTATAAACCTTTCTACGGAAAGGAATTATAGATGAGGATGGAGGTGAAAATAATGTAAATGATGCAAGATTTAAAGATGTGCAGAGTGAAACTACAATTGGATCTGGAAAATCCAATAAGAAAAAGAGCAAGAGTGTCTCACTAAAATTCTTGATGGTATTACAAGTGCTGAGATGAATAAGCTTTAGAAGATGATTTTCCCAGAGAAAAGAGTATTGAATATATGCAGAAAAAAAGAACATGTATAAACAAGTAGGAGAAGATGGAAAAGGAATCAGAAAATGACTACGGGAACAGTGGAATCATTTGAATTCGACCATACTTTTGTAAGTACATTTTTTGATGATCAGTGCATGATGGACACATTATTTGCTATCTCCTCTCTCTCACATGTTTCCATGACACTACACGACCGTGACTCATGAGCAAGTGATAGATATCCCAATATTGTCTCTCCTTCCATTCCCGTCGCTTGCAATGGGTAAGGTTGTGCATGCATCATTGTCCTTGTCTATGTGTAATATCCCCTATGTGATCTAAAATCCATAGATGCTTCCTTAACTCTCGACAATCTCTATCATACCAACATGGAGGGTGTGTATATGTATGGTATGGAAAGTTGTGTAGGGCCATGTCATGTAGGATGGTGGTGATATGTGATGTGAGTGTGTCTAGTGGTGATAGTGGATCAAGGGAGAGTAGCCGATTGTGTAAGTGGTGTGCATAAACATGTTAGAGCTTGTGTGTGAAATTTATCGTGATGTGTGACTAAATGAGTGTGGGAGGGTTTAATGGAATAGGAGATGAAAGTGTGAACATGATAAATGTATGATTAGCATCGAGTGGACGTCATCTAATACTAAATGAGGGAATAAGTGAAGCTCCAAAAATAGTACTCAGAATGTACTCAACCGTGCTCTTACTCCCATGAGGGAAGCAACAAAGTCCACTAGAGCCTAGCCAATGGTGCATCCCATTATATATAACAAGATGATGTCAGATTCCTAGCTCAAGTAAATTTCTATCGTACTCGATAATGTCCTAATGCATATCCATTGATACTCTCCTAGTCCTCCTCTTGTCTTGATCTCTTCGTCTCATGATCTGTGGATGCTCCATAGCATATGAATCACATTAACACATGATTGGGTGTGGCCATTTAAGTTCTCCATGAACAATACTTCACCTAGGGTGCTGTAATGTAGTATATCATTCAAAAGTGTGGTGCATAGTGAATCTCTATCTCACGTCGGTCCTCATGATCATGTCTCTTGTACCTGGATGTGCCTCGTGGGAAGTAGCATATGGAAATGTAGATCGAGCTCTCCATTGCTATCTCCATGCGAACCCACATGTATCATGCCTCCTCACTACCTGTGATGTGGATCCAACTCTTTATCTCCCTTCTAAATATGATGCCAACACCCCCACACCTGTGTGCTTTACTCTATCTCCTCGTGGCCCTGAATGCAAATTCCCAATGAGAACCTATAATTTAGGGGAGGCTTCTTTCTAGGCTCTCATGGAGTTTTGTGATGCAAGCAAAGTTATGCATATCTAGGATCTCCTCCAATTGGTTTGGCCGTGTCCAAAGTGCTCCATTGCCATTCCAAACTACTCCCTTGAGTAGTGACTCTTGGTGTGGTGTTTCTTGAGAGAGAGAAAGAAAGAAGAACATTTTTTACACCTATTAGGAGACCAAACTAAGCCGATGAGAAAAATTGATGTACATGGGTGTATCTTCTATCAATTGAAAAAGATAAAAGTGCTAAAAAAATTGGTAAAGTTGATATAAGTCTCTATGGTATGCATGTGGAGATACCCATGAAAGTGGGGGGTATGGAGTGCTATATCTGTGATGGTTTATATGCAAAAGGGTAGTACACCAAGCATAAGAATGTATCGTAATGACTAACTAGCTCCATCCAATACTAGTGGATGGATGTAAGATATGGTACATAAGTGGAGGTGGATTCAAGTCTATCATGGTGGTTGTAGCGGGATGAACCAGTATCTAGGATCATCTCTTCTCCTTCGTGTGATGGTGACAGTCTTAGATCTTTGCAATCTAATGTCAGTGAAGTCTCAAGGCCCACTATCCTGTAACATGGGATTATCTCCTAGCTTGAGAGGTTTGAGTCTGCTAAAGATTATCTCCTAGCTTGAGAGGTTTGAGTCTGCTATCAGTGTGTGAGCTGAGGTGGGGAGGGTTGTTGTGCATCATGGAACAAAGAAGTTAGTGAGCTGACTCTATCTCCCTCCTCTTTGGGTTGCTTTTGTAGGTTGGAGTTGGGAGTCTTTGTGATTATGTATCTCTAGTAAGAATCACCTGAGCTACTGCTAATCTCTAGAGTCGATGATCTCTAGGAGGATGGGCTGCCCTATAAACAGAGTCTAATATCTCCCTCTCATGTCATCATATGTGCCACATTTTCATATAAAGTTCTCCTCATCCTCTATTTGTCACACATTGGTCTATAGAGACCATTCCATGTGTGTGTGGGACAAGGACCATCGATAGCCAAGGTCACAAGATTGGGGGATATCTTAAGGTATTCAATAGTAATGGGGATGAGTGTTGTACATGGAGCATGTGCTCACCCTATGCTTGACATCATACATGCTCTAGACCTTTGCTTCACATGTCTATCAGTTTGAGCATGAGGGGAGGTGACTACTGATTCGTGGAGAGCCATATCTCCAAGAGACGTGATTGGTAACTGCTACCAAGTTGCTCAAGATTGATTGTAAGTACATTTATTTTCTATATTTCATTTATTCATCGTGCATTATGATGGATTCGTGAAGTGGTGGAGACTCAAGCTCGAATGCTCAAGCACTTTCAGAGAAAGTAAGAGCACAATTGCAAGAGTTATACTTGAAAGAGCTATCTTCAAGTTTACCTCCTTGTAAGAACATAGAGCATAGAATCAAATTGGTCCCAGGAGCGAGTTCAATTGCTCGGCCACCATTTCGAAGTGAGTTTGTAGGAGCAGAAGAAAGCTTGCAAGGTCATAGACGAGTACCTATAGAAAGGGTTGATTAGACCCAGTTATTTACCCTTTGTAGCACCAATTCTTCTTGGAAGAAGGAAGACAGATCTTCTAGGATGTGCATTGACTATCGAGCACTCAATAACATTACTATCAGACATAGATATTGCATGCCGAGGATAGATGATCTTTTAGATGCTCTAGGTGGAGCTCTTGTATTTAGCAAAATAGATTTAAAGAGTGGCTACCACTAGATTAGGGTAAAAGATCATGATATACACTTGCTTTGGGCAGTATGAGTACTTATTCATGTCATTTGGTTTGACTAATGCACTAGCTACTTTATGATGTTAATTGACATTTGATGACCATTCATTGGAAAGTATGTTGTAGATTTTGTTGATCATGTATTAGTGTATAGTATAAGAGTGCATGAGCATGAGAATCATCTAAGATTAAAATAAAATCAACTATATGTAAATCCAAAGAAGACTCAGATCCAAAGATATCTAGCCTGTGAATCATGTTTGACTATCTATAAGGATAAGATGTCTCTACCTCTATGCACCTCTTACAACCTCTTTGGGTGTGTCCACAAACGTCCATTGCAGTTCCAAACTACAAGGTGTATCTCCTCGAGTGTCTCATAGGCAATGAATCTCTATGGGATGGCCTTGCCATCAACAATGAGAAGGCCATCTTTGTATGATTCCTTCTTTCCTTCTTTGCGAGTTTGGTGTACTCTCGGCATGCATGCAGGGCAATGTGCTAATTGCATGGGTGTAAGATCATCATCAAGGTAGATGGGAGGGCCATCAAGTGCTCTCAGAATCACCCTCTTGCAAAGGAAAGTAGATCTCACATTTTCAAAGGGAAAGTCTAGAATAAGAGCTCTCTTCTTGTGGGGTCTTGCATTGTTCTCCAAGACTTGATGATTGAAGGGGAATCCTCTTTGTAGTCGAGCATCTTCCATAGTGTTTTCCCATCGGACTCAGGGTAGAGCCCTCCTTTTCTACGATGCCTTTGATGCATATATTGAGACGACGGGCTTGTCTGATCTTTTCTTCCTCAAGGGTGGTGTGCAAGGTGAGGGCTTCTTCGTTTTGTGCTCCCTCTTTGGCTTTTTTCTTATGTTCTTCTTCACTATGTCAATCCACCCTACTTTGGTAGCTTCTTACTTGTTTTTCCATGCTCATGGTCAAGGCTTTGGTGATTTCTTCTTTTGGAGGTTCTGCCTTGTGCTTATTAATCTTCCCCTCTTTAGTTGTGAGAGAGGCCATCAAAGCTTTGAGGAGCTCCAATTCCTCTTTCATGTTTGTTATCTCGTTATCCCATTCTTCTTTTTCTTTCTTGTTCTCCCTCTCCCACTCTTCTTTCTCTTTCTTTAATACTTCTCTCTCCTTATGATATGTTTCTACTTCTTTCTCGAGCTTTGAGAGGTGAAAGATTATAGTCATGATAGTGGAGTCCATCAACTTCTTGCTTTTTTGATAGCCATGGTCAGTTTGTCTTTCATTTTCATCAAATCCTCCTTAGCTCTAGCGGTCATGGCATTAGAAGATGGAAAAATGCTCAGTGTGTTGAGACCAAAGCTTATGATGAACACATGAGCATGCTCGATGCCCAATGGAGCAAGCATAGGAGTGGTTAATAATGAAAGAAACTTAGAGAAGCTTGTAGAAGGTAGAAAAGTGTGTTTCGAAGCGACGAAGTTTGGTCTAGCCAATCGGCACAAGACCAGGCCTTGAGCTTATGGAGACTCAAATACACCTTATAGGCATGCCATAAAGGCAAAGAAACACACTATTTACTTTGGAGCATCAAGGAGAATAAGTCGATACAAAACAAATAGGTTCGTGGGTCGACTAGCTCAAAAAACTTACTATCTTTGGAAGAGACAATGAACTTCAAATGCCCATAGCGACGAGCGTGATTACAATTAGAAACAATCCTTTTATGGAAGTGATACACATAAGGTTGAGTGTATAGAATGCACAAAAGTATAATGAATAAGCAAAATATGCTATCAAAATGAATGAGACAGTCACCGGTGGTACTTCCTATTTTTCAGGAATACGCAGAGATTGACATGGAGACACAAAAACTCTAAGTTCTCCCTATCTACTAACGCAAATACTCTGAACATTTATATGCATAAACTATCCACTAATATCGTTCCAATGAGCCATCTTGCACTAAATTTGGAGCTCTGGAGAGAGAGCAGCAGCCTCTGCACGATTACTATTGGTGAAGAAGATGATGTAGAGAATTTAAGAAGAAGGACAATGATGGTCACAAGTGTATGTTTATTGCTTCCATGTATTGTACAAGTGATTTTAAGTCTTTGTATAGACTCTAGGAGTGTTCCACAACTTCTACAAGTGAAGTTTGGATTCGAATGAAGGTGGGAATGGTTGTTGGAGGGAATCAATTCGCTTTCCTACAATATAGGAAAAGTGAAGATCTAGTTTGATCTACTTTTAGATGATAGATTGCTTTTTGGAATGCAACTTCAACCATCACAAATTCATGGGATTTGGGCTCTATCTTTCTACGTTTACATGTTTATAACTCAAGGCTTTTACAACGGTAAATGAACCATCAAAAATCTCTCAAAAAATACAATAAATCAACATAAGAAAAAGAACTCCCCAACAGATATTCTTTCGACACGATAGCCTTTGATGTAGATCAAATCCACCTCAAGCATAGTGTAAGATTGATGTTCCAATAGCTCCCCCTCAAGCTAAAGTATGCTTAAGTCTTCATTCTCTGATAGGTTGAATACCTGCCATAGCTTTGAATCTACAAAGCTTTATTCCATCAAGTGCCTTCCTTATCATATCTACTACTTGCTTTTCAGTTGCAACAAAGAAATGTCAATCCCCTTTGCCATGAGCTTCTCCCTGATGAAGTGGTAATGGAATTCTATGTGCTTGGTTCTCGCATGGAAAATATGATTTGCCGCTAGATGCATGGAACTTACATTATCTCCAAATATGTGAGGTTTGGAACTCACAAGTCCCAAATCTATATACAATGCTTCTAACAATATTGCCTCTTGCGTTGCTATGGTCAAGCCTCTATACTCTACTTCTGTTGAGGATAAAGCAACTGTTGGTTGCTTCTTGGAACTCCATGACACTAGCTTCCAACCTGGAAGTGCTAAGTAATTAGATGTACTTTTTCTATCATCCTTAGCTCCTTCCCAATCTGTTGGGAGTGATGGTTGGATGCACTCAGAAGATTGAGTTGGTACTGCTAATCCTGCTTTGCACCAGCCCTCTATGATCTTTTTCTCTGATTCTACTCCTTGATAATGTAATGAAGACTGAGTCTTGCGGAAACCGATATAAGATTGTGCTCTAACTTTACTCAAAAAAATTCCACCGAAATTTCACTGGACTGCCACTGGACTGACACCGTAATCGTACCGAAATTGTACCGGAATGAACTTCAATTTTGTTTATAATTACTTCAAGTGAACATACATGAAGTAAGGAAGTGACACAAAAGCTTCCTTAACTTACTGAACATTTTCTGATGTTTAAGGAAAAAACTTCTTTAGTTCAGACAGCCTCTTTCCGGTCAGACTGTGTACTGTGTGTAGATATCTTTTCCACCGGAAAGATTGATCAACTAAAAGTAGATATGTCTAGCTATAGAGTGAGCTATTTCTCATACAAAGCTTTGCATTACTCTGCGAGATCTATTTTGTTCTTCTACCGGAAAATTACTCATTTACTATAAGAACTGCAACACTGAGCACTTTGACTGTAATTTTTTGATTTCTCGAAATTGACTGAACCAAGTTACTTCAAACTTTGTATGCTTGTGATATACTTTGAGCTGAATCTATCAAGCTTTGAATCACTTGATTTGGTTCAGCAAATCCTGAGATATACTTCTTCAAGGTTGATAGACTTGAAGATGATGACTCAGAGAATCACAGAGTAGATGAATGTAAGTATTTGTATTAGATCATGTAAATGTACATTCCCATTGGCATGATAAACATAGCTCAATGGTACTCAGAGGTGTAGGCTATAAAGTAGACCTTACACACTCAATGATTGATACAGTAATGCTTCGGGGTGATTTGAGAACCGCCCGCGATATTTTTCCTTGTAGCTTTTATAGGAATTGAGTGATGACTTGAATTAGAATTCAAATCAATCTCCTAAAATCTTTCACCTAAAAAATTGATTGAGATATTCTCTCAATCAATCAACCGCCTTTTCACGACTTTCAATCAATTAGGCGTGATTGCATAATGCGCCAAGTCATTTATATTTTTACAAGAGATAAAATGGTAAGAAATCATAGGCATAAGTTCCTATGGTCTTCGCTTCATGTATAATCTTTAAAGTAGATATCCAAGCCAAATGTGAAGGCTTGTGTTGCACCAACAGCTCCCCCTCAAGCCAAACATTTTGGCTCAAGTCTTCAGCTTCATTCTTCAATCACATCCTGCAATCCAATCATGGATTTGAATCTGCATAACTTAGTTTCATCCAAAGCTTTAGTAAGTAAATCTGCACATTGCATATTAGTGGACACATAAGTCAACTGAATGTCTTTGCTTAGCAACTTCTCTCTCACATAGTGATAATGAACCTCTATGTGTTTTGTCCTAGCATGATATATTGGATTAGCTTCAAGGTGAAGAGAACTTGTATTATCTCCAAAGATAATTGGTGATCTTGTATATAAGCCTAACTCTGTATATAACAGCTTCAACCAGATAGCTTCTTGAGTGGCATTTGCTAACCCTCTATACTCTGCCTCAGTGGATGAGAATGCCACTGTAGGTTGCTTCTTGGCTGACCAAGAGATAGGCTTATCTCTTGCAAAACAAATGTAACCTGAGGTGCTTCTCCTATCATCCTTGCATCCTGCCCAATCTGCATCTGAGTACACTTTTATGTCAATATTTGATGTATAAGGAAAGTACAAACCATGATTTTGAGTTCCCTTTAGGTACTTCAACATTTTCTTTGCTGCCTCTAGATGAGGTATCCTTGGTTTGTGCATGAATTCGCTAAGCACACTAACACCATATGCTATATCAATCCTGGTTAAGGTAGCATAATTAAGACTACCTACCATACTTTGGTAACCTGTAATATCTTGAAGTTCTTCTCCTTCATGAGCACTGAGTTTATGGTTGACTTCCATAGGAGTGCTTGAGACTTTAGCATCTTGCAAATTGAACTTCTTGACCATATTCTGAATGTACTTCTTCTGGGTAATAAAGATACCTGAATTTGTGTAGACCAATTCAAGTCCTAGGAAGTACTTCAACAATCCAAGATCATTTATGTTGAATTCCTTCATCATCTGTCCTTTGATATGTCTAATTCCCTGAACATCATTTCCTGTAATAATGATGTCATCAACATAGACACATAAATATATTACCTCTGTACTACTTCTCTTTATAAACAAAGAAGTGTCTGCTTTACTCATCACAAATCCTTGGTCTAGGAGATAGGTTGTCAACCTGTAATTCCATGCTCTAGGTGCCTGCTTTAGTCCATATAGAGCCTTCTTCAATTTACAAACATAATTTACCTTCTTGGGTTCTTCATAGCCAGGTGGTTGTGACATGTAGACTTCTTCAGATATCCATCCATTCAAGAATGCATTCTTCACATCCAATTGATACATGTTCCAATTCTTGGATGCAGCTATACTCACCAATATTCTGATTGTTGGCATCTTTGCCACAGGAGAAAATGTCTCCTCATAATCAATGCCTTGGGTTTGTGCAAAACCCTTGGCTACCAACCTAGCTTTATACCTGTTTATTGTACCATCTGAGTTCTTCTTTAGTTTGTAGATCCATCTGGATCCTATCACTTTCATAGATTCTTTCTTGGGTACTAAGTCCCAAGTGTCACTTTCTTTGAGAGCCTGCATTTCTTCATCCATTGCTTCCTTCCATTCTGGTTTAGTGACTGCTTCTTCAAATGAACCTGGTTCTTCATTCAATAGATCCTTTGCAAGATATACAGAATGCTTGGTTACAAGGGAAGTATCATACCCATACCTAATAGGCTTCTTTTTTTCTCTCTGAGATCTCCTCATTGCTTGTGTTGAGGATTCTGGATTATCTTCTAGTTGCTTCATCTTCATCTTTCCTTTGGATTTCCAAGCTTTGAACTCCTCAAGATCTATTGTATCATCATCATCTGAGCTTGAGTCTTCTTTCTGAATTGATTTCTCCTTGGTGAGCTTTGGGAAATCTTCTTCCATATCATAGGGTAGACTAACTTTCCTGCACTCATTCTCATACCAATGAGTCATTCTCATCAAAGATTACATCTCTGCTTACCTTGAAGCCTTTGTTTGTTGGGTTGTAGAATCTGTATCCTTTTTGGTTCAAATCATAACCAATGAAGATACATTTTTCAGCCTTAGGGTCTAGCTTTCCCCTTACCTGTGAGGGAATATGCACATATGCTACACAACCAAAAATTTTGCAATGATCCAGAGAAGGTCTCTTACCATGCCAAGCTTCATATGGTGTCATGCCATCAAGTGATTTGGATGGCAACCTGTTGATGAGATAGGTGGCAGTGGATACACCTTCTGCCCAAAGATAATTTGGCAGCTTTTTCTCATTAAGCATAGACCTAGCTGTTTCTACTATAAGTCTATTCCTCCTTTCAGCTACTCCATTTTGTTCAGGTGAGTACCTTGTAGTAATCTCCCTTTTGATGCCTCTTTCCTGCAAGAAATCTTCAAACTCATTGGAGAAGTATTCTCCTCCACCATCTGACCTTAGCTTCTTCAAATGTCTACCTGTTTGATTTTCAACTAGTGCAAGATATTTTTTGAAACAATTAAATACTTCATCTTTATGTTTCATGTAGTATAAGACAGTCCACCTGCTATAGTCATCAATGAAGGACACATAGTACCTTGATCCAGATATGGATGGTTCTTTGCTAGGTCCCCAAACATCTGTATGCACTAATTCCAGATAATCCTCATGCATAAAACCTTTCTTGTTATAAGGCAATCTGTGTGACTTACCAAATTGACAAGCCCCACACTTGTATATCATGTGTTGCTTGGATACATTAGGTATCCTAAGCACACATTGATCCCTGCACATTTGCTTTAAGGTCCTTTCACCAATGTGACCTAACCTCTTGTGCCAAATTTCCAATTCCGATAGTGTTTGATCCTTGTAATTATACAAAGCAATGCTCTTTGTGTCTTCTAATTCAAAGGTAAACAATCTACCTGATTTTTCTCCCTTAGCTATCCTTCTGAATCCATGTCTTGGATCCTCCACATATGCACCATGTTGAGTGAACCTAACCTGTAGACCTTTTTCCACAATCTGACCTACACTCATTAGGTTCTTGGTGATTGTTGGAACATACAATACTCTGCTCAATAGATTCTGATTACCATCACTAGTTTTGACATTGCCAGCTTTAACAACTGAATGTTTAGTGTCATCACCTGTCTGCACTTGATGCTTGCCTTTGGGTTCTTCCAAATTAGAAAGTAGTGCCACATTGTCAGCTACATGGTTAGAGCAACCTGAATCAATATAGAATAAGTGATCATCATTGATACCTGACTTAGAAGTCATATTCATGATCAACAAGGAGTCATCTTGCTCCTCTGCATAGTTGTTGTAATCTCTTCTATTTCTGAATCCACCTTGATAATGTCCATTGTGGTTGTTGTTGTAATTGTTGTTGTATTGATTGTTATATCCATTGTAGCTTTGTTGTTGATTGAATCTGCCTCTGCCTTGAGAGTATCCTCCTCTTGAGTAGCCTCTTCCTCTCTGATTCTTATAATTTCTGTAGCACTCATCTGTGGTATGGTTAGACAATCCACAAATGTTGCATGATGATGAGTTGTAGGGTCTCCCCCTACCTTGCTTACTTCCTCTGCCTCTACCTCTTGAAGATCTACCTCTTCTTGCATAGTTTTCTTGGGAGGTAGAGCCTTCTTCATCAACCTTCTTACTTTTACCTTTATCTTTAACCTTTTTATCAGTGTATAAAGCAGAGGAGTTGTTACCTTTTGATTGTTCTCCATTCTTTGTAAGCTTTGCTTCATGTGTGAAGAGTTGACCAATCAGGGTTGTTAGATCAGGTGCTTGGATGTCCATGTATAAGTCCATTGCTGTGGTAAAGCTCTCCCATTTGTCATCAGCCTTTAGTCCATTGATTACCTGCCTTACTATTTGTTCCTCTTCAATCTCCTCTCCAATACTTGCCAGTTGGTCTGCAATGTCTTTGACCCTAGTGACAAAATCTGAAACTGATTGCTTTGATTGCTTCCTAAGAGTGGTGAATTCAATCCATAGTTGATTCTTCCTGGCCCTTGTGTTGGAAGAAAAATAGTTTGACAAGATTTCCCAAGTCTCTTGGGAAGTCTTACAATTCCTTACATGAGGTAAAAGAAAGTCAGATATAGAGTTAAGAAGATAAGACCTTGCCAAAGCATCTTTTGCACACCATTGGTTGAGTCTCTCATGTTCATCCTTTGTGGGTAGTCCTCTAGTCTTGAATGAGGGCAATTCCTCATCTCCTGATATGTATCCAAATAAGCTCCTTCCTTGTAGATAGGTCTTCATCCTTAGAGACCAAGCTTGGTAATTGTTCCTGTCCAATTTGTCAATGAATGAAGGAAAACCATCACCCATGATTACTTTATTTGCTCTGATACCACTGTTGGGAGTGATGGTTGGATGCACTCAGAAGATTGAGTTGGTACTGCTAATCCTGCTTTGCACCAGCCCTCTATGATCTTTTTCTCTGATTCTACTCCTTGATAATGTAATGAAGACTGAGTCTTGCGGAAACCGATATAAGATTGTGCTCTAACTTTACTCAAAAAAATTCCACCGAAATTTCACTGGACTGCCACTGGACTGACACCGTAATCGTACCAAAATTGTACCGGAATGAACTTCAATTTTGTTTATAATTACTTCAAGTGAACATACATGAAGTAAGGAAGTGACACAAAAGCTTCCTTAACTTACTGAACATTTTTTGATGTTTAAGGAAAAAACTTCTTTAGTTCAGACAGCCTCTTTCCGGTCAGACTGTGTACTGTGTGAAGATATCTTTTCCACCGGAAAGATTGATCAACTAAAAGTAGATATGTCTAGCTATAGAGTGAGCTATTTCTCATACAAAGCTTTGCATTACTCTGCGAGATCTATTTTGTTCTTCTACCGAAAAATTACTCATTTACTATAAGAACTGCAACAGTGAGCACTTTGACTGTAATTTTTTGATTTCTCGAAATTGACTGAACCAAGTTACTTCAAACTTTGTATGCTTGTGATATATTTTGAGCTGAATCTATCAAGCTTTGAATCACTTGATTTGGTTCAGCAAATCCTGAGATATACTTCTTCAAGGTTGATAGACTTGAAGATGATGACTCAGAGAATCACAGAGTAGATGAATGTAAGTATTTGTATTAGATCATGTAAATGTACATTCCCATTGGCATGATAAACATAGCTCAATGGTACTCAGAGGTGTAGGCTATAAAGTAGACCTTACACACTCAATGATTGATACAGTAATGCTTCGGGATGATTTGAGAACCGCCCGCGACATTTTTCCTTGTAGCTTTTATAGGAATTGAGTGATGACTTGAATTAGAATTCAAATCAATCTCCTAAAATCTTTCACCTAAAAAATTGATTGAGATATTCTCTCGATCAAGCAACCGCCTTTTCACGACTTTCAATCAATTAGGCGTGATTGCATAATGCGCCAAGTCATTTATATTTTTACAAGAGATAAAATGGTAAGAAATCATAGGCATAAGTTCCTATGGTCTTCGCTTCATGTATAATCTTTAAAGTAGATATCCAAGCCAAATGTGAAGGCTTGTGTTGCACCAACACAATCTGCATTTGAATAGATTTTGATATCCAAATCGGAATAATAAGGAT
Source organism: Ceratopteris richardii (assembly GCA_020310875.1). Classification (NCBI taxonomy): domain Eukaryota; kingdom Viridiplantae; phylum Streptophyta; class Polypodiopsida; order Polypodiales; family Pteridaceae; genus Ceratopteris; species Ceratopteris richardii. Next base: position 110,330,330 of record CM035425.1, on the reverse strand, counting down.
AGAGTATACCTTTGTTGATTGTACTTTTGAGATACTTAAGTACTCTCTTAGCCGCATCCATGTGTGGTCTTCTTGGTGAGTGCATGAATTGACTAAGCACTCCAACACTATATGAGATGTCTACCCTTGTATGAGAAGCATATATCAAGCTACCTACCAAGCTTTGATATTCTTTTAGGTCTTCAATTTTCTCACCTTCATAAACACTAAGTTTATGATTCATCTCCAAAGGTGTACCTATAGGTTTAGTGTTCTCCATTTTGAACTTGAGAAGAAGATCTTGAATGTATCTTCTGTGAGTCAACTACATTCCTTCATCTGTTTATATCACCTTTATACCTAGGAAATATTTGAGCTCACCTAGGTCACTGAGTTTGAACTCCTCTTGCATGTGTCTCTTGATCCTTTGAATGCCATTTAGATCATCACATGTCACAATAATATCATCTACATATACCCATAGATAGATAACCTCATTGTGATCCCTTTTGATGAATAGAGAAGGATGTGAGCTGCTACCTTTGAACCCTTGATCTTGAAGATATGTAACCAACTTGTAATTCCAAGCTCTAGGAGCTCGTTTCAATCCATACAATGTGTTCTTAAGTATGCAAACATAAGATGGATGATTAGGGTTTTCAAAACCTAGTGGTTGTGACATGTATACCTCTTCACTTATCCAACCATTTAAGAATGCATTTTTCAAATCAAGTTGGAGGAGTCTCCAATTCCTTGTAGCAGCTACACTTATCAATGTCTTGATTGTAGTCATCTTTGCAAGTTGTGAGAATGTTTCCTCATAGTCTATACCATGAGTTTGTGAGCATCCTTTGGTAACTAATCTTGCCTTGTACCTGCAAATTGATCCATCTGAGTTTCTTTTAACTTTTTATACCCATCTGCAACCAATTACCTTTTGATTTGGCAACATTGGAACCAAATCCCAAGTGTCAATTTCCTTCAATGCATCTATCTCTTCTTTCATGGCCTTTTCCCAATTAGGGTTTCCCTTTGCCTCTTCATAGGTTGAGGGTTTCTCTGAAATAGAGTCTTTTGCAAAGTATATTGAGTGCTTCGTAACAAATGTGGAATCATATCCATACCTTTTTGGTTGTTTCTTATCTGTTGCTGATCTTCTAGGTGCTTGTTTGGAGCATTCTCCAACCTCTTGCATCTTTGCTTTACCTCTTAACTTCCATAGCTTATAATGATTTTCCCTTTCATCTTGGTCATTGTCTATATCACTTCTTAGATCCTGGACCTGTGTATCATGCTTGCTTCCTAATCGATAAGAGTCAGAAGCAAGATCATATGGCACTGTTACCTTTTGTTTGTCTTCATCATACCAAGACCTGTGTTCTTCAAACACAACATCTCTACTTGTAGTGAATTGCTTGGTTGAAGGATTGAAGAACCTGTAACCCATTTGAGTTGAATCATACCCAATAAACACTGCCTTTGTTGCCCTTTCATCTAGCTTACCTCTTATTTGTGATGGTACATGAACATAAGCTAAACAACCAAAAACCTTGCAATGTCCAAGACTAGGTTTTCTTGCCATGCTTCATAAGGAGTAATACCTTGAAGTGATTTGGATGGCAGTCTATTGACAAGGTACACAACATTTGAAATAGCTTTTGCCCATAGAGAATGTGGCAACTTCTTCTCTTCAAGCATTGTTCGGGCTGATCCAACTAGTGTCTTGTTTCTCCTCTCTGCAATTCCATCTAGTTGAGGAGAGTTCCTAGTATTCACTTCCCTTTGTCCTGTAGGAACTCATCAAACTCTTTGGAGAAGTATTCTCCCCCTCCATCAGATCTAAGCTTCTTTACTAATCTACCTGTATGATTCTTCACATGTGCAAGATACTTCTTGAAGCAATCAAGCACTTCATTCTTACTTTTGATAAAATATAGAACAGTCCATCTACTATGGTCATCAATAAATGAGACATAATACCTTGATCCTACCAATGAAGGTTCTTGACTTGGTCCCCATATATCTGTATGTACTAAGTCCAATAACTTGTTGTGGATGTAGCCTTTGTGGTTTAATGGTTGTCTTTGTGCCCTCTCAATCTCACATGCATCACACCTGTTGATCATGTGTTGCTTTGATATGCTTGGCAGTCCTAGAACACTTTGATCCCTACATATATCCTTCAAGGTTCTTTCATTCACTTGAGCAAGTCTCTTATGCCACACTTCAAGCTCACTTAGGGTTTGAGACCCAAAGTTGAATAGAGCTATGTTCCTGGTTTCTCCTACTTCAAAGTAAAGAGCCTACGATGCTTCTCACCTCGGGCTATCTTTTCGAAGCCTTGACATGGATCTTCCACAAAAGCTCCATGTTGGGTGAACCTAACTTGCAAGCCTTTTTCAAATATTTGGCCTACACTTATTAGGTTTTTAGTGATAGTGGGTACATAGAGAACGTTACTTAGAATGTTTGTCCTTGTTAGTACATGATCAATGTCTACCCCTCATGATTATATGCACATTTTGTAAGGCCCCCATTATGAGGAGAAGCCAAGCGTGCATTACCCAATTGATGGGAATCCCAACTTGCATGTTGGATGAAGGTCATATTGGACCATGTAAGGTATTGTAAGGAAAGGGAGATACCAGGGTCCCTAATTGTGGGGTGCGAGGCTACGGTGAGCAGCCCCGACTAGGGGGTCCAAGGGGGCCAGCAGGCCCCTTGGTAGGGGTCCGGGGGCAGTGCCCCCGACGTGACGGGAAAGGGAATATTCCTTGTCGGAGTTAGAAATCATTTATATTTGTTAGGTCGGTTCAACCAGTATAAGCCGTGTATGGCAATTACGCAGGTGGTGGCCGCCCACGCTCTAACGCCATGTATAGCCATCCACGAAAGACCATCCATGATCCTATATATACATGACTTCTACACTACTTGAGACATAGAATTGAGCCAACATACCTCTACCTTGTATCTCCCTATCTAGAGTTGTCTAGATCACCATTTAAGCCCTACCTTGATAGTGCATAGGTGGACAACGCCATCATCTTTGTACTTGTTGTTAGTAGAAAATTGTTGAGATTCTCCTATATCTGTTATCTTCTCTGTTATTGCTCATGTGTTATATTGCATATCTATTGTCTAACATGGTATCAGAGCTGTAAGGTTTGAATAGCTTGAGAAGTATAACTATTTTAGCTTACTAGCAGACTAGAATATCAGTAGATTATTCGAGTGAGTACATGATGGCTTCATCGTCAAACACTGGTCATGGTGCTTGAGCCAATGTTAAAGATGCACTTATTCGAATTCGCCCACCTGCATTCACTGAAGAGCAGCTGGATGGAACCGACTATACACTCTAGAAGTTCAAAATTTCTACAATTTTGGACTCCTATGAATTACTTGACACTCTCATGGGACCGATGGGTTTGGATCCAGAGCCTATACGAGTTGAAGATCCAACAAATTCAAGATTGATGATTCAGCGAGATCCAGATCTTCTACGAGCTTAGAAGAGGTGGAATGCTGATGCATTATGGGCACTCGTGACTAGTGTAAGTGATTATGTGCTTACTTTAGTTCAACATATTACCAAAGCCCATGAGGCTTGGGGCATATTGTCTCAACAATATGAAACCAAGAACCACACTAGGATACATAATTTAGAAAATCAGTTGGCAAATGAAAAGCATTCTGATTCTGAAATGACTGAAGATTTTATCAAACGGATAAAACAACTTCAAGACCAATTGGCTGCAGTTGGTGTTGTTATAGCACTAGAAGAGCTGGCTGGAAGATGTGTATGTGTTCTTCAAGCAAAGTATGATGGATTAGTAATAGCCCTTAACACTCAGGTAAGACCAACTCCCCTTACATTTGAAGAATTTTGTGCTATGCTTCTAGAAGAAGAGATGTGGTTGAAGAACCGGCAAAGTTCAAGTGATGCTGCATTCTCAGCAAATGCAAAAGGTAAAGGCTCTTCTGATGGATCAAAGAAGAAGCCAAAGAAGAAAATGTTCACAGGAAGTTGCTTCTATTGTGAAAAGAAAGTCCATGCCATCAAGGATTGCAGAAAGAAGCAAGCTGATGAACGGAATGGGCTTGTAAAATCATCGTGGAAGAACAAAGAGTCTGCAAACAACACAGAGCTCTAACTATGGGTAGCTATTGAAGAGGTATGCTCATCTGCTCAAGTTAATGCTGATGAACCATGGATTTTAGATAGTGGAGCTTCACGCCATATGACCAATAAAAAGGATTGGTATAGTTCCCTTATGCCTCTATGGGAATCCATCAATGTAGTGGTTGGAAATGACTCCAAGTGTCCAACAGAAGGAACTGGAACCATCTCTTTTATTACTTCTCCAGGTGTTGAGAAAAAGTTATCTGATGTTCTCTATGTACCTACACTTAAGAGAAATTTTTTGTCAGTTTTTGCTATAACAGATCGTGGACTTGAAGTTCATTTGAATAAGAGTGGTGCAGAAATCATGGATTCATCAAGGAATGTAGTAGGTAAAGGCATAAGACGTGATAACTTGTATGAGTTAAGTGCCTTAACTGCTATAGAAGATAAAGATGTAAGCAGGTTATGGCACCAATGATTTGTGCATCTCGGATTTGCAATTTTGAAGGAGATGCAAAGAACATGAATGATTTTTCATTTGCCTGCATTTTCAGAGTTGCAGGAACCTTGTGAAGCTTGTATGATGGGCAAGCAACAACAAAAGGCACTCCCAAGAGAGACCAGCAATCGATCTCAAGCTCCTCTCCTCTAGAGTTGGTACATGCAGATCTCTATGGTAAAATGTCTGCACCTGCTTTAGGAGGATCTTTCTACTTTTTACTGTTAGTCGATGATTATAGTAGAAAGATGTGGGTTTATTTCATTCAAGAGAAGGTTGATGCTTTTGAAAATTTTAAAACGTTGCATAAGTATGTGGAAAATGAATCACGAAGGAAACTGAAGAAATTCAGAACAGATAGAGAAGGTGAATTCTTATCAACAGAATTCAATAATTACTGTAAGGAGCATGGTGTGAAAAGACAACTTACCACTGCTCATATGCCTCAACAAAATGGCATTGTTGAGCACATGAATAGGAGAGTAGCTGAAATGGCTCGTTGTATCTTAAAGGCTCAAGACATGCCTGATTCATTCTGTGTAGAAGCAGTTAATACAACAGTCTACATCCTCAATTGAGGCTACACAAAAGCACTGAAGTGGATGACTCCTCAAGAAGCATATTCTGGTAAAAGGCCTTCAGTTTTGCATTTCAGAATTTTTGGTTGTTTTTGTTATGCACATATTCCTAATTCAACAAGATCAAAGTTGGACTCAACAAGCATAAAGTGTGTCTTCCTAGGATATAGTGAAGAGTCTAAAGCATACAGGTTGTGTGATCCTGAGGCCAGGAAGTTTTTTGTCAGCGGAGATGTGGTGTTTGATGAATGACCACACTTAGTAGAAGATAAAGGTAAATCTACTATCTCATCAAACGGAGAAATATCTCACCTTGTGCCTATCAAAAGATAGGTTAAAGTTGAGGAGGAGGAAACATGTGATGGAGAAATTTCCTCAATAAGAAGCCAACCAGTTGTAGTTGCATAGCATAAGACACTACCAAAGTGGGCACAATAGCTCTTTGATGATCACAATCCATATGTAGATGTATGAGAATCATCCTCAGATTGATTACAAAGATCAAAGAGAATAGAGGAGCAAAGAAGAGCCTTAGAACACATTGTTAACATGGAACTAATGGCAGATATCATGGGCTCGATAAAGGAACCTACCACTATTGAAGAAGCCCTTGATGATCCAGGTTGGAGAGCAGAGATGCAGTCTGAGTATCATAGTATACTCAAAAATGGTACATGGGATCTAGTCGACTTGCTGCCAAAGAAGAAGGTAATAGGTACTAAATGGATTTGGAAAGCTAAGTATAAAGCAGATGGAACATTAGAAAAGTATAAGGCAAGATTAGTTGCAGAGGATTTTTCACAAATCGAAGGATTTGATGTTCAAGAAACTTTTGCACCACCAACACGCATGACAACTATTCTGACGATACTTGCAATAGCTGCACAAAAGGCCTGGCCTATTTTTGAGATGGATGTCAAATCTGCATTTTTGAATGCTCACCTCAAGGAGGAGGTATATGTAAACCAACCACTAGGTTTTGAGGTGTCCAATCCAGAAAATAAATTTTGCAGGTTGAAGAAAGCTTTGTATGGACTTACGCAAGCTCCAGGGGCTTGGTACAAATGGATAGATATTTTTCTCAAAAATATAGGTTTTAAAAGAAGTACTTCTGATGCTAACTTGTATGTAACAAAAAGGGATAGCAAGCTAGTTATTGTCATTGTATATATAGATGACTTGATCATTACAGGAGATCATCAGGAACACATCAATCAAACTCGGATCAGCTTGGGAATAGAGTTTGAAATGACAGACTTATGTCTAATCCATTTTTGTCTAGGAATAGAAGTATGGCATTTTCATCTCACAACAGAAATATGCCAAAGAAATTCTCAAGGCATTTGGAATGATGGACTGTAAACCAACTAGCACACCTATGGAGGTAAATCATAAGCTATCTATGGATGATAACATGCCTGATGTAGATGCTAAGAAGTATAGGAAGCTTGTTGGAAGTCTTATTTTTTTGTGCAACACTAGACCAGACATTTGCTATGCTATTGGAGTGTTAAGCACGTTTTCCAAAAAACCTAAGGAAAGTCACTGGAATGCTGGAATGCAAATTCTAAGGTACATTGAACGAACCTTGGATTTTGGTATTTTGTATACCACTGGTGATACACTTCAAGGTATTGTGATTCAGATTGGGCTGGAGATTGTGATTCTAGAAATCCGTTTCTCGATATTGTTTCTCACTTAGTTCAGGAAAATTTTCTTGGGTAAGTAGGAAGCAACCAACTCTCGCACTCTCCTCTACTAAAGCAGAGTACAAAGCAACTTGTTTTGCTTCTTGTGAGGCAATATGGTTAAGGCAAGTTCTTGCAGATCTAGGCTTTCCATCAAATATGGTGACTATACTCAAGTGTGATAATCAAAGTTATATGGCTATTGCAAAGAACCCAGTATTTCATGCTCGCACCAAGCACATAGAAGTACCGTAGCATTACATTTGTGAGCTAATTGAAGATGAAATTGTGGAGCTAGAATATTGCCCAACAAAGGCAAATTGTGCTCACATATTCACTAAAGCGCTTGGAAGAGAGCAACTCAACAGGCATCTTCAACAGATGGGCATAAGACCAAGACCTACTTGATTTATCATTGGTAAAAATTGAGGGGGGGGTGTTAGTACATGATCAATGTCTCATGATTGTATGCACATTTTGTAAGGCCCCCATTATGAGGAGAAGCCAAGCTTGCATTACCCAATTGATGGAAATCCCAACTTGCATGTTGGATGAGGGTCATATTGGACCATGTAAGGTATTGTAAGGAAAGGGAGTTACGAGGGTCCCCAATTGTGGGGTCCGGGGCAGCGATGAGCAGCCCCGATTGGGGGTCCAAGGGGGCCAGGGGCCCCCGTGGCTGGGGGGTCTTAGGGGGCCAGCGGGCCCCCTGGTGGGGGTGTAGGGGCAGCACCCCTGGCACGATGGTAAAGGAAATATTCCATGGAATATTCTCTATCAGAGTCAGAAGTCATTTATATTTGTTAGGTCGGTTCAACCCGTCTAAGCTGTGTATGGCAATTACGCAGGTGGTGGCCGCCCACGCTCTACCGCCCATGTATAGCCATCCAGAGAAGGCCATCCATGATCCTATATATACATGACTTCTACACTACCTCAGACATGGAATTGAGCCAGCATACCTCTACCTTGTATCTTCCTATCTAGAGTTGTCTAGATCACAATTTAAGCTCTAACTTGAGAGCGCACAGGTGGACAAAGCCATCACGTTTGTACTTGCTGCTAGTAGAAAATTATTGAGATTCTCCTATATCTGTTATCTTCTCTGCTATTGCTCCTGTGTTATATTGCGTATCTATTGTCAAATTATCCTGCCATTGGAAGCTTTGACATTACCAATCTTCTCCACATTGTGCTTTGTGTCATCCCTTATTTGCACTTCATGTCTATGCTTTGGACTTTCCAAATCAGATAGAAGAGCAATGTTGCCTGCAACATGATTCGAACATCTTGAGTCTATGTAGAACAAATGATCATCTTCTTTACCTTCTTTGTGGCTTAGATTCATAAGAAGAAATGAGTCTTCATGTGGTTGATCTTCTAAATAATTCTTGTAGTCCCTTCTATTATAGCTTCTATTGTTATTGTTGAAGATGGATATAAGTTGTATCCATCTCTGCCTCTATTTCTGCCATATCCACCTCTTCCACTTCCTTTCTGGGTCTTCCCATTGAACCAACAATTATGAGTGGTGTGGTTGGTCTTATCGCATATGGCACAAGGTTGAACATTCTGACCTTTGGTTTTGTCTTGCTTTGGTCCTTTCTTCTTCCCTTTCCACTTGCTCTTGCTTGCGAAGTTGGCTTGGGAGGTCTCTTCTTCATCTTCTTCCTTTGTCTTGCCTTTCTACTTCTTATCCTTCTTATGTGCATATAGAGCACTAGTTGAATTACCATGATAAGAGTTACCTTCCTTTATGCTATTTTTGGCTTCTTTATTGAAGAGTTTTCCAAGAAAGATGTTGAAGTATGGAGTTTGCACATCCATGATGAGATCATAAGCCATGGTGAAGGATTGCCATTGCTTATCACTTCGAATGTCATTGAGAATTTTCCTCATGATGACCTCTTCTTCAATCAGCTCTCCAATGGATATTAACTGATCTGCAACCTTCTTGACCTTAGTAACAAACTCTATGATGGTTTGTTTAGGTGTATTCTTCATTTGGTTGAACTCGTTCCAAAGATGATTCTTTCTTGCTTTGGTACTAGCAGAAAAGAAAGTCTCGAGGGCATCCCAAGTCTCTTGAGATATCTTGCATCCTCTAATATGTGGTAATAGAAAGTCAAAGATAGATTTTAGTATGTATGACCTTGCTTGAGCATCCCTTGTGCACCAAAGTGTGAGCTTATCTGTCTCCTCTTGTGTAGGTCCTCCTTTGGATCTTGGAATAGGCATAGCTTCATCACTTGCTATAATTCCATAAAGATTTCTACCTTGCAAATAGGCCTCCATTCTCATTTGCCAAGCTGCGTAGTTGTGTCGATCAAGCTTCTCGATCATGGAGGGAAAGTTGTCACCCATCCTCGTCTGGCTCTGATACCACTCAAAGAAGCTTAGAGAAGCTTGTAGAAGGTAGAAAAGTGTACTTCGAAGCGACGAAGGCAGATACAAAATCTTGTATAAGGAATAAGTAAATATGCTATCAGAATGAATGAGACATTCACCAGTGGTACTTCCTATTTTTCAGGAATACGTAGAGATTGATCCCGAGATAGAGAAACTCAGATTTCTCCCAATATACTAAATCAAATTCTATGAAAATCTTTATGCATAACCTAGATACTAATATCTTTCCAATGAGCCATATTTCACTCAATTTGGAGCTCTAGAGAGAGAGCTGCAGCCTCTGCAATATTACTGTTGGCGAAGAAGATGATGCAGAGAATTGAAGGAGCAAGACAATGATGGTCACAAGTGTATGTATATTGCTTCCATGTATTATACAAGTGATTTCAAGTCTTTATATAGACTCTTGGAGTGTTCCACAACTTCGACAAGTGGAGTTTGAATTGAAAAAGTATATAGAATGCTTGATTGAATGCAACTTCAACCATTATAAATTCGTGGGATTTGAGCTCTATCTTTCTACCTTTACATGTGTAAAGCTCAAGGCTTTTACAATGGTAAATGAACCATCAAAAATCTCTCAAAAAATACAATAAATGAGCATAAGAGAAAGAACTCTCCAATGGATATTCTTTCGATGTGATAGCCTTTGATGTAGATCAAATCCACCTCAAGCATAGTGTAAGCTTGATGTTCCAACAAATAAGTGTAGGCAACAATTATTAATCAGGGTGAGAAAGAGAGAGAGAGAGAGAAAGAGAGAGAGAGAGAGAAAGAGAGAGAGAGAGAGTGATAACAACATCTTTGGACAGCCAAATTTGGCCTATGAGACAAAGCCATAGAGAGAAAGAAAGAAAGTGATATTTACATCTTGTGAAGGCCAAATTGGCATATGAGACAAAACCATGTACAACTATAGTAACCCCTCTATATGAATAAAATGGAAAAGAACTTGCTACACAAAATTATGTAGGCTAAATATGAAAACAACCATAGGATAGTGTACCGGGTGTTGGAGAGGTAGTGGAGATAATGTTGTGGTGCATGGGGAGATGTGGCTCAAACTCTACAGATAATGGCCATATAATATATGGGGGTCGGATAATGGGAGTGAATATGTATATCCTAACTAGAAATAATGGGTTGGGGTGGGTGGAATATGTTGTACATCAGTGGCGGTCTGAGTGCCTCCTGAAGGAAGACTACTAAAGTGGTGGTGGTGCACTTGTGCTCCATCATGTCATCATAGGCTATACTAATGCATGAGATATCCTCCTAGTTTATTTGTGGTTGTCTGTATCGAGCTCTATGTGGTCGGCGTCACACTCCCTATGCCAATGCTTGCTGGTGCGTGAGCCCTATACCTCTAGATAGAGGGCTCATTTGATGTAGCCCATCTCACTCAAAGAAATGAGTAATGGTCCCTAGGGTACTCATCCATGTCTAATGTGTGGGTTATAGTGACTGCTCTCATCTCTCATATGTTGTTGTGAGGAATCATCCCAACCTCCGCTAGTTTCCAATGGTCATGCACAACTTTGGTGACTCCTCTATATGGAAATGTGCTCATAGATCTAAGTATGTTCGACATGTGGTAACAAAGTGCTCGTCAGGTTTTATATCTATATGGCATACTCAACATCACCTCTCCTCTCTCGGGACTCCTTTGGTCCAAACCCTCTCAATCTCGAGCTAATGTGATGAAACTCAAAGCTTCCCAATGATCACGTATGGTGTGGTAGATATGTCTGCATGTATCTTGGAGTCTCAAGAAGCCCTTGTGTGAGATCTATAGAAAATGTTCATAGTAGTGGAGCATTTTCGGTGGAAATCTATCCCTTGGGCTAATCCAAGTTCTTTGTATGTATGTATGCCATATCTCCGAGCAAGCAAGAGAGAGAGGGAGAGAGAGAGAAAGAGAGAAAGAGAGAGAAAAGAAAGTGATATTAATATCTTTTAAAGGCCAAACTTGACATATGAGACAAAACCATGTACAACTATAACAACCCTCCTGTAGAACTAAAATGGAAAAGTACTTGCTACACAAAATTGTGTAGGCTCAAAATGAAAACAACTATAGGATAGTGTATCGGATGATGGAGAGGTAGTGGGGATAATGTAGTGGTGCATGGGAAGATGTCGCTCTAACTCTACAGATAAATGCCACCTAATACATAGGGGCCCAATGACAAGAGTGAATATGTATATCCTAACTACAGATAATGGGTGGGGATGGATGCAGTATGTGGTACATGAGTGACGGCATGAGTGCCTCTTGAAGGAGGGCTACTCAGGCAGTGATGCTGCACCTCTACTCCATTAAGTGATCATAGGCTATTCACGTGCATGAGATATCCTCTTGGCATAGTCATGCTAGTCTGTATCCAACTTTATGTGGCCAGCGTCCCACTCTCTATGCTACTGCATGTTGAAGCATGAGCCTTATGCCTTTGGAAGGTGGGCTCATCTCATGTAGCCCATCTTGCTATAAGAACATAGTAATGGTCCAATAGGTACTCATACGTGTCTAATGCATATGTTGTAGTGATTGCTCTCATCTCACATATGCTTCTATGAGGAATTGTCCCAATCTTCGTCTGTCTCTAGTGGTCATGCACAACTGTATTGACTCTTGTATATGGAACTATGCTCAACATCTGGTAACAAAGTGCTCCTCACACTCTATCTGTGTATGGCATACTAGGCACCACCTCTCCTCTCTTGTGACTCCCCTAGCTCGAACCCTCATGATCTTGAGCTGATGTGATGAAACTCGAAGCTACCCAATGACGACTTAGAGATGGTGTGGTAGGTATGTTTGCATGTATCATGGAGTCTCAATGAAGCTGTCATCTAAGATCTATAGAAAATGCTCAGGCATTAAACTCACCAAGGAGATCTCCATCCTTTGGAGTATTGCCTCAATATTTCATTTTGTCTTCCTCTCTCTCTCTCTCTAGAGAATTGAAATAGGAAAGCATGTGCCCTTTACCCCTATCGTCGCTATTGTTATGGATGACCGTATTTCCCCTTATCCTTGCTTAATCAAGAACATTATCTTCCCTAAAACAAAAGATCAATGTGTGCTCAGAATGTGTTCCAATGACAGCAATGGTTTTGTCTGAAACAACAAAAGTCACAACTACTTCTAGGACTGCCTGAAAACTATTTCTAGATATTAGGATCCGAGGTCAAGGTCAGATTTCTGTTTATCAAGTTTCACCATAGTTGAGAGTTGTAAAGGAATGCCAATTGTATAATAGATGTCCATTAATCGATGCTTGGATCATGTCTTAAAACAGACAAGAAACCAAGATCTGGCCTCTTATTCTTGCCGGCATATACGTTCTAGTTTGTTAGAGACCCACTGAAAAAAGAGTTGCTGAAGGCGGATATGGCATGCATCAGAAGATAAAGTACGACATCTGTGGTCTGCTAAGACATAAGGGTGGGTTGGTAACTCTCAGTGGGAATGCTTTGGCAGCTAAATGGGTTACTACGTACACGATCAAAGCGAGACCAAGAATTAATGTGTCTTGGATCCAACTTATATTTAAGAGTAAATGTAGCCTTTTCCTCACAAAACGTACCACACTAGATAAACCGTGACCCGATTATGTTGCTCTTTTCCCCTTCCAAAGTGATTCCTAGCTGCCTTATGCTAATGACTTCACTTTACAAAGCATAGAAATAGGATGAGGTAATTTCATATCTCAAGAAATAGACCAATAAATCAAGTGCATATCCTAAGAGGTAGGAAACTCAGGATTCAGTGCTTTTGAAATTTGAAATGGCTCTAGAATTATGATCGAAAAAATTTGACCACAGAAGAGGACATTGATATTGGCCCGAGGCTATATTATGAGGACATGTCCAGTGTTTTTCCAATGAGAACATAGCGGCCAATGATGACTTTAGCCTCCAAATGATAATGAGAAGTATGGGGTTGTTCTCATGTTAATATAAAATACAACAGAGATTATCTAGATCTCAATTCTTCTAAGAAGCTTGTATGACAAGTAATAAAGCAGACATTATGTAGATTCTAGTCCTTAGGTAGTTTTGTAGATTAATTATCAAACTTCATTTCGTACGACTCTCTGCTTTTCAGCATTGAAATTTCTCTAAGCCCAATATTTGCATCAGATCAAGTATAATGACAAAGGAAGAAAATTTAGAGATACCTTCCTCTAGGTGAAATTAATTTTTGAAGAAGGATATTGAACTTATCCGATGATCCTGTGATAGCCCCCTGCATACGGTCTGAATTCCGATTGCTAAGAAAGCAAGGCATAAACCTTTCTTAATGATGTTACTCCATTCGGTTAATGTTAATGATGTTTGCGGTGACATTTTGCTGTCCTCTGGGAATAAACTTCTGTAACTCAGTCTCTTGTCGTCTTTGACGAATCTCCGCCTCCTGGTTGTAACATGATCAACAAAATAAATGATGACTATGGTCTTCAGATGGTGATCTCAAGCTTTGTTAACAACAATAGAGAACTCATTACCTACATTTGAGTCATTCAGTAGATTTCCGACCTACTCACCTTATTAGCAGCAGTGTGATTTCTATTAGCCTCAATAATCCCATCAGACCAATTGTTATAACATAGGAAATAATACTTCTTCATAAACTTCCTTGTTGAACAGAGGGTTACTGAAGTTATCCGAATGTTCAGACGGCAGCACATATGCGAAGTCACACTTAAGGTCGGCAAAGGTGAACGCATACCTGTTCGAGGAGATAGCACGTAAGAGTAAGTCATATATACACGGCTTTGTAGTTCTACTCTGAATGGGTTCGATAAGAGTCACTAGACTCCCGCTGTAGGAGGCTCCCCAAATCATAGGCCAAGCCTGCAGTCCTCCAATCAATGATGATATCCGAACCCCGAGATCATAGCCCAAGCCCTTAACCATAGCCCTTCAATTAATGATGATAGCCTGATGCCCTTCAATTAATACGCCCAAGCCCTAAACCATAGCTCAGTCCATCAATCAATGATGATATCCGAACCCCGAGATCATAGCCCAAGCCTGATGATAGCCCAAGCCCTTAACCATAGCTCTTCAATTAATGATGATAGCCTGATGCCCTTCAATTAATGATGACCGCCCAAGCCCTAAACCATACCTCAACCCTGCAGCCCTTCAATCGATGATGACATTTCTGAGCGGTAGCTCTTTCATGAATGACTTGAGTTACGAGTAGCTTCTAGTGCTGCACTCGAAAAAAAAGTGTATGGACTCACCATCCAAATTTCCACCAGGTATCTATCTGATAAACACCACTCATACAACAGTAATGCGGGAATCACTGACACGGGTGGCGCTATGGAGTGACGCTATACGTCACTTATCAATTTCGCAGATCGCAATCCTTTTCCACACTTATCAAGTCTTCTTGCATACTCTGAAATTGAAATGAATTCTCCATCTCCTCATCGCGACCTTCGCTGCGAGTTCAAACTCGACCTCCAAGGCTCATGCGACTTTCTTGAAGTTTTCACTCAAAACATGTACGTCTGATGCGATTCTCCTCCACAAGACCTCTGTACTCTCCATGCAAGTTGCAACGTGGACGCTTTTCTTAGTGACACTTGTTCGGTCCTTTCGATCAGAAGCGCCACCTTCCCTCCAAAGCTTGTGCAGGTTGCGCTGCTAGTTTCTGTTTAGTGCTACAGGAAAGGAGAAGCATCAAATTCGAGTTATTTTACAGATTCAATGCTAACTCTATTCATACAAGTGTGAAAATAAATTCTCGAGTTACAGCTTTGAGAAATATGGAAAACTGTCCACGTTTGCAATCTGGAAATTTTGAATGGCATGGCATGGCATGGAGATTGATTTTCACGATTTCTCTTTCCGTATTAAGGTTGTAAACAAAATAAAATCAACACAATAGATGTTAAAGGGCCAAAACATTCTTCCTCTTCACTTCGATTTCCACTACAATGTCTTGAATGGAGATTCACATTACAATGTGTTGAATGTCTACAATGTCAGGAAACAATCAATCATTAAAACGAAACCCCAATATACAATATCCGATTGAAAAAATGTCGCTAAATGTCATTAATACTGTGTCTATGCATATCTAGTTGTCATCTAAAACTATATGGATGTGTTTTTGTATTGTGTCTATGCATATCTAGTTGTCATCTTAAAACTATATGGATGTGTTTTATATCTATGCTTGTGTGTGCGATTTGATACGCATGTATGCTTGTGTGTGCGATTTGATACGCATGTGTGATTGTCTATGCTTGAGTATGTGTCTTGTCTATGTATCTACATGTGTTTAGTTATGTGTGTATTAAATGCATATGTACGTGATCAATTGAGGTTGTGCATGTAGTTCTGTGTTAATGTCCAATGCGTATGCATATTTAATTTCCCTTTATACGTAGGTGTGGCTTTTCATTAATGTGCATGTGATTGATTAAACATGAATAATAATGTGTGTCATCTATGTATGGCTATGTATACATGTGATAGCTAGATACATTTGTGTGCATATGGTTGTGAGTATATGTTGAATATAGGAAGTTCAAGAAATAGCATGAAGGGAAGCAGACAATAACATAGACTGCGAAGATGATAGAACAGAGTAGACGCACAAGACTAGATAAAAGAAGAGAAGTTTTCTGTACAAAAAATGTCTCTATATTCACAATGATGGAGTATCAACAACTCTATAAAAAATGAATTCCTAAGCTCTTTATATAGATTTTTGGGAATGAATATGTGCCAATGATTTTCTTGTACAAAAGTAATGAAGAATATTTAAGGTAGTAAAGGAATGGATAACAACTAAAAAGTTTCTAATCAACTTTTTCACAAAAATAATGGATGCTATTTGGCAGCTAAATCGGTTACTACGTAAGTGATCCAAGCGAGACGAAGAATTAATGTGTCTTGGATCCAACTTATATTTAAGAGTAAATGTAGCCTTTTCCTCACAAACGTACCACACTAGATAAACCATGACCCGATTATGTTGCTCTTTTCCCCTTCAAAAGTGATTCCTCGCTGCCTTATGAATGACTTCACGTAACAAAGCATTGAGGATGAGGTAATTTCATATCTCAAGAAATAGACCAATAAATCAAGTGCATATCCTAAGAGGTAGGACACTCAGGATTCAGTGCTTTTGAAATTTTAAATGGCTCTAAAATTATGATAGAAAAAATTTGACCACAGAAGAGGACATTGATATTGGCCCGAGGCTATATTATGAGGACATGTCCAATGTTTTTCCAATGAGAACATAGCGGCCAATGATGACTTTAGCCTCCAAATGATAATTAGAAGTATGATGTTGTTCTCATGTTAATAGAAAATACAACAGAGATTATGTAGATCTCAATTCTTCTAAGAAGCTTGTATGACAAGTAATAAAGCAGACATTATGTAGATTCTAGTCCTTAGGTAGTTTTGCAGATTAATTATCAAACGTCATCTCGTACGACTCTCTGCTTTTCAGCATTGAAATTTGTCTTAAGCCTCAATATTTGCATAAGATCAAGTATAATGACAAAGGAAGAAAGATTAGAGATACCTGCCTCTAGGTGACATTACTTTTTGAAGAAGGATATTGAACTTATCCGATGATCCTGTGATAGCCCCCTGCATACGGTCTGAATTCCGATTGCTAAGAAAGCAAGGCATAAACCTTTCTTAATGATGTTACTCCATTCGGTTAATGTTAATGATGTTGGCGGTGAGATTTTGCTGTCCTCTGGGAATAAACTTCTTTAACTCAATCTTGTCGCCTTTGACAAATCTCCACCTCCTGGTTGCAATATGATTAACAACAATAGAGAACTCATTACCTACATTTGAGTCATTCAGTAGATTTCCGACGTGCTCACCTTATTAGCAGCAGTGTTATTTCTATTAGCCTCAATAATCCCATCAGACCAATCGTCATAACATAGGAAATAATTCTTCTTCATAACATTCCTTGTTGAACAAGGGGTTACTGAAGTTATCCGAATGTTCAGAAGGCAGCACATATGAGAAGTCACAGTTAAGGTCGGCAAAGGTGAACACATACCTATTCGAGGACATAGCACGTAAAAGTAATATATACACGGCTTTGTCCCGCTGTAGGAGGCTGCCCAAATAGTTGGCTAAGCCCCGAGATCATAGCCCAAGCCTGATGATAGACTAAGCCCTTAACCATAGCCCAAGCCTGATGATAGACTAAGCCCTAATCGTAGGCTAAGCCCTTAACCATAGCCTTTCAATTAAGGATGATAGGCTGATGCCCTTCAATTAATGATGAACGCCCAAGCCCTAAACCATAGCCCAACCCTGCAGCCCTTCAATCAATGATGACATTTCAGAGAGGTATCATTTTGCAGCAGTAGCGCTCACCATCCAAATTTCCACCAGGTATCTATCTGATAAACACCACTCATACAACAGTAATGCGGGAATCACTGACATGGGTGGCGCTTTGGAGTGACGCTATACGCCACTTATCAATTTCGCAGATCGCAATCCTTTTCCACACTTATCAAATCTTCTTGCATACTCTGAAATGAATTCTCCATCTCCTCATTGCGACCTTCGAGGCTGCGAGTTCAAACTCGACCTATACTCGACCTCAAAGGCTCATGCGACTTTCTTCTTGAAGTTTTCACTCAAAAGATGTAGGTCTGCGATTCTCCTCCACGAGACTCTCCATGCAAGTTGCAACGTGGACGCTTTTCTTAGTGACACTTCTTCCGTCCTTTCGATCAGAAGCGGCACCTTCCCTCGAAAGCTTCTGCAGGTTGCGCTGCTAGTTTCTATTTAGTGCTACAGAAAAAGGGAAGCTCTTTCTTTCATCAAATTCGAGTTATTTTACAGATTCAGTGCTAACTCTATTTATACAGGTGTGAAAATAAATTGTCGAGTTACGGCTTTGAGAAATATGGAAAAATGTCCACGTTTGCAATCTGGAAATTTTGAATGGCATGGCATGGCATGGAGATTGATTTTGACGATTTTTCTTTCCGTATGAAGGTTGTAAACAAAATAAAATCAACACAATAGATGTTAAAGGGCCAAAACATTCTTCCTCTTCACTTCGATTTCCATTACAATGTCTCGAATGGAGATTCACATTACAATGTCTTGAATGTCTACAAATGTCTTGAATGTCTACAATGTCAGGAAACAATCAATCATTAAAACGAAACCCCAGTATACAATATCCGATTGAGAAAATGTCGCTAAATGTCATTAGTACTGTGTCTTCGCATATCTACTTGTCATCTAAAACTATATGGATGTGTTTTTGTATTGTGTCTATGCATATCTAGTTGTCATCTTAAAACTATATGGATGTGTTTTTTATCTATGTTTGTGTGTGCGATTTGATACATGTGTTTAGTTATGTGTGTGTATTAAAAGCATATGTACGTGATCAATTGAGGTTGTGCATGTAGTTTTGTGTTTTTTTTTTCAATAAAGGAATTTCGACCTTAGCCTACTCTTCCGGACTTGAATTAATTAAAAGAAAAGACAAATGCCCATGGGATCCCCCAAATCCCACACAGTGGGGGGAAGCTTTTATAGAGTTTAGATGGCATTACAAAAAAGGTTAGGCACCCTCTCATCACCCTCATGCGGGGCCCACATGGGTTTAAGCTTGTTGTAGGGAGCACTTAATGATGTCTAAAAAGAAGGGGGGGATTTCTTATAATTAGCGATCTTTTTGCCAAGGAGGATAGTGATTTCTCAACCGACCACGCTCTAGGGGAGTCACCGAAGTTGCAAGCACCCCTTTCCTGTCAGATATTCCATAGGGCCTCCCTTGTGATGGCGTTCCAGAGAGGGGGGCAACTGAACACTTCTCCCAGCAGAGCATGCATCCAAATGATATGTTTTTTAAGTCTAATTTTCTTTCTGACAATCTGTCGGAGCCTTCGTGGTGGATCTAACAAGGCTTACATGAAGTTATAGAGGAGGTTGATAAACCTTGCATTGCCATCATGCAGACCCCACTTCATTTTCAGCTTATTGTTGACATATTGTAGCTCTTTGTGGTGTCTGAAGGGGGGGGGGGGGGGGGGGGGGGTGTTTCTTACAGTGAGCAATTCTTTTGCCGAGAAGGAATAGGGACTTCACGATTGACCACTCCTTGGGGGTATTGCCAAAGTTGTGAGCGCATCTTTCCCACCAAATCTTCCAAAGGATCTCTTCCCTAATTGCATTCCACAATGCCACAGAGCAACTTGTCGCTTCACCAATGAGGACTGCTTCCAATTGATTTTTTTGTGGAGTCCCAGAGAATGACCAAGGACCCTCCATAGCCGAAGGGATTTAGGGCAAGCAAAGAACAGGTGACCAATATCCTCTTTGCTATGGCAACATCGCTTGCACCAGGGCAGAACACCACAGATCTTGTTAGCTTTTGCATTGGTCCATATTTCGCGGTGCAAAATTTTCCATAGGAGGACCGACTTTTTGTTTTCAATGAGAGGGTGCCAGATAGACATAAATTTCATATCCCATCAGAGTCGCATCCAGTTGAGACACCATTTCTTGTTGAGACTGATGTGAATGTCATTGCGAGCTTCGACATAAGGAAGCTTGGAGAGGTAATTTCTGTTAAGCCATTTAAGGCCCATTAGGTCCGAAGCATCCTATCCCATAAGTAATGGGATTTTAGAGCAGTCCCAAGCATGACGTCTGCTCAATAAAACATTCCATTCCTTGTACATGATTGCAATACTAGGGTCAAGGTCCTCAAAGTCTCTTGGCACTTAAGACATTCCACGGATCCACACTTCTCATGCCTTGGATTGGGAACCAAATAGAGTCATTTTGTCTTATACCTGCAGCCCACTTCCAATCTTCATCGATTCTGATGTGAGGTTTGAAACTGTTCGAGGTCAGCCACAACGATCTTACCAAGATCGATCCTTTGGGTGAGACTGGAATCGGGGAGAATAAGAGGGTGAGGATGTCGAGGTTTTTCCATCCAAGGTAGCCCACCAGAGTAATCACGTTCGTGTTTCTGAAAATTAATGAGGCCCAAGAGGAATCTCTATTGCACCAGGCCTTAATCATCCAATTTGTTCCTAGTTTATTGGCCATGCCACCAATGTCCATAATACCCAAACCTCCACTCTCCTTTCAGCTAGTGCATATGGACCATTTGATTTCAGGCACTCCCCTCCTGTTATGGTCCCTAGTCCAAAGAAATTTCCTACAAGTACTTTCCAATTTGGTTAATTCTTGATTCTTCGGTCTCTAGCAAGAAAGAAAGTATATGATTGAGGATATGAGGAACGTGTTGACCACCATGGCCTGGTCAGCGAGATTAATTTGCAAACCCCTCCAATAGTTAAGTTTGTTATTAAGTCTCGCAAGGACCCAAGCCCATCTTTGTTCTAGAGTAACACCGAATCCCATGGGGATACCTAGAATGCGAACGACCTGACCCGATTGAATACTTTGGCATCCTTGCACAGTAAGAAAATTGGGTTGAGTCCCTTTGATAAGCCTGAACGCTGTCTTGGAATGGTTAATTCTCAACCTAGAGGCCACGCAAAAAGTGTCAAGGCACCACCAAAAGGTTTCGAGGCTAGTATCGTCATTGTGAACAAAGGCATTAGTGTCGTCCGCAAAAAGCCTCATGGTCATTTTCCCACAGTTGTGTGGAAAAGTGATGCCTCTTATCCAACCAAGCTCCATCTGTCACTCCACAAGCTGACTAAGTCCTTCTATGGCAATGGCGAAGAGCAGTGGGGCCAATGGGCAACCTTGCCTAACGGATCGATTCAATTTGATTGCCTTTGAAAGTTGCCCGTTGACATTGACTTTGGTCGAAGCATTACCAAGGAGAGTGGAGATCGTCTGGAGGAATCTTTGACTACACCCAAGGTCTTTCAAGGATTGTAAAATATAGTCCCATTCCAATCTGTCGTAGGCTTTGTCAAAGTCAATCTTGAGGAAGACAATGTCTTGATTAGATTCTTCAGTGAAGACGAGAGCTTCCCAAATATCAATGATGGCTTACAATATTGACCTTCTCTTTATGAAGCCTTTTTGGTCTTTGCTGAGCCAATGGTCTAAATGGTAGGATAATTTGTTGGCCATGACTTTAGCAAGAATCTTATACCGAGTTTGAAGCATTGTGGTAGGTCTCCAGTTCTCAATTCTGTTCCTCTCTCCTTTTTTTATTAATAAGTTTGATGATGCTGTTGTTGAGACAAGCGGGAAAGGCACCAAACTTGAGTGCCTCAAGCCAAACAAGACGCAAGGGGGTGATTACCACATATTTGAATGATTTAAAGAACTCATTAGTGAGCCCATCAGGCCCCGGGCTCTTGCCATTTGGAAGCGAATCAATAACTTCAATGATCTCTTGTTCGAAAATGGTGGCGTCAAGAAGAGCGCTCAAGTTGCATGGGATTCTGTGCAAGGAATTCTAAGAGATGGTGGCTATGCAATCCCAGCTCTCGGGGGAGAGGGGATAGGCACCACCCAAGAGACTTGTGAAGTGAGCTTCTATAATTCCAATGTTCTCTTACTCTGTCTTACATTCCACCCCATTCTGGTCAAGTAGTGGTAGGATCTCGTCTCTAATTTGTTTTCTTCTGAGAATATTGCACATCTCTTTGGAAGGTCTATTTGTCTTACCAGCCCACCATTCCTTAAAATAAAGTTGAAGATTTTTCCTTTTGATCTCCTCCTCGTATCTTAATCTTCCTCTGATATTTTGGAGTCCCTTCTGAGATTGAATCTTCCCTTTATTAACTTCTTCTTTGAGTCTCCGGAGCCGGCAGTATAAGTTTTCTCTATATCTTTAGTGGACGGATTCGAGAGTCTTCGTGGTCCTAATCATAATCTAACGAGACTTTTCCACTGCGTTTCTCCAACACTTGGCTGGAGAGGTGCAGACGACAAAGACCTCAAGCCAAGCATTAGCGATTTCTTGATGAAGAGAGGGGAGGTGTAGTTCTGTGTTAATGTCAAGTGCATATGCATATTTAATTTCCCTTTATATGTAGGTGTGGCATGTAGTTGACTAAGCATGAATAATAATGTGTGTCATCTATGTAGTGATAGCTAGATACATTTGTGTGCATATGGCTGTCAGTATATATGATTTATATGTGTGTATGTCGTTGTGTGTGTATATATTTCTAGTTGTCTATGTATGTATGCCAAGTTGTGTATGTCGTTGTGTGTATATATTTCAAGATGTCTATGTATTTATGCCAAGTGGTGTGCTTATGTGATTATTTGATTGTTGTGTGTATGATTGACTAGGCGTTTTCAAGTGCTTGCATATCTATACATGTTTGCTTTTCTATCTATGCATTTGTAGATGTATGCTTTTCTTGAACTGGTCCTGAAAAGTAGTCCTACAGAGACGGATTTTCACTCTCTCGTACCGCCACGTTTCCTTATAAGTGGTTATGTTTGTATTTCCTGTGAGTGGTTATGAATGTATTTCGTATGAGTGGTTATGTGTGTATTTCGTGTGAGCGGTTATGTGTGTATTTTTTATGAGTGGTTATGACTGTATTTTTTATGAGTGGTTATGTGTGTATTTCGTTTTCTTATGAGTGGTTATGTGTGTATTTCTTATGAGTGGTTATGTGTATATTTCATGTGTATTTGTGGTTCTTTCAAGTATACATTTATGTACATGACCATCTATGCGTCTGACACATCGTAGTTTTAGTCCACACAAAGTTTGAAAGTTAATTATATTTTCATGTGTATAGGAGTGTATTTTCCATTATATATGATTATCCGAAAGCATATAAACAGGAGAAATACCAGCACAAAAATTGTTATTATACATCTGAACATTGTTGCAATTTCTTCTAAATCCTTAAGAAAAACCATATAGCTTTGAACATATTGAAACAATACATTGATACATATAAATAAAATTCATACATGCATGTGTGTGAACGTCTATATGCATTTGAGTATGTACGCAAGTATGCATGTGTATGTCTGATGGAGTTTGTAAGAAAAAATGAAAAAAAATGTGTGATGACCAGGACAAGACAAAAACATTGAGAAATCCCTTGGATGTTTATGTTAAAGAATTCATGGCTTTAAGAAATCCCTTCTTTCAAACACCATAAGCTGTTTTTAATTTAAAATAACAAACTAAAAGGCAAGTGGGTCTACCGCAAAGGGGAGGACAAGGTTTTTCCTTCCAGCTCTCTCGTACTTTCTTCATGAGTCTTAATTTAAAGCAAGTTTTGAGAAAAACGAAAGATATGAATTGGAGGCAAATATGCCTTGAAGAGGGAAAAAGATACTTTAAAGTGTGGAATGTAAAAAGATTAAGACCTTGGTATGATTTCTTGAATAGATATAAATTGGGGGCTTGATCTTAATGACGAAAAGATTCTTGAGACTTGAAGAGATTATCTTTGCCTTCGTCAAGAAGTATAAGAATACCTTGATACAAATAATTTATGTGATTCTCCACTCCACTCAAGACATTGTTTTCACATTGGGACTAGACATTGGGAATGGTGGCACATAGATCAATAGGACCAAATGGTTTTTAGTAATAATAAGTATGCTCAGGTTGCATGGAAAGAACCAACAAATGTGCTCATGTTTCATGGAGAATCACATTAGAGTCAAGATGTAGTATGTAGACCTCAGGAGGAGTGAGTACGTCAAGATGGAAGTAGGTAGAATTTGAGCTCGCAAACCTCGACGATCACATTGAGAAGACAGAGAAATCATATTTGAGTATGCAAGATAATCACTATAATCTTATGATGGTTGCATGGCATCTAAGAACACCACTTCATATCCATAGTGCCACTTGTATCTCTCTCTCTCTCTCTCGATGCAGTACCATACACCAACATTAAAGAGCTATGTCTACTCGTTCAATACGAAACCTATAGAGCATACCTATAGTTTCTCATCACTGACTAATCTTCGGTCATGAGTTGACTCCACACTCCACCCTCGAGCATGCGGCACAATAGAAATTCCACCAACATGACGTAATTTATAACTTGTTGATTTAATACTCGTTCTACAAAAGGGGATCTAGCCTTCATCATTAGTCACTCATTAGAGAGTGGTGAACTTTGAGAGTCAAGAGAATAAGGGTAGATAGCCAAATCCGAAATCTCATTTGTCCTTGGTCCATTGCCATGGCTCACAAAATATGCACTAACTTAATGAGACGCCATTGCCAGAGTTAAGACTCATTATGTAGCATATATATATATATATATATATATATATATATATATATATATATATATATATATATATAAACATTTTATAAAATGGAACCCATCAAGAAACAGGTAAAATTAATCCACTCTTGTCACATGATTGAGAAATTATATTGGCTTATTTGTCATTGGACAAGTAATTTTGAAAGTCACTTGTTTTTGACAAGTAAAGTAGTCCTTGACAAGCATTTTGCTTCTCAAATTTAGGCCCTGATTGTGATCTACCTTTGTTTCTTCAAAGAACATCACTACCCATCCTACAATCGGTGTATAGAATCACTTCATGCTACTTCATAACACCATAGCACCACCCTTGTGAGTGATTCCCGCCAGGACCTAGATTTGATGGGAAAAAGACCTGTAAAAGTCCATTTTGCCTTTCAAAAGTAGGTGATTTTAAAAAGTACTTGTCCAATGATAATAAGCCAATATAATTTCTTAGCCATCTGATGAGAGGAGATTAATTTTACCTATTTTTTGACAAATCCTGTTTTATCAAATGCCTCTCACTATATATACATATATATATATATATATATATATATATATATATATATATATATATATATATATATATATATATATATATATATATATACATATATATATATATATATATATATATATGCTACGTAAATGAGTCTTACCTCTAGCAATGAGATGTCATTATGTTATTAATAGTTTGTGAACCGTGGCAATGGACTCGGGACAAAGCGGATTTGAGCTTTGGCATTGAGCGATGGGCACTGGAGACAAAATGTGAATAAAGTACATTTTTATTTACTATCTACCCTACTTCTCTCGACTCTCAAAGTTCACCAGTCACTAACGAGTGACCATTGAGGAAAGCTAGAGCCCATTCTGTAGAACGAGTATTGAGTCAATAAGTTACAAATTACAACATGTTGGTGGAATTTTTGTTCTGCTGCATGCTCGAGGGTGGAGTGTGGAGTCGACGCATGGCCCACAAATAGTCACTGATGAGATTACCTACTTGAGTATGTGATTTTATTACCTACTTGAGTGTGTGATTTTGGTTGAGTAGACATAGCTATTAATGTTGGTGTGTGATATTAGTAGTGATTTTGGTTGAGTAGACATAGCTATTAATGTTGGTGTGTGATATTGTGTCCTGAGAGAGAGAGAGACATGCATCCATGTTTCCATTCTAATCTACAGAACATCCGATGCAACACTCTCATTCATGCTAGAGGTAGCTAGAGCTCGAACAAAGAAAGATGCAGGTGACATCAAGATAGTTGTCAACATGTGATAGATGTATTTAGATTACTCCATTTTTAAGATGATTTGTTCGACCCAAAAGATGCATTTGAATGTTTGAAGAGCTTTCTTAGGGATGTGCTCACTAATTGTTGCACATATGAAGGTGAAGAGTAAGGACCCACTCCATATCAAAACCTTGCATGATGATCCAACCTTATGTTACCAACTTCTATGGACAAAACCTATACAAGCGATTAGGTCCTAATCTTTGTTTTTTCAATTAGGGACTTGCTTTTCCGGACATGACCAATTCAAATGATAAGGGTATTTGGAGAACCTCAGATGTCTCTAGCCGCTTGCCTTAGTTATGTCTTTTATCTCCTTCAACGTTTTCCATTTTGATATATTTCTTACCTCTCAATCTAACTCTCTATTTAAAAGTCTTATCCTTTATGTAATCACTAAGCAAGTTGTTTCTTGGGACATGATGAAGTCAAGCCACGAGGGCAATCAGCAAACCTTGGATGACCCTAATTATTTGAATTTGTCATGTTTTTTATCTCCTACATTTTCTTTTCTTTTGTCCATTCATTTCGTTCACGCAAAGAAGATTCATGTGTATCCTTGTTTCAGGTAGATCATGGCTAAGCCAAAGCTTTCTCTTAGAAATCGTCACACAAAGAAAGATTAAGATCGAGGGGAAAGTCTATATAGAACCAAAAAATGAGGATAAAAACACAAATACTTGGAACCAAAGTGGATCAGACATCATGCCAAGTCATTATACGCAATGGTAAAGCCTTAGTGAGATTTAATGAGGCTTTCATATGAGAGTGACATATCATTGAGCCACATGCAAGATACGCTTGAATTAAGTGAAAATATAAGTGAAAGTGAGCTTATCACTCATGGGACTCCTTGTGTCCCACAAAGCATAGGTTAAACTCTAAGCAGTACCAAGATTAAAGATCCCAAAGGCCCATTAAGGAAGAGTTGGGAAACAGAACACCTTAAAGCCAAATGAGATAACTAGGTTGGCGGCTCCAAAGGAAAACGCGTTAGTTTTGTGTTTTTCAAAATACTAGTGCTTTGAAACTTGTAAATTATTTACTATTCGCTTTCTTGCTTATAAATGTAATGTCACGTTATTGAAATTTTTAGGTTGAAAATATTAAGATTTTTTATATTTTCCAACTCCATAACTTGATAGTTTATGTTGGAATTTCTATAGAATGGAGCTAACCTTGAGTTTGCAAACAACGATGATATCCTAAAATCTAATCAAAGAAAAAACTTCCCCTATTCTCAAAATCAATGATATCCTTCCATTTAGACCAGTGGCTTAGCAAAGACCAAAAAGGCTTTAAGGCTTCATTAAGGGAAGGTCAATACTAGAAACCATCATTGATATCTCAGAAGGTCTAGACTTCGCTGAAGAATCTAATTAGGACATTGTCCTCCTCAAGATTGACTTTGACAAAGCCTACGACAGATTGGAATGGGACTATATTTTACAATCGTTGAAAGACCTTGGGTGTAGTCACAGATTCCTTAGAATGATCTCCATTCACCTCGGTAATGCTTTGACCAAAGTCAATGTCAATGAGCAACTTTGAAAGGCAACCAAACAAAAACGATCCATCAAACAAGGTTGCCCATTGGCCTCATTGCTCTTCGCCATCGCCACAGAAGGACTTAGCCGACTTGTGGATCGACAGATGGAGCTCGATCGCATAAGAGGCATCACTTTGCCACATAACTCTTGGCAAATGACCATGAGGCTCTTTGTAGACGACACAAAGGCCTTTGTTCACATTGACAATACCAGCTTGGAAACCTTTTGGTCGTGCCTCAACACTTTTTGTCAGGCCTCTGGGTCCAGAATTAATCATTCCAAGACTGCATTCAGGGCTATCAAAGGGAATCAACCCAATCTCCTCACTGTGGAGGGATGCCAAAGCATTCAATCGGGTCAAGTTGTTCGCATTCTTGGTATCCTCATGGGATTCAGTGTTACTCTAGAACAAAGGTGGGCTTGGGTCCTCGTCAGACTTAATAATAAACTTAACTATTCGAGGGGTTTGCAAATTAATCTTGTTGGTTGGGCCATAGTTATCAACGCATTTCTCATATCCTCAATCATATACTTTCTCTCTTGTTGGAGACAGAAGGATCAAGAATTAGTAAAATTGAAAAGTACTTGTAGGAACTTTCTTAGGACTAGGGACCATAACAAGAGGGGAGTGCCTAAAATCAAATGGTCCATATGCACTAGAGGAAAGGAGAGTGGTGGTCTGGGTATTATGGACATTGGCAGCATGGCCAATAAACTTGCGACAAAGTGCATGATTAAGACCTGATGCAATAGAGATTCCTCTTGGTCCACATTAATTTTCAGAAACAAGAACGTGATCTCTCTAGTGGGCTCCCGTGCATGGAAAAACCTCGAAATCCTCACCCTCTTATTCTCTCGGATTCCAGTCTCACCCAAAGGATCGATCTTAGTAAGATCCTTGTGGTTGAGTTGGAACAGATTGAAACCTCACAGCAGAATCAGTGAAGACTAGAAGTGGGCTGCTAGTATAAGAAAAAATGATTCTATTTGGTTCCCAATCCAAGGCATGAGAAACGTGGAGCCTTGGAATGTCTTAAGTGCCAAGAGACTCTGGAATAAGGGATTCAAATAATGGAAGGACCAATGGAAACGGGACACGAACAGATGGGTGGACTTTGAGGACCTTGACCCTAGTGCTCCGGTCACGTACGAGGAATGGAATGTCTTATTAGGTAGACACCATGCTTGGGACCGCTCTAAAATCCAACTACTTATGGGATAGGATGTTCCAGACATAATGGGCCTTAAATGGTATAATCGTAATCGCCTATCCAAACTTCCATATGTTGAAGCTCGCAATGACATTCACGTTAGTCTCAACAAGAAATGGTGTCTCAACTGGACACGACTTCGTTGGGATATGAAATTTATGTCTATCTGGCACTCTCTCATTCAAAACAAAAAGTCGGTTCTCTTATGGCAAATTTTACATTGTGGAATATGGACCAATGCAAAAGCTAACAAGATCTGTGGTGTTCCGCCCTGGTGCAAGCGATGTTGCATTAGCAAAGAGGATATTGGCCACCTGTTCTTTGCTTTTCCTAAATCCTTTCAGTTATGGAGGATCCTTGGTAGTTTCGTGGGACTCCAAGAACAAATCAATTGGAAGAAAGCCCTTATTGGTGAAGCGATGGGTTGCTCTAGGGCATTGTGGAGTGCGATCAGGGGAGAGATCCTTTGGAAGATTTGGCAGGAAAGATGCATCCACAAGTTTGGAAATACCCCCAAGGAGTGGTCGATTGAGAAGTCCCTATTCCTTCTCGAAAAAAGAATTGCGAACTGTAAGAAACCCCCCCCCCCCTTCATACATCACAAAGAGCTATAATATGTCAACAGTAAGCTTAAAACCAAGTGGGCTCTGCACGATGGGGATGGGAGGTTTATCAACCTCCTCTATAACTTCATGTAAGTTTTGTAAGATCTTCCATGAAGGCTCGGAAAGAAAACTAGACTTCGAAAACATATCAATGGGATGCAAGCTCTACTGGGAGAAGCAATCGGTTGCTTCATGAATCTCTAGAACGCCATAAGTGGGAAGGTCATATGGAAGGGCTAGCAGATCTGGCAGGGAAGATGTGCCTGTAACTTTGGTGACTCCCCCAAAGAGTGGTCGATTGAGAAATCAATGTTCCTCCTTGGCAAAAGGATTGCTAATTGTAAAGAATCCCCCCCTTTAGGCATCATCAAGTGCTCCTTTTGATCAACAACAAGCTTAAACCCATGTGGGCCTTGCATGTGGGTGATTTACCTTCTGTGTAAGGCCATGCCATCTAAACTCTGTAAAAGCGACCCCCCCTTTGTGGGATTCGGGGGATCCCGTGGGCACTAGTCCCCTTCTCTTGTACTTTTATTTTAATTAATTCAAGTCTGGTAGAGTAGGCTAAGGCCGAACTTCCTTTATTTAAAAAAAAATCAATGAACGAAAGAACTATATCTTTTTTGAGCACTAATGAGGGATTAAAAGATCAACTTGTAGAACCGTGAGAGGAATGGTGGCACATAGATCACGAAGGCCAAACAGTTTTAAGTACTAAAATATATGCTCACGTTGCAAGCAAAGTTCTAAGAAATGTACTCATGTTTCATGGAGAATCACAATAGAGTCAAGTTGTTGTATGTAGACCTTAGGAGGAGTGAATACATCAAGATGGAAGAAGGTGGATTTTGAGCTCGCAAACCTCGAAGATCACATTGAGAAGACGGAGAAATCGTATTTGAGTATGCAAGATAATCACTATAATATTATCATTGATGCATGACATCTAACAACACTACTTCATCTCCATAGTGGATGTCATACACCAACATTAACAATTACGTCTACTCAACCAAAATATCATACTCAAGTGGATAATAGAAAACCTACAAAGCATACCCATAGTTTCTCATCAGTGACTAATCATGGGTCATGAGTCGACTCCACACTCCACCCAATAGAAATTCCAGCAACACAATAGAAATTCCACCAAGCTGTCGTAAAGTGTAACTTGTTGATTCTATACTCATTCGAAAAATGGGCTGTAGCTTTCATCACTAGCCACTCGTTCGTGAGTGGTGAACTTTGAGAGTACAGAGAATTAGGATAGATAGTAAATAAAACTTACTTTATTTACACTTTGTGTTCGGTGCCCATCGCTCAATGCCAAAGCCCAAATCCCGTTTTTTCCCTCGTTCATTGCCATGGCTCATAAACTACGCAATAACTTAATGACATGTCATTGCGAGAATTAAGACTCGTTCACATAGCATAAATAATCCAATACAATTTATGAGTCATGTGACTAGAGAGGATTAATTATACTTGTTTTTTGACAGGTCCCGTTTTATAAAAGGCCTGTCATATACATACACACACATATATATATATATATATATATATATATCTATATATATATATATATATATATATATATATATATATATATATATATATATATATATATATATATATATATATATATATATATACTACGTGAATGAGTCTTAACTCTGGCAATGACATGTCATTAAGTTCTTGCATAGATTGTGAACCCTGACAATGCACCAAGGACAAACGGGATTCCATTTTACTATCTACTCTAATTCTCTCGACTCTCAGAGTTCATCACTCATTAACGATTGACCATTGATGAAAGCTACAACCCATTCAATAGAACGAGTATTGAATAAATAAGTTACAAATTACGACATGTTGGTGGAATTTTTGTTGTGCTGCATGCTCGAGGGTCGAGTGTGGAGTTGGCACATAACCCATGATTAGTCACTTTTGAGAAACTACAGATATGCTTAGTAGGTTTTTATTACCGACTTGACTGCATGATTTTGGTTGAGTAGCTGTTAATGTTCGTGTATGATACTGCATCCGGGGAGAGAGAGAGAGAGAGAGATGCATCCATGTTTGCCATTCTAATCTAGAGAACATCCCATGCAGGAATCTCGTTCATGCTATAGGTAGCCAAAGCTCTAACAAAGAGCGGTGAAGGTGACATCACATATGGTTGTTTGTGCATGTGATAGATGTAGTCAAGTTCCTCCATTTTTAAGATGATTTGTTCGACCCAAAAGGTGCATTTGAATATTTGAAGAGCTTTCTTAATGATTTTCTCCCTCACTAATTGTTACACATATGAAGGTGCAAAGCAAGGACCCAGCCCATATCAAAATCTTGAACGATGCTCGAACCTAATCATACATGCTTCTATAGACACAACCTAATCTTTGTTTTTTCAATTAGGGACTTGCGTTTTTGAACATGACTAATTCAAATGATAAGGGTATTCGGAGAGCTTCAGACGTCTCTAGTCGCTTGCCTTAGTTATGTCTTTTATCTCCTTCAACATTTTCCCTTTTGAGATATTTCTTCCCTCTATAATTCTCTATTTAAACGTCTTATCCTTTATGTAGTCACTATGCAAGTTTTTTCTTGGGGCATGATGAAGTCAAGACACTAGGGCAATCAACAAACTTTGGATGACCATAATTATTTTAATTTCTCATATCTTTTATCTCCTCCTACATTTTCCTTTCTTTTGTCCTTCCAGTTCCTTTAAGCAAAGAAGATTCATGTTTATCCTTGTTTCAGGTAGATCATGGCTAAGGCAAAGCGTTCTACTAGAAATCATTACAGAAAGAAAGATTAAGATTGAGGGCAAAATTCTATAGAGAATGAAGAAATGAGGATAAAAATACAAATACTTGGAACCAAAGTGGATCACATATCATGCCAAGTCATTATATGCAAAGGTAGAGCCTTAGTGACATTCAATGACACTTTCATTTGAGAGAGAGAGAGAGATCATTGAGCCACATGTGGTGTGTTCAATGTATAGTATATATAAGGGTTTGGTCTTAATGACTAAAATATTCTTGAGACTTGGAGAGATTATCTTTGCCTTCATTAGGAACTATAAGAATATCTTGATACAAATACCTTATGTCATTCTCCACTCCACTCAAGACATTGTTTTCACATTGGAACTAGAGAGCAAACGTTTATGTTCAAACAAATCCCCTCAAGCTAAAGTATGCTTGATTCTACATTCTCTAATGGGTTGAATACCTGCAATTGATTTAAATCTACAAAGCTTTATTCCCTCAAGTGTGTTTGTCATCATATCTGCTAGTTGCCTTTTAGTTGGGACAATAGAAATTTCAATCTCCTTTTCCATGAACTTCTCCCTCATGAAGTGATAATGAACCTCTATGTGTTTGGTTCTTGCATGGAAAATAGGCTTTGATGCTAGATGCATGGAACTTACATTATCTTTAAATATGTGAGGTTTGGAACTCACAAGTCTCAAATCTGTATACAATTTCTTAACCATATTGCCTCTTGAGTTTCTATAGTCAAATCTCTATACTTTGCTTCAGCTGAGGATAAAGCAACTTTTGGTTCCTTCTTGGAACTCCACGAAACTAGCTTGGAACTTTCAAATGTTAGTAACTAGAGGTACTTCTTCTATCATCCTTAGCTCTTGCCCAATCTGGATTTGAATAGATTTCAATATCCAAATCTGAAGAGTACGAATAGAATATACCCTCATTGATTGTACCTTTGAAATCCTTAAGTAATCTCTTAGCTGCATCCATGCACTACAAGGAATACGGGGGTGTAGCGACGGTTAACGCTGTGGAGGTGATCGCAATCCGGGTGGATCGGGTCCGGTCGTGGCACACACAGGGTGTATGAAGCTAATGAATGTTGGAAGGTTTAAAGATGTGAAGGTGAAATTAATGTTGAGTATGGAGAAGAGAGAGATGTTGAAATAATTATGGGAATGGGAATGTAGGAGTGCAAGTTAGATTTATGAACATGAATGATAAGAATGAAAGAGAACCATACATACGAATGAAATTTGGAAGGAAGAATGGTCCATTGAAGGAGCTTCTTAAACACTTTCTAATTCCAATCCATATGCATAGTCTTCTTTGGATGATATGTATGCATGACCAGAATAGATGGAATCCTTTCACATAAATCAGTTTCGAAAGGAAGAATGGTCCAATATTGGAGCTTCTTATACACTTTCAGAAACTAATAAATATGTATGGATTATATGCATGCAAGTGAATTATGATGATGGATTTTACTCACAAGCTCAAAGAAACATCCTCACTGGTTCAATGCAATACTGCGGAGCCTTCTCACACATAGAAGAAATAGAAGACATGTAAAAATACTTAAGAGACTGAGAGAGGTGACAAGAGACAAGTGACAAGTGACATGAATTAAAAGCATTTGAAGTAAGTTACTTGTAAAAGATCGTCGTGCTACGTCATGCTAAGCAGTCTACTGATCAAAGGTGGTTCCGACCCTCAAACCATGACAGTTCAACCCAATGTCACACGTAAGAAGGTGAGTTCCACTCCAGTGACCCTATGTCTGTCTAGGCTCGTAACGTCTAACTAAAGAAGTCTAAGACTCATTAAAATCAGCTCTAACTCACTCACACGCTCCACCGAGGGTGAGTCAAGATAGAGATGCTGGTTTCAAGAGCCTATCCTAAATTGGAATTCTAACTTAAATTTGAAACTAGGTTCTATACTCATACTAGCTCACCTTGGATCCTCACTCGCTCAACCGAGGGTGATCGTCTCAAGGAAACCGTAAGCTAGCATGAGCCCTATGGATGCCTAACAATGATGCTCTAGGAGTTTGGAGGGGGGTTTATATAGTTTTTTGAATGAATTTGGGCCCTTGGATCTAGAGAAATCAACTCTCAACTCTAGGATCACTACTTTTGATTACAACCATTTGATTAATCAAATCAATGGCTTGGAATTGATCTTTCTATCAAATCTAGTGTAAAGGAGTGAAATTTAGGCGCCCTCATTCTCCACCATTGGATCTGGGGATGATCTGGACCGTCGGATCAGTGCTGACATCAATTCGGATAAGATAAGCCACTGTTTTTGGAGAAATGCTGCATTATTGATCTTTGATTGTAAAAAAGGTCTTCTTTTATGGAAAAAATTCGTGGATCCTCCTTCCTTTATGCTTTAGTGCATCTCCACCCTTGAATATGAGCTCATCTTGACCATACAACATGGTTCAATCATATTTTGACATGTGGCAGACATTCAAGCCTTCAATTTTCTTATTCTAGAAAACTGCGGTGACCTTGAAAACTGGACTTTGTGCTCTTTGACCCTCCAAAAAGTCTTTGACGAAGATGAAACATTGTAGGACTATGTTTCCAAAGATCTCCTTCAGGAATATGCAGAAAAAACTCCCATCTGAATCTAACTTGTACAAGTTTGACTACATTTGGAAGCTTGCAAGGTGGCATTAAGGTGTCTAGGAAGCTCGGATAGCCTTGAAACTTTATACAAATATGTAGCCACATATGGTCTTTATACATGCCAAACCATATGGCTAACATAAATTTCTATACAAGAATTTGTAGGGTCAAACTAGAAAAAATACATTTTTACAAAATGAACATAGCATATCAATGTGCTACCAAATCCATTTTCTGCTGAAATTTGAGCTATAGACTGCCTTTGACAATCTTTACAAGCATATGGATTTTCATCTAATTTGGTGACAATGAAATTTTTGCCCTAATTTCCCAACTTTGACCAGCTTTGACCAACTTTGACCGCTACCATGGACTTTCTTGATTTCTTTGAAACTTTGTATGTGACCTTCCTTTGACATCCTTGATGCATCCTGGACTTCTCGGGGAATTCTGGCTACCTTCACCAAATATGTTTTTTTTTGTAGGCCTTCACAAGTGAGAGAGGAGAGAAAATCTCGACGACATTCGCCCCCACTAAACCTGCGATTCCTCCGGAAGCGCCACTCTAGCATCTGTGAAAAACAAAATGTTCCAGGCATCAAATTCTTTTATAGGCAACATAAGAATCATGGAAGGAAAATTGATTATATGCATGAATAAGTAGGTAACGTGACATGAAGCAAAATTTGCATGAAAGAAATAATTGAAACAGGAAACATGAATATGCATGAACAAATAGGCAACATATATGCAAATGAACAAGCAACATTGGCAACAAGAAAAAAAAAAAAACAAGCATCAATATGAAGTGGAAGTGGTTGTATTGAGTCGTTTTAAGCATCAGTTCCTCTCATCTTGAAGAAAATTTTGTACCTTTTTCATAAAGCAATCTACCTTAAATATGATTATAAACAAAGATTTAGGATTTTCAAGAGACATCTTTCATCTTTAGCTTATTTTAGATCAACTCCTTTCCTACATAAATATGAATATGCTCTTTCTCTAATAACATGCAAGGAAATCTAACTAAACTCCACTAATGCATAAATCTGCCTATATAGCCCATCATTTAATCTACTATGCCTCTTTATCCTCCTTTGGCTTGCTCTTTTTTTTTTTTTTTTTTTCCGATGATGATGATGATTTGGCAACTTTATGGTTACGATCACTTTTTTGGGGTGGAAGAAAGTGTAAACTTCTTGGTAACATGTAGCTTTTTTTTTTTTTCTTTTTTGACGAGGAAAAGTTAAAACCCGATACAAGGTACAACCATTTTTGATGACGGAGAACAGTCGTTTAAACTCCGATACAAGTGCTGTGAGGTGGACTAAAGATGTAGAAACATGCAATAGCAGGAGCTAGGATTTCAACAATTATGCTTTCGATACAGGATACATATGCATGTTTATATATGAAAGTCTTGTCACCAAAATAAACCTCCAAATCTACATACCCTATCTTTCCACAATCCTAGATTATAATCAATTTCTTAGTAGATAAGTTACTACTTAAGATACAATTTTACACGAGTAGAGAAATCATCATTTGCCTTTTTTGACTCAAGTGATGTGGATATGCAATGCAATGCAAAGACTGAAAAAAACATGCATGAAACAAGCATGGAAAAAAAATAGAATGAACTTGAAAAAAAACAAAGCAACATGAACTTAAAAAATTAATGATATTTTTATACTTTTTTTTATTTTTTATTTTTAATAACATGGATACTCCTGTTTATGAATCAGCCTCATTGTTGTCATCTTCTTCAATGTCCTCATCCAAAATGTACTCGTTATTATCACGCTTCTTGAATAACTTTATCCTTTTACCTGCAATCAAATTTTTTACTGCAACACCATTTAATTCACAAAGAGCATACGTACCATTGTTGTTGACTTTTGATACAATGTATGGCCCAAACCACCGTTGAGTGAGCTTTTTGCGTGCATCATATTGAGAGTCAAATGTACTATCATAAATGAGCACCCAATCTCCTACTTCAATTGGATTAGGACGCAGTCGATGAGTTTTATCAAAATAATGCTTATTCTTCATTCTAGATTCTCTTAATTTTTCAAGAGCATCATCAATTCTTACTTTACCTTGTTCTAACTATTTAATGCGCAAACTCAAAAAGTCATCAGTAGACATGTTTTCAGACCAAGGCAAATTTGACCATGCAAAAATATGAGATTGAATTGGAAACAATGGTTTTTGACAGTACATAAGTTCAGCAGACATATACCCAGTAGTACGTGTGCATGTCATTCTATCTGCCCAAAGTGCAAAAGGTAAGAATCTAGGCCATTGTTTGATGTCACCGTTACATGCTTTAGATATGGCTTTCACAATAGGTGGATGCCCTCTCTCTATTTTACCATTGGCCTCTGGATTATATGCAGTAGTGAGAGACAAACGAATACCGTGACGCTCAAAGAACTCTTTAGCGTCTCTCGCATTTAACTCTCCACGATCGGCAACTACTTTCTCTATGTACCCAAAGCGACTTATGACATCTTCAAGCAAGAATTTGCAAACATTGTAAGTGGTCTTAGATCGTAGTGCACGTCCCTCTACATGATTAGTTAAGTCTTCTCTTGCAAGTACAATGTAACGCATTTTGTCGATACCTTTAGGCATAGTTACAAGATCTACTACCCACTTGTAGTGAATACAAGGTGGATAAGTAGGATGCAACGGATCTCTATGTTTGACTGATGAATGAAGTTGACAAGTAGAACATGTAGAAACATAGCTACTAATGTCAACATACATCCTAGGCCAATAATAGGTACTTCTAATTTTTTCATATGTTCCAAAAAATCCTTTATGACCTGCCCATAATGTCTCATGCATTTCCTTCATTACTTGCAATTGAAGACCTCTCTTTCCTAGGACTCGTTGTGGATTCTTAACCTTACCCTTAGCATGTCTCCAAAGATAACCATTACATAGGAAAAAGTTATAAGCTCGTTTCCTAATGTTACGAAATCTATTCGTAGTCCAGCTAGGTAATGGTTGTAGTGTACTGAGATACTTTCCTATGTCTCTCCATTCATCTTCGTACTCAGACTCATGAAATTTCTCATACTCATATATATGTGGAACATAGTCAACTAAATTCACATTCTTTATTAGATCACTTTCAAGATCATCATCAAATCTAGCTCTCGATAACATATCAGCAACTGAGTTTGACTTACCTGAAATATGAACTAACTCAGGATTTATGAACTTAATATATGAGATCCATCTAAGCATGGCTACATCAGGAGATGAACAATTGGCTATCATTCCAATGAGAGGCAAACAATCAGTCTCAACTTTGACATTTGCACCAATGAAATATTCTTTGTCTGTTTTCAAAGCTGTTACCATACCCCATAGTTCTCGTTTGATCTGTGGATATTTTCGTTGTGTTTCATGTAGAATTTTGGCACCAAACCTAATTGCATATCTATTCCCTTCACTATCATCTTGATTTATGACCCAACCTATACCAATAGGACTAGTATCAATAGTCAATATAATAGGTTTGTTAGCAGAATAGTCTACACGCTTAAGGATGGGAGCTTCAAGTAATAATTTCTTCAATTTACGCATAGCTTGAGTCTGTAAGTCAGTCCAAATAAATTTTCGTTTCTTCCTCAACAAGTCATAAAGACAATCAGCAACATGAGCAAAGTGAGGGATCCAAATAACATAAAAGATGCAAGCACCAAGAAATCTACGTACCTCACTCACGTTGTTACATGTTTCAGAAATCTTGCTAATGGCATCAACTTTTTGTGGGTATGGCTTTCGACCATAATGGCCACATAAATGTCCAACAGTAAGTACCTCGTTGACACCAAAAATAGATTTCTCTATGGAAAATGTGAGACCTACCTCTTCAAATCGTTGAAATATTCTTTCACAATCAGAGATATGGTCAAGAACAAATTTACGACATCCCGATGAATCTAAAGTAATGTCCTTTACACGTTCCTCACTCCCTTTAATTGGAATATCATCAATGAATGGCATAGTTATATGAGGGATAAAGTCATGTAAGACCATATTCATAGCACTCATCATATGAGCCACAGAATTAGTCGCTCCTTGAGGTAAAGTACACATTCGCACTAAGCCTAAAGGAGTTTTCATTGTGGTTATGTCACGACTATCAATTGCTAATTGGAATTGGTCATATCCAGAATATAGATCACCCATTGAATAGATAGAATGTCCTGAAAATGATTCAGCAAACTCATCTACAATGGGTCCTGTTCCTACATTCCTTATGGTGACTTTATTGACGGGTTGGAGATCTTGAATAAAACGTAGTTTCCCATTCTTTTTAGGCACAGTGAACCATCTGTTTGAGTAAGGTGCAAAAGATGGCTCTAAAATTCTCATGTTTATCTTCTCCTTAAGTAGTTTCATTAGCTCAGGTAAGTGAGCCTTTGGAACAGGTATAGGACGAAGATTCCATGGAATATGTGGAATAGTAAAGATTATCATGGGTGCAACTAGCTTAGGATCTACACAACCAATCTCATGAGGATACATAGTAAAGGCTTTTCCATGGCTCCGTATAACTCTCTCAAATTTATCTCTCTCTGCTGGCAAAAGAAAGTCATCATCTCTACCAATTTTCACCTGTTTGATTGTCTCATCCGTGAATGTATGTCCTATGTTTTTCTTATCCCGAAGAATTGGATCATTTTTCACATCAATAATTTTTTCATTACTTCCTTGAGGTAATGGTTGAGCTATGGGTTTGATTTTTTTGTCTACAGTTTTGTACTTTGTTTCAACTAAGGCATCATGTGTTTGGTTAAATTTTGAGCACTTGTCAACATTGAGAGCATACTCTTGGATTAGAGCATACTCATCAAGGGAAGAAATAAGAATAATATGGGAATTAGAATTTTGTTGAAGACATAACTCTAACTCCTCAAGAGTAGAGAAACAATGAGATGTCTCAATCACATGCTCAATGTTCTCATCATGTTCCATGATTTTGTTGTTTTTATAATTTTTTTGGCTTTTTTGGATAAAAGACTTGGACAATTGACTCTTATGAAGAAAATCTAATCTAGAATGTGGAAAACAAAGTGACAAACTATTGTACATGTTGGTTGGATGCGAGATGTCAAACCAATATCCACTGTTGTCCCGCTCAACAATGGATTCTATCCGAAATTTTGATCATATGTAGCTCCAAACATGAATCGAGGTGCACAATCACTACAAGCATGCTCATGACCCTGAGTAACAATAGGTTTCTTTCTAATTGACAATCGATTCCTAGGATCATTCACTCCTACTGTCATGACTTGAAGTGATTGCATTCCATCCTTAGACTTAAATCTAGCATAGGTAGACCCATCATCCATGGCTTTAGTTTCCATACGACTCTCACAAATAAAGGGTTGACCTAAGAGAACTTCATAGGAGCAATTATCTTGAATAAAAAAGTGAAACTCTTCTGTGATTCCTCCTATGGATATGGGCACACTAGCACAAGCTCCATACAGGGTACCTACACCATTATCTGCAGTTCTCATTCGCCATCCACAATCTTTATCTATGGGCCATCGAAACTTATCATAGACTTCTCTTGAAATCACATTGATTTCATAGCCGGAATCTACTAATGCATTTACAATGATAGTGTTCTTATCATTTCCTATTTTAACATGCATCTCTGATGTACCTCTAGACCAAAATGTTCTTTTAAAGTGACTTTCAGGATTGTTTTCATGAGTTTCATGGTCAGGTTGAATAGGTCCTAAGAAATTTTTATTAACATTTACTTCATCATCATCAAAGTCCTCTTCATCAGATTCATCAAAGTTTAAGGCTTCATTCATAGCTTGATCTTGATCTAGAGAATCTTGCATCTCAGTATCTAGATTAAGCGGAAACCTCTTCCTTTTAATTAGGCCGATAAAGTTATCTTTAAAAACAGGCTTTGCAATAGAGAAAACTTGTTCTAAAGACATAGTCACTTGACTCTTAAGCAAAATGTCATCTAAAATCTCCATAGGATCTATTTTTCTCTCAATTTCTGAAATCAAGATGGCTTTAGGTTTTCTCTTTGGTTTCTTTTGT
Organism: Ceratopteris richardii; assembly: GCA_020310875.1. Taxonomy (NCBI): domain Eukaryota; kingdom Viridiplantae; phylum Streptophyta; class Polypodiopsida; order Polypodiales; family Pteridaceae; genus Ceratopteris; species Ceratopteris richardii. Next base: position 110,289,630 of record CM035425.1, on the reverse strand, counting down.
TTTTGCTCAGGGTCTTGTTTTTGTTCATGTTCTCGTGTTTGGTCTTCAATTTGTTTTGATTGTTCTTGTTTATCTAAAGGCTTTGGTTCTGTTTTTCTTTGCTTTGTCTTCTTCCCTTTTTGTTTCTCCTCTTGTTTTTGTTCATTGGGTTCTGATTCTTGTTTTTTATCTTTGGATTGTGATGTTTCTCCCTGCTCTATGATTGTTTCTATTCCCTCTGAGGTTTGTTTTCGTGTTACTCTTCTTTCACTAGGCTCAGCTTCATCTCTTTTTCGTTTTTCTTCTACATTGGATATGTGAGAAATAAGAGATTGATCTTCTATTGGTGACTCCCAAGCCGTTATTCTCCTAATCTCATCCCGTGCTCTTACTAAAGCCTCTATAGAAAAATCACCTTCCTTTGTGGGTTTACTTGATTCTACTTGTTGTTCATCAAGAGCTTCTAGTTTCACTCCTCTAGTTCCTACGTCCATTATGGTTATATTTTCATAATGTTTTTTCATTCCTCCCTTACCATAATTTCCTTGCAAAGGTAGCCTAGATCGATAGTCACAGATTTTCTTGTCTATGTCTATTACTAGTCGTTGCTCCTTAGCAGCCTTCAATAATTCACAATCTCTCAAAAAGTGCTCTAACGAATCACACCAAGGACACCTACGAGGGCCACGCACAAAACCATTTTGATTTTGAGGATTTTGATTAACTTGTGGTGGGAAATTTTGAAATTGAGGATTTTGTTGATAAGATATTGCTTGAACAGGATATATAGGATTTTGAAAATGCAATTGATGTATTTGAGGAGCTTGGGGAGCAACATGTGGTACTTGAGGTGCAAGAGGAGCTTCCATATTATACGGTTGATGATTTTGAAAATTTTGATTTTGAGGATTTTGAAAAGCTATTTGAGAAGCTTGAGGATACATGTTTTGATACATTTGAGGATTTTGCACATGAGGATGAGGATTTTGCATTGAAGGATTATGCATTGGAGGAACTTGATATGCTTGAGTAGGAGCTATTTGTGGATTTTGATTGGTAGCTATAACATGTTGATTAGGCTCTTGAAAAGTCATTGGGTTCATTTGATTTTGGAAAGTTTTGGTGTAACTAGATTGTAAAGCATCTATAGTCTTGGCCAAATTGGATTGTGTAGCAATAAGACTTTCCATTTGCTTAGTGAGAATATCCACTTGAGATTGTTCAACTACACTTTTATTTGGCTCTACTTTAAAACCTTGAGTAGGCTCCATCATTTGAGGAATAGGAGTAGAGTCAAAAAGCATAGCATGGGATTGTTCTCTAAATTGCTCCTTAATTTGTGGAAGGCTAGCTTGAGGAAGACTAGTTTGCTCATAAAGCATGGATTTTCTTTGATGTCTATGGGCTACAGCCTCTACTACTTTACACACTTTTTGCCAATTGTCAGTAAGACCATAGCGCTTATCTGGTTCTTCTAATCGCCGTTCAACTTCCCTACGAGTTTCAGGATGAAGAAGCTTAAGAAAATTGATCACAAGATCAGGTTCCAAAGTTATCTTATCCTCATCAGGAAGTTGTTCATAGCGTCTAATATACTCATTTTGTAAGTGAGTAATAGAGCTACTAGGCTTTGGAGAATTGACCCATCGTAAGAATCCATCTTGATTATGTTGGCTATAATCTTCAAGATAGAATTCTTTGAGCATCTCCTTTCTAAAATCACTCCAAGGAAGACTATCATATTGAGTGACACGGTTTATGATAGAGCTATCAACAATTCGTTCAAAGAATGATATCAAAAGATCTTCGGGAAGACCAAAAATCATAGCTTGCTCTTCAAACAAATCTAAGTAGCTTGTGATGTTGATGCCATTGAATTTTCCCTTCTCTCTCAACATAGAAGAGACTATTCTTTGGACTTGTTTCTCAACAATAAGGGATTTGAATCCTTCCTCCATCTTATGTGAATAAGCAAGTGATGCACGATGCTCTAGATCTCTCACAAATGCGTTTACTTCACGACGAAGATGTGCACGATACTGTGAGAAATCCAGTGCAACACTCAAGACTGATGATGATAATATGATGAGGATTAAAACTATGAAACAAAGGATATGGATCACAACCTCCCAACAAGTTCAGAAGCAAATGCCACGTAGCGTTTCACGTCGGGTTCAAATGTGGAGGTGATCGCAGTCCGGGTGGATCGGGTCCGGTCGTGGCACACACAGGGTGTATGAAGCTAATGAATGTTGGAAGGTTTAAAGATGTGAAGGTGAAATTAATGTTGAGTATGGAGAAGAGAGAGATGTTGAAATAATTATGGGAATGGGAATGTAGGAGTGCAAGTTAGATTTATGAACATGAATGATAAGAATGAAAGAGAACCATACATACGAATGAAATTTGGAAGGAAGAATGGTCCATTGAAGGAGCTTCTTAAACACTTCCTAATTCCAATCCATATGCATAGTCTTCTTTGGATGATATGTATGCATGACGAGAATAGATGGAATCCTTTCACATAAATCAGTTTCGAAAGGAAGAATGGTCCAATATTGGAGCTTCTTGTACACTTTCAGAAACTAATAAATATGTATGGATTATATGCATGCAAGTGAATTATGATGATGGATTTTACTCACAAGCTCAAAGAAACATCCTCACTAGTTCAACGCAATACTGCGGAGCCTTCTCACACATAGAAGAAATAGAAGACATGTAAAAATACTTAAGAGACTGAGAGAGGTGACAAGAGACAAGTGACAAGTGACATGAATTAAAAGCATTTGAATTAAGTTACTTGTAAAAGATCGTCGTGGTAGGTCATGCTAAGCAGTCTACTGATCAAAGGTGGTTCCGACCCTCAAACCATGACAGTTCAACCGAATGTCACACGTAAGAAGGTGAGTTCCACTCCAGTGACCCTATGTCTGTCTAGGCTCGTAACGTCTAACTAAAGAAGTCTAAGACTCATTAAAATCAGCTCTAACTCACTCACACGCTCCACCGAGGGTGAGTCAAGATAGAGATGCTGGTTTCAAGAGCCTATCCTAAATTGGAGTTCTAACTTAAATTTGAAACTAGGTTCTATACTCATACTAGCTCACCTTGGATCCTCACTCGCTCAACCGAGGGTGATCGTCTCAAGGAAACCGTAAGCTAGCATGAGCCCTATGGATGCCTAACAATGATGCTCTAGGAGTTTGGAGGGGGGTTTATATAGTTTTTTGAATGAATTTGGGCCCTTGGATCTAGAGAAACCAACTCTCAACTCTAGGATCACTACTTTTGATCACAACCATTTGATTAATCAAATCAATGGCTTGGAATTGTTCTTTCTATCAAATCTAGTGTAAAGGAGTGAAATTTAGGCGCCCTCATTCTCCACCATTGGATCTGTGGATGATCTGGACCGTCGGATCAGTGCTGACATCAATTCGGATAAGATAAGCCACTATTTTTGGAGAAATGTTGCATTATTGATCTTTGATTGTAAAAAAGGTCTTCTTTTATGGAAAAAATTCGTGGATCCTCCTTCCTTTATGCTTTAGTGCATATCCACCCTTGAATATGAGCTCATCTTGACCGTACAACATGGTTCAATCATATTTTGACATGTCGCAGACATTCAAGCCTTCAATTTTCTTATTCTAGAAAACTGCGGTGACCTTGAAAACTGGACTTTGTGCTCTTTGACCCTCCAAAAAGTCTTTGATGAAGATGAAACATTGTAGGACTATGTTTCCAAAGATCTCCTTCAGGAATATGCAGAAAAAACTCCCATCTGAATCTAACTTGTACAAGTTTGACTACATTTGGAAGCTTGCAAGGTGGCATTAAGGTGTCTAGGAAGCTCGGATAGCCTTGAAACTTTATACAAATATGTAGCCACATATGGTCTTTATACATGCCAAACCATATGGCTAACATAAATTTCTATACAAGAATTTGTAGGGTCAAACTAGAAAAAATACATTTTTACAAAATGAACATAGCATATCAATGTGCTACCAAATCCATTTTCTGCTGAAATTTGAGCTATAGACTGCCTTTGACAATCTTTACAAGTATATGGATTTTCATCTAATTTGGTGACAATGAAATTTTTGCCCTAATTTCCCAACTTTGACCAGGTTTGACCAACTTTGACCGCTACCATGGGCTTTCTTGATTTCTTTGAAACTTTGTATGTGACCTTCCTTTGACATCCTTGATGCATCCTGCACTTCTCGGGGAATTCTGGCTACCTTTACCAAATATGTTTTTTTTTGTAGGCCTTCACAAGTGAGAGAGGAGAGAAAATCTCGACGACAACGCGACAGAATTTCGTCGCTATAAAATTGCAACTTGCATCGGAATTAGCGTCGAGCGCGGACCGTCGATTATACGACACAAAAAACAACGGTATTTGCAACGTGGATTGCGATGCTCCCGTATAACGTCGTTTAAACGACGCTTCTTAAAGGCGTCGCTTAAGCGACGCTTTTTTGCGTCGCATAAGCGACGGTACAGACCGTCGCATAAGCGACGCGAAAGAAATGTCCCTTATACGACGACGAATAGCATCGCTTACACGACGATCTGTTGACGGACAAAAATTAAAACGTTGGAGGCTCTGCAATCGGCATTTTCACGCATCCGATCGAAGAGCTCTCCAACGTTCGCAATTGTGCTGCGCTTACGAGCTGAAGCAAGTATATGCAGAATTGTTGTTTTGCTTAAGCTCTCTGTTATTGTCTCCCTCTGTCTTTGTTTCTCTCTTTCTACATCTTTCTCTCTTCGAATTCTCTCTCGCTCTCTCTAGATCTCTCTCTCTAGATCTCGCTCTCTCTCTCTCTCTAGATCTCTCTCTCTCTCTCTCTCTCTCTTTCCTCTCTCTTTATTGCAGGTTATTCAAGAAGCTAACCAAGCAAAAACTATGGATCACAATTGTAAGTACAATTTCTATTATTTGTAGATCATTTGAATTGCGTTATTTTCATTACATACCATATTCACACTTATTGATATGCACTCATACACTTATACATGATGAAGATGCACACACACATGCATATACCTACATATACACCTATACATGCACATACACACACATACACATATAGTTATACATATACACACACATACACAAGAACATGCACATATTGATACATACATATACACTTATACATGCACATGCATATACATACATATACACACACATACACATGCACATATACACATATACATGCACATACACACACATACACATAGAGTTATACATATACATGCATATACATATACACACACATACACATGCACATGCACATACTCATACACACATATACACTTATACATGCACATGCACATACATACATATACACACACATACACATGCACATACATACATATACACACACATACATATACACTTAGGTACACACATATGAATGAATTATATAATTAAAGTATTAAAACACATGCTTAATATAAACAATAATAACAATCAATAGAACAAAACTCTTCATTACTTAATACCATACACACAATTCAAAACATAACTGAAATGAAAAATATATAGATAAAAAATATATATATATATATCAATGTAAATACATATAATCTAATGTCATAATCAACTAAAATCCTAATCATCATCATCATGATCATCATCATCATCAGCAATATCATGATCATCCTGATCTTCCTCATCCTCATCGTCATGATCACCCTGTGACGATCGAGATCGTCCCTCCTGTGTTTGTCTCTCCACCTCATCCATATTTGTCTCCCCATAATACTTCTGTATTACATATAACAAACATAAATCAATAAAATAATTAAAACATTCATAACAGCAAAATAATTATATAAAATTTAAAAATACTCATAAAGGCATCAGGATGATCTTGTATATACTCGCTCAAACGCCGATATCCAAAATGTGTAGCATACTCGATCTCGTGTTTCGTAGGATATCCGCCATAATCCTTTCGCTGCAATGAAACAAATAAAAAACATTAGTTGCTTGCATTTTAACTAAAATAAAAAATATACTCACAATAACACATATACTTACAAACGTAGCTACAAAACCATTATGGCCCATTTGGCCTAAGTGCGATGTGTGGCCCGACTCCACTCTCTTCTTTGCAGCAGCCTGTTTATTCAAGGAGAAAAATACATAAATTAAATTAAAAAATTACTAAAATATCTAAAAATTATAAATATAAACTATTAATTTGTGTACCTTCTGCTGAGGAAATGACTCTTGAAGACGTAGCTGTCTACGAAAAAACTGCCACGACTCAGGTGGTATGTTAGCTCGCCTCTTATTTTTTTCGACCATACAATATCTCTTGTTAATTTAATCTCAAACAGAAAAAAAAGTCAGAATACATACACATATATACACACACATACACATACACATACACATACACATACCCACATACATATATACATGCAAACATATACGCATGCATATATGTATATATATATACATATACATACATATAACATAAACACACATATACATATCCACATATATACGTACACAAACATGCATGCATATACACTCATTCATACAAAATACATCCATTTATCCCACAATAATATGTAGTTGTGTATATGTGAATATGTGTGTATGTATAAATGTGTATATGTGAATATGTGTGTCTGTGTAAATATGTATATGTGAATTTTTTATTTATGTAGATAATCAAATTATTAATATCAAATACCATTATTTGTAGATTCTGATCAATCAGATGGAACTCCACCACCGTCTCCTCATCGTGCAACGACTTTATACTGTAAGTATATGAAATATTTAATTTTAACTATATTTGACGGATACATAACTTATATTTTTTTTTTCTTATGATGTGCAGATTCTGATCAATCAGAGGGTACTCCACCACCTCTACCCATGCAACGACTTCACATGTGTCCTCCGATAGGAATTATGATGAATTTTACTATCAAGAGCATATTATATGTTGGTGTAACTCTTGTTATGGCACGTATCGAAGACCACAATTGGAATGTTTTCAACATGAGGCAGAGTATGGTACTTTTGAGCATGCACCATCACCTAGTCAACGTGATAATACTTGGGTATGTATTTTCTATATATATTAATGTCATTATTTTATTTAAAAACCATGTATAAAATCAAATTATTATTGATATACAGGAATACTTGCTCGATGATGATGATGATGATGATTTTTCTCATAATGTTAATATACCTCGTACACATCATGGACTTGCTGTTCATCAATTACAAGCAGAGGTTTCTAGAAATCCTCTACCTCCTGGTTTAGAGAATGAAACGGCTGGAGATTATCCATTGCCAGCTCGTGATTGTTCTTTAGTACAAACATATGATAGAAGAAGATATGGAGGATGGAATAGAGGACCACTTCCTTTAGATGGAGAGGTTTTTAACTTTTGGGGTAATCGCTATATGATTGCTCCATCCACTATTACTAATGCTGGTCGTGGTCTCTTTATTGTAGAGGATTTGTATGTGCCTCCAAACTCTGAAGTCACTCTTATGTCATTTTGTGGTCCTATATATTGATGGGGAGATTGGCATCGACTTTCACGTTATGTTCAAAGCATGAGTACTTATGGAATATGCTTGAACGCAGCATCTCTTACTAGTAGAAGGATTTTACATGCAGAAAATGAAAGATTATATATTGATGGAAGACCTTACACACATGGAAATATAGCAGTTTTAATAAATAGTAGTCGAGGGTTACATAATAGTTCAAGGACTAATTGCACATTTGAGGAGCGTGAAAATAGTCATGAATCACCATACATGAGTAGAGATGTATCAAGATACATAGTTGTCAATGCTATTACTACATTACATGCTGGTGATGAACTATTAGTGAATTATGGATGGCGTAGACCTCCAAGAGCACCTTTTAGCTAGAGAGAATAAAAATTTTCTATCCATATTTAATAAGTTATATACTTAATTTTATATTTGAAGTTTATTTTTTTTTTTATTTATGGAATACTAATGAGTTTTATTTATATGTGTAGATTCCAACGTATGATGTTGATGATATTCGTCCACAACATTCACAATTACCAATAAGACCTCATTTATCAGAAGCTTCCATGAGGAGGCTACGCAAAACTAAGCCTGTGCAATATGCAAAGTTGAAAGATCTATATTCAAAAGATGATAAAGTACAAGATTTGTGTGACAATGATGAAGATGATGGCATGGCAGATTTTATTGAGGATTGGTATCAAAATGACAGTGAGAGCATGGATATTTCTAAAAATGAGAAATATCTTCGAGAGGAATGTCTAAAGCATGTATATGAAGGAAGTCATTTGACACGACTAAATGCGAGCTTACTTATTCTCAACCTTCAAAATCGTTTTGGATGGAGTAATGTATCTGTTTCGACACTATTAAGGTATAAATTTCAATTGAATAGAAACTTTTTTCTTTTTTTTTTAAAGGAAGTTCGGCATTAGCCTACTCTCCCGGACTTGAATTAAATAAAGAAAAGTACAAGAGAAGGGGACTAGTGCCCACGGGACCCCCCAAATCCCACAAAGCAGGGGAAGCTTTTACAGAGCTTAGATGACATTACAAAGAAGGTTAATTACCCTCTCATCACCCTCATGTGGGGCCCACTTGGGTTTAAGCTTGTTATCGATCAAAAGGAGTACTTGATGATGCCTAAAGGGGGGGATTTTTTACAGTTGACAATTCTTTTGCCAAGGAGGAACAGCGATTTCTCAATTGACCACTCCTTGGGGGAGTCACCAAAGTTGAAAGCACATCTTTCCCGCCAGATTTTCCATAGGACCTCCCCTGTGATGGCGTTCCAGAGAGTCGCGGAGCAGCCGATCGCTTCTCCCAGTAGGGCTTGCTGCCAACTGAGACGTTTTTGAAGTCTAATTCTCTTTCCAACCACCTGCCAGAGTCTGTTGGAGTTGGGGCAGGTAAAGAAGATGTGTGAAACATCTTCGATAGACCGGTAGCAGCGTTTGCACCAGGGAGGGATCCCACAAATTTTGCTAGCCTTAAGGTTGGTCTAGATTCCATGATGAAGAATTTACCATAAGAGGACAGAATTTTTGATTTCTATGAGGGGGTGCCAGATAGCCATGAACTTCATGTCCCACCGAAGCCGCGTCCATGACAGGCACCACTTTTTGTTGAGGTTAACCTGATAGTCGATCGTTTCTTTGATGTTCGGGATTTTTGATAGGCTATTCCCATTGTGCCATTTGAGACCAAGCGAGCTCGACATGTCGTGTCCCATGAGAAGGCGAACTTTGTGTCGGTCCCAGGCGAGACATCTGCTTTGCAAAGTGTTCCATTCTTCATGCGAAATGTTGATGCTAGGGTCAATATCCTCAAAGTTGATCCAGCAGTTGGTGTCTTGTTTCCAGAGATGTTTCCATTTTTTGAAGCCTTTGTTCCATAGCTTCTTGGCATTTTGAATGTTCCAAGATTCCACACTCCGGATGCCATGGATCGGAAACCAGATAGAGTCGTTTTGTCTGATACCGGCAGCCCACTTCCAGTCTTCACTTATTCTTGTGAAGCTTTTGACTTTATTCCAACTCTTCCAAAGGGAGCACACCAGATTAGAGCCTTTCGGGAAGATGGGGATCGGGGAAAACAGCAAGGTCAAGATGTCAAGATTCTTCCAATTTGGGAAATCCATGAGCGCGAACTCATTCTTGTTTCTGAAGATCAACTTGGCCCACGAGGCCTCCCCGTTGCACCAAGCCTTAATCATCCATTTGGCCGACAGTTTGTTAGCCATGCACCCAATGTCCAAGATACCAAGGCCCCCACTATCTCTATGGCAGGTGCAGATGGACCATTTGATTTTAGGGACCCCCCTCCTATTGTGGTCGCCCGTCCAAAGGAAGTTTCTACAAATACTATCCAGTTTGGACACATCTTGCTCTTTCGGTCTCCAACAAGAAAGGAAATAAATGGTAGATGATAAGAGGAACGTGTTGATAACCATAGCACGACGAGCAAGATTGATTTGCATACCTCTCCAATAGTTAAGCTTGTTTTCGAGTTTGGCAAGCACCCAGCTCCACCGCTGCTCCATAGAGACGCCAAACCCCAAGGGAATCCCAAGAAGCCGAAAAATTTGGCCCTCCGAAATGATTTGACAGCCCTGATCAATGAGAAGGTCGGGCTGTGACCCACCAATAGCTCTAAAGGCGGTCTTAGAGTGGTTGATTATGGATCCAGAGGCTTCACAAAAGGTAGCAAGACACTTCCAGAACGTCTCCAGGCTGGTACTATCATTGTGAACAAAAGCGTTCATATCATCGGCAAAAAGTCTTATGGTGATCTGACTGTGGTCATTCGGCAAACGAAGGCCTTTAATGTTACCAGCTTCCACCTGATGCTCCACCAGCCTGCTAAGCCCTTCCGTGGCAATGGCAAAGAGAAGGGGAGCCAATGGGCACCCTTGTCTGATAGATCTTCTAAGTTTGATCACCTTTGAAAGTTTTCCATTAATGTTAATTTGGGTCAATGCGTTTCCGAGAAGGGTCGCGATCATCTTGGTGAATTTCTGACTACATCCAAGATCTTGTAGCGACTGTAGAATATAGTCCCATTCTAGCCTGTCGTAGGCTTTATCAAAGTCGATCTTGAGGAATACTTTGCAAATTCAAGACCTTCCCAGATATCTATAATGGTTTCCAAAATTGACCTGCCTTTGATGAAACCTTTTTGGTCCTCGCTTAACCACGCTCTCAAGTGGCAAGAGATTCTGTTGGCAATGACTTTGGCGATGATCTTGTATCCTGTTTGGAGCATTGTAATGGGACGCCAGTTCTCTATTCTGTTCTTTTCCCCTTTTTTGTGTACTAACTTGATAATGCCATTGTTGAGACAAGAAGGAAGCGCGCCAAACTTGAGTGCCTCTTGCCAAACCAAACGAAGAGGGGTGGCAACCACTAACTTGAAGGATTTAAAGAACTCATTAGTGAGCCCGTCGGGTCCAGGGCTTTTACCTGAAGGGAGGGCATCAATGACCTCAATGATTTCGGCTTCAGAGATAGAGGCATGAAGCAGAGAGTGAAGGTTGAGAGGTATCCTGTGGGGGGAAACCCTAGATATGGCTGCCATACAGTCCCTTCTATGGTGGGAGAGGGGGTTTGAGGTCCCCAGGAGTCTCGTGAAGTGCCCTTCAATGATCCCAAAATTATCTTCTTCCGTATTGCATACATTGCCATTTGCGTCTAGCAATAAGGGGATCGATTCTCTGTTGTGTTTCCTTTTGAGGATACGACACATCTCTTTGGTGGGTTTGTGGGCTTTGCCAGCCCACCACTCCTTGAAGAAAATTTGCTAATTTTTCCTTTGTATCTCTTCCTCGTATCTCAGCAGCGCTCTGATTTTTCGAAGTCCTTTCGGGGCTTGAGATTTTCCTTTGTTCACTTCCTCCTCGAGCCTCCTCAAAATATTCTTCCTACCTCACATGATGAAATGAAGAAGATAATCAACAATCTTGGTATAGATTAACAATGTATACATGCATGTCCTAACGATTGTATTTTATATAGAAGTGAATATGCAGACTCTTTGACATGTCCCAAATGTCAATCTCCTCGATATAAGGGTGAAGATGGTAAAATCCGGAAAAAGGTATTGAGACATTTTCCATTGGCTCCACGGATTAGACATATGTTTCAAAGCCCCGAATTATCAAAGCTTTTGACTTGGGGACATGATCACAAAAGTACTCATGGAATAATCAGAATTCCTCATGATAGTGTTGCTTTTTAGCATATTGATTCTACATGGCCTGAATTTGCACAAAATCCACAGAATCTAAAGTTAGGAGTTGCATTAGATGGGGTTAATCCATTCTCCATGAAATCTAGTAAATGGTCAACATGGCCAGTGGTAGTCATAAACTACAATCTTCCGCCATATCTTAGCATTAAAAAGGAACATTTAATGCTTTCACTTTTAATCCCAGGCAAAAGACAAGTTAAAGATATGAATGTATATCTTGCTCCTCTCATTGACGATCTTCAAGAGTTATGGAGAGGTATTAATGTCATTGATATATCAAAAAGAATCAATGAAAGACATATTACGATTCGTGGTATTGTGGCTTGGACTATTCACGATTTTCCTGGATATGGTGTTTGTTCAGGTATTGATGTAATTTTTTTATTCAATATGCATGTAAATAAATATGATTTAATCTAATTATTTATTTATCATTTTCCATGATGCAGGAATATCTACTAAGGGTTATAAAGCTTGTCCATATTGTGGTGATTGGTTGAGATCAATCTATAGTAAGAATCTCAACAAAAATATTTATCTTCGACATCGACGATTCTTGCCTGATGATCATCCATTAAGATCTAAAAGAGAAGCGATACATTTTAATGGAAAGCTTGAAATAAGCCAGTATCCAAAACCTATGATGCCTATGGATTGGTATAAAAAATGGACAGATGGACCTCTGATAGATCCAGAAGCAGAAATCTTCAGTGATGATTCAGATAATGAGTATGTGAACAGAGGTAAAGGGAAATTGGCACTCGCAGAGAACATATCAATATGGTATTCTTTGGAGTATTGGAAAGAGTTAAAAGTATGTCATCTTCTTGATCCTATGCATATATTCAAAAATATTGGTTATTCACTATGGCAGCATCTTCTTGGACTAAAAGATACCACAACATCAAGGAATGATTTGAAAGATAAAAAATCCAAACCAAAGTTATGGCCAGTTTTTGATAGACATCGACAAGAAACGACTTATGCATCGGCTCCTTGGGTACTTACAACAAAAGAGATGCAGACTATCAACAATAGAATTCAATTGATCAAGACTCCTACAGGATATGGAGCATCGTTTCAAAACATGTTTACTATGGATGATAAGAGCTTATCTGGATTAAAGACCCATGACTGGCATAACTTTTTGAAACATATTTTACCTTTGGTTATCGATGGATGTACAACAAAAGGAGTACGAGATGTGATCTATCGTCTTGGATCACTTATAAGATAATTATGATACTTTTATATTTAATATGTATGAATATTGGATATCTTTTATTTTTTAATTAACTTCTTTACAATTGTTTTTATGATTTGTATAGGTGGATTACATCCAAAGAGATCGATAATATTTCGATCCCACAAAAAAAATGTGAATGCAAAAAGCTACTATGTTTGATGGAAAAAGAACTTCCTACTTCATTTTTTGATATTCAAGTTCATTTACTAGTCCATCTTGTAGATGAGATAGAGATTGCTGGTGTTGTCAACACTCGATGGATGTTTTGGGTCGAGCGATTTATGGGAATACTAAAAGGTTACGTGTGACAAAGAGCAAAACCAGAAGGATCCATGGCAAAGGGTTGGATGCTTGAAGAGTGCATGTATTACGTTAGTGAGTACCTTGAAAGAGTTCATGAAGAAGCTCCACGTGCATGGACCAACGAGTCTTCTTCAAAAATAACAGATGAGGTATTATCAGGTAAGGGGGTTCCATTCTTATTTACATTTCAAGAAAAAAATGATGTTTCTACTTTTGTAGCATATAATAGCGAATGCATGCAAGCATTCGTTAGCGAGTACGAGGAACTTCAAAGTCTCCAAAGTAAAAGGCGAAAAAACAAAAGATCTAGAGGTAATCTCGATAATAATGAGATTACAGATATACCTTCTTTCACGGATTGGCTATATAGTCGTTTGCAACGTGCCAACGCAACTAATGAAGAAATCTCAGATGAGCAAAGAGAGTTAATGATAGGTTGTGAACAAAAGGTAATTTTATTAAAATATATATTTTGTTTTTTTCATATATGTATGTTAGTTTCTATTTACTAATTGAATTTATTTTGCAGGCTCGAATGTTCACTAATATGTGGGCTTTTCGACAGCATATTAGAATCAAAGCCATTGATTCTTTACGTAAAACATAGGATTCTAGTATTGTTGCTTGTTTCAAGCAACTATCACGTGCTAGCTCAAAAGACACGAACCTTATAGATAGCGAACTTGGTTACGTAGGAACTATTGTTGGTATCTACGAAATTTCATTTCGTACATTCAAACAGGTAGAAAAAAGTTTATATATTTTTTTTAGAGTTATTTCTTTAAGCACCTAATAATGGGACATTTTTGTTGTTATATATTTTGATAGGTCATTTTGAAGGTTGACTGGTATAGAGCGGAGTATAAAGGTAGTAATTCTACAATAAGAAAAGAATTATCTGGGTTTTGGGCAATTGATTCTTCCAAGGTAATGCGATCTACTAAAGAACCATATATTCTTCCTAGGCATATTGAACAAGCATTTTTTTATAAAAACCCAGATGCTCATCCTTGGTGGCAAGTCATTCATGTGCAACCTAGAGGTAGGTCATTGTTTGAACAGTTTATTGTTAGAGAGATTGAAGAAAGTCCTCTTGATGATTCAGCATCAGATACTGATACATCAACATCTAGAATAGAAATTAGACTCATTATACGTGATAATGATACTAATTTTTTTGATGAAGAGGATAATTCTCTACATGCTGATTCTACTGATGAGGAAGAGGAATTACCATAAATAGATATTAATCCACCAATAGATGATGTGATTCATGAGAACATAGATTTAACAATAGAAGAAATAAATGAAATCAATAAGGATAATGAAGATGAGACTATATTGATGTCTTACCAAAATGATGGCAATAATGAAAACATATGAGCAGATTAGATAGTAACTTGAAGCTTCTGAATGGATATCAGATAATAGGTTTTTTTTATTAACTTGAATAAAGATGAATCCTACTAGAGAGATGAAATCATGTTCTTCTAAGTTAGAACATGAAGCTCGGGGGTATGCCTAATTATTTTATATATAGCTTTATCTTCGAGGAGTAACTTTTTATCATATATGTATGCATATGTGTGTGTATTCATGTCTATTATATGTATACATATATTAGTATGCATATATATGTATTTCATGTATATGTATGTGTTTGCATGTGTGTGATATATGTATACATGTATTCATGTACGTAATATATGCAAGTGTTTATAATTGTGTACATGTATATATGTATATGTGTCTATGTGTTAATATGTACATGTAAATATGTATGCATGTATATATATGTTTATGTGTGCATGTAGGCATGTACATGTATGTGTAAATATGTACATGTAAATATGTTAGTATGTATATATATATTTATGTGTGCATTTAGGCATGTATGTGTGAAGCATAATATATCTACTCCATTTTATATTTATGTATCCTATCTACATGATGTGTATATATCTTTACATATATTATGAATCATGATCCTCGTTGATTCGAGTAGCTATATATAGAGGCATAAGGTTGGGAGGAGAGACATCTCTCTAGTAGGACATCGGAGGTGTACATATACTTCAAACATATGGCTAAAAGGTTGAATTAGAGTTTTTAAATTAGGGATTTCAAAACCCTAATATCGAGATTAGTGCTCTCTGTCTCTCTCTCTCTCTCATATACATACATACCATGCATTGTCACGACGATGCGCCATAAGTGTCCGCATCTCTTTTAAACACCATTTAAGAGACCACCCTGTCCCAAACTCCGTCTCAAATGAACTGAGCACGTACTTTTTATCCCTCTCATCATGCTCACTACAAAAATAAAAAACATAATATAAATAAAACATAAGATATATATTTCAATTTATATGTAAAACTTTTACTTACTTCCACGGTAAGTGGATAAAGCGCAGGTAAGAGTCGCATAGTGCACGCATTCTCCTCTTGAACTCCAATCCATTTCCTATGTATACAATATTCCCCTCTGGCTCTATGTCGCACTTTAGTCCTAACGTGCCTATGCATGTCCTCATAGGCAACGTCTCTGCTCTGCTATCACGTGCTGGAGGTGGTATAGGTGTCCTGAAAATAGATCGATAGAAATAAATAAAAATATGTGCTATAATATCATTAAAAAAATTTATGGAAAAAAACATACCTATGAGCAGATAGCTCTCTTCCTGCATGTGGATCCGCAGAAGAGCCCTCGTCTGATCGCGTAAGCATCTGGATCGTATAATCCAGCTCCTCATCGGACATCTCTCCGTAGTCCCGCATTATGGCCCCTAGAGTATCTGACGGAACTCTTGCTCTTATAAGACTTTTTATGAGAGTGAGTTTCGCCTTTCTCTCTCTACAGGGATCCATAATACCTAACATATAAAACAAAATGGTTAGAAATCAATATATATACGTGTATGTGTGTGTATGCATGTGTATGTGTGTGCATGCATGTGTATGTGTGTGTATGCATCATTATGTGTGTATGTGTGTAGGTATATGTGTGTGTTGTCTATGTGTATGTGTGTGTGTCTATGAGTGTGTATGTGTTTATGTATATGTATGTATCTATGTGTGTGTATATATCTATGTGTGTATGTGTATGCATGTATGTATGCATATGTGTGTGTATGCATATGTATGTGTGTGTATGCATCATTATGTGTGTCTATGTATGCATTTGTACGTGTGTATGCATCATTGCATGTGCATGTGTCTATGTGTGTATGTGTGTGTATATGTGTGTGTGTCTATGTGTATGTGTGTGTGTTTATGAGTGTGTATGTGTTTATGTGTATGTATGTATCTATGTGTGTCTATGTGTCTAAGTGTGTATGTGTATGCATGTATGTATGCATATGTATGTGTATGCATATGTATGTGTGTGTATGCATTATTATGTGTGTCTATGTATGCATGTGTATGTGTGTATGCATCATTACTGTTGGTATAATTCAAGCCATCACACTTGGCTTGGAACCTTGGAAACTTGGTTTTGAAGCCTTGGAAGCTTAATTCACTTGAAGAAAGGACCATGTGAACTTATGCTTATAAGTTCCTACTTCTTTACCCCTTGTAAAAGTCTAAATTACTTGGCATGTAAATAATCACACCTACTTGATTGGATTCGTGGAAATTAGAATGTATAAGTGGAGAGAATATCTCCCCACTTTTAGATGAGTGATTATAGGGAGTCTTAGATTTGAATTTGAAATTCAAACTTACTTCCTACACATATAAAACGCAAGACAAAACTCGCGGGTTGTGTGTCATCTTCCGAGTTCATTTCTTTTGTATCTGAGTGTGTGAGTGCACTACATCTTAGACCTCACCTCTCCAACTCATTAGGCTATGCTTATAATGCCAATGAGATTTTACATTCATGTGAATTAATAGAAAGAGTTACATTCATTACTTCTGTGTTCTCTGAGTTGTCTACCTCCAAGTCTGTCAACTTCAACAGGCCATATCTTGGTGATTTCTCAAACAAATCAAGTGATTCAAAGCTTGTTGCAACCAGCTCAAAGCATTCTACAAGACTACAAATTTTGAAGAAGTTTGGTTCAGCCATTTTGGAGAAATCGCCTTCGAATCAGTCTCTGGTATTTGTCTGCACATCTCCTAAAAAGTCGGGAGTGACCATAAACTTGCTAAAGTTATTTCTCTGTGCATAGTTTATCAATTTGAATGATTCCACTTGCAAATGGTATCTTGTTAAGCTAATAGAATAACTCTAAGAGGAATTTTTCCAATTGTAAGTGTGCTGGTCATACTGAGTGAAAGACTGAGCAGGTATCAAGATCAAAATAGAAAGTTTTCAAGTCTAGTGAAGTGCAAAATCATCTGTTTTGATCTAATCATTATTCAAATTATTTCCAAAGTACATATAGCATATTTTGGTAGCATTTGGAAACTCAAGGAGTCTACTAAACATATCTGGAGATGAAGAGGGCTGGTGCAAAGCAGGATTAGCAGTACCAATCCAATCTTCTGAGTGCATCCAACCATTCTCTCCCAACAGTGGTATCAGAGCAAACAAGGTAACATGGGAGATGGTTTTCCCTCATTCATTGACAAATTGGACAGGAACAATTACCAAGCTTGGTCTCTGATGATGAAGACCTATCTACAAGGAAGAAGCTTATTTGGATTCATCTCAAGAAATGAGGAATTGCCCTCATTCAAAGCAAGAGGACTACCCACCAAGGATGAACAAGAAAGGCTCAATACATGGTGTGCAAAAGATGCATTGGCAAGGTCTTATCTTCTTAACTCTATATCTGATTTCCTTTTACCTCATATTAGGAACTGTAAGACCTCCCAAGAGACTTGGGAAACCTTGTCAACATATTTCTCATCAAATACAAGGGCCAGAAAGAATCAACTATGGATTGAATTTACAACTCTTAGGAATCAATCAAAGCAATCAGTTTCAGACTTTGTCACTAGGGTCAAAGACATTGCAGACCAGCTTGCAAGTATTGGAGAAGAGATTGAAGAGGAACAAATAGTAAGGTAGGTAATCAATGGACTAAAAGCTGATGACAAATGGGAGAGCTTTACCACAGCAATGGACCTATACATGGACATACATGCTCCTGATCTAACAACTCTGATTGGTCAACTCTTCACACATGAAGCAAAGCTTACAAAGAATGGAGAGCAATCAAAAGGTAACAACCCCTCTGCTTTATACACTGATAAGAAGGTTAAAGATAAAGGTAAAAGTAAGAAGGTTGATGAAGAAGTCTCTACCTCCCAAGCAAACTATGCAGGGAGAGGTAGATCTTCAAGAGGAAGAGGCAGAGGAGGTAAGCAAGGTAGGGGGAGACCCTACAACTCATCACCATGCAACATTTGTGGATTGTCTAACCATACCACACATGAGTGCTACAGAAACTATAAGAATCAGAGAGGAAGAGGCCATCAAAGAGGTGGATACTCTCAAGGTAGAGGCAGGTTCAACCAACACCAAGGCTACAATGGATACAACAATTAGTACAACAGCAATTACAACCAAAACCACAATAGTAACTACCAAGGTGGATTCAGAAATAGAAGGGATTACAACAACTACACAGAGGAGCAAGATGACTGTCTATTGATCATGAATATGACCTCCAAGGCAGGTACAAATGATGATCATTTATTTTATATTGATTCAGGGTGTTCTAACCATGTAGCTGGTAATGTGGCACTACTCTCTGATTTGGAAGAACCCAAAGGCAAACATCAGGTATAGACAAGTGATGATACTAAACATTCTGTTATAAAGATTGGAAATGTGAAAACTTGTGATGGTAACCAAAACCTATTGAGCAGGGTACTTTATGTACCAACCATTACCAAGAACCTAATGAGTGTTGGCCAGATTGTGGAGAAAGGTTTACAGGTCAGGTTCAATCAACATGGAGCATATGTGGAGGATCCAAGACATGGATTCAAAAGAATAGCCAAGGGAGAGAAACCAGGTAGATTATTTACTTTTGAGCTAGAGGACACAAAGAACATTGCTTTATACAATTACAAGGATCAAACACTTTCAGAATTAGAAATATGGCACAAGAGGTTAGGTCACATTGGTGAAAGGACTTTGAAGCAAATGTGCAGGGATCAATGTGTGCTTGGGATACCTAATGTGTCCAAGCAACACATGATTTACAAGTGTGGTGCTTGTTAGTTTGGTAAGTCCCACAGGTTGCCCTATTCAAGGAAAGGCTTTATGCATGAAGACTACCTAGACTTCGTACACACAGATGTTTGGGGACCTAGCAAGGATCCCTCCATTTCAGGTTCAAGGTACTATGTGTCCTTCATTGATGATTATAGCAGATGGACTGTCTTATACTTTATGAAGCATAAGGATGAAGTATTTAATTGTTTCAAGAGATATCTTGCACTTGTTGAAAACCAAACAGGAAGAAACTTGAAGAAGCTAAGGTCAGATGGAGGAGGTGAATACTTCTCAAATGAGTTTGAAGATTTCTTGCAGGAAAGAGGCATCAAGAGGGAGATAACCACAAGGTACTCACCTGAACAAAATGGGGTAGCTGAAAGAAGGAATAGACTCATTGTAGAAACACCTAGGTCTATGCTTAATGAGAAAAAATTGCCAAATTATCTTTGGGCAGAGAGTGTATCTACTGCCACCTATCTCATAAACAGGTTGCCATCAAAGTCACTTGATGGAATGATACCATATGAAGCTTGGCATGGTAGGAGACCATCATTGGATCATTGCAAAATCTTTGGCTGTATTGCATATGTGCACATTCCCTCACAGGTCAGGGGAAAGCTAGACCCTAAAGCTGAAAAATGTATCTTTATTGGTTATGACTTGAACCAGAAGGGGTACAAATTCTACAACCCAACCAATAAAGGGTTCAAGGTAAGCAGAGATGTCATCTTTGATGAGAATGACTCATGGTATGAAAATGAATGCAGGAAGGTTAGTCTACCTTATGACATAGAAGAAGACTTCCCAAAGCTCACCAAGGAGGAACCAATCCAGAAAGAAGACTCAAGTTCAGATGATGATGATACAATTAAACTTGAGGAATTCAAGGCATGGAAATCCAAAGGAAAGATGAAAATGAAGAAGCTAGAGGATATACCAGAATCCTCAACTCAAGCAATGAGGAGATCTCAAAGAGAAAGTAAGAAGCCTATCAGATATGGGTATGACACTTCTCTTGTAACTAAGCATTCTGTATATCTTGCAAAGGATTTGTTGAATGAAGAACCAGGTACATATGAAGAAGCAATTACCAAACCAGAATGGAAAGGAGCTATGGATGAAGAAATAGAGGCTCTCAAGGAGAGTGACACATGGGACTTAGTACCCAAGAAGGACTCTATGAAGGTGATAGGATCCAGATGGATCTACAAGCTAAAGAGGAACTCTGATGGAATAATCAATAGGTACAAAGCTAGGTTGGTAGCCAAGGGTTTTGCACAAACCCAAGGCATTGATTATGAGGAGACATTTTCTCCTGTGGCTAAGATGCCAACAATCAGAATACTAGTGAGTGTAGCTGCATCCAAGAATTGGAACATGTACCAATTAGATGTCAAGAATGCTTTCTTGAATGGATGGATATCTGAAGAAGTCTACATGTCACAACCACCTGGCTATGAAGATCCCAAGAAGGTAAATTATGTTTGTAAATTGAAGAAGGCTCTATGTGGATTGAAGCAGGCACCTAGAGCATGGAATTACAGGTTGACAACATATCTCCAAGACCAAGGATTTGTGATGAGTAAAGCAGACACTTCTCTCTTCATAAAAAGGAATAGTACAGAGGTAATATACTTGTGTGTTTATGTTGATGATATCATCATTACAGGTAATGATGTCTGTGGAATTAGATACATCAAAGAACAGATGATGAAGGAATTCAAGATCAATGATCTTGGATTATTAAAATACTTCTTAGGTCTTGAATTGATTTATACAAATTCAGGCATCTTCATCACTCAGAAGAAGTATATTCAAGACATGTTGAAGAAGTTTAATTTGCAGGAAGCAAAAGTCTCAAGCACTCCAATGGAGGTCAACCTAAAGCTAAGTGCTCATGAAGGGGATGAAGTCCAAGACATTACAGGATATCAAAGTATAGTAGGTAGTTTGAATTATGCTACCTTGACTAGAATTGACATAGCATATGGTGTGAGTGTGCTAAGCCAATTAATGCACAAACCAAGGGTACCTCACCTAGAGGCAGCAAAGAAGATTTTGAAGTATCTAAAGGGAACTCAGAACCATGGTTTGTACTTTCCTTATACATCAGATATTGATATTAAAGTATATTCAGATGCAGATTGGGCAGGATGCAAGGATGATAGGAGGAGCACATCAGGATACATATGTTTTGCAGGTGATAAACCTATTTCTTGGTCAGCCAAGAAACAACCTACAGTAGCTTTGTCATCTACTGAAGCAGAGTATAGAGGGCTAGCCAATGCCACTCAAGAAGCTATTTGGTTAAAGCTTTTGTATACAGAGTTAGGCCTATACACAAGGCCACCAATTATCTTTGGTGACAACACAAGTTCTCTTCACCTTGCAGCTAATCCAATATATCATGCTAGGACAAAAAACATAGAGGTTCATTACCACTATGTGAGAGAAAAGTTGCTTAGCAAAGACATTCAATTGACTTATGTGTCTACTAACATGCAATGTGCAGATTTACTCACTAAAGCTTTGGATGGAAACAAGTTATGCAGATTCAAATCCATGATTGGATTGCAGGATGTAGTTGAAGATTGAAGATGAAGACTTAAGCCAAAGTGTTTGGCTTGAGGGGGAGCTGTTGGTACAATTCAAGCCATCACACTTGGCTTGGAACCTTGGAAACTTGGTTTTGAAGCCTTGGAAGCTTAATTCACTTGAAGAAAGGACCATGTGAACTTATGCTTATAAGTTCCTACTTCTTTACCCCTTGTAAAAGTCTAAATGACTTGGCATGTAAATAATCACACCTACTTGATTGGATTCGTGGAAATTAGAATGTATAAGTGGAGAGAATATCTCCCCACTTTTAGATGAGTGATTATAGGGAGTCTTAGATTTGAATTTGAAATTCAAACTTACTTCCTACACAAATAAAACTCAAGACAAAACTCGCGGGTTGTGTGTCATCTTCCGAGTTCATTTCTTTTGTATCTGAGTGTGTGAGTGTACTACATCTTAGACCTCACCTCTCCAACTCATTAGGCTATGCTTATAATGCCAATGAGATTGTACATTCATGTGAATTAATAGAAGAGTTACATTCATTACTTCTGTGTTCTCTGAGTTGTCTACCTCCAAGTCTGTCAACTTCAACAGGCCATATCTTGGTGATTTCTCAACCAAATCAAGTGATTTAAAGCTTCTTGGAACCAGCTCAAAGCATTCTACAAGACTACAAAGTTTGAAGAATTTTGGTTCAGCCATTTGCAAGAAATCGCCTTCGAATCAGTCTCTGGTATTTGTCTGCACATCTCCTAAAAAGTCGGGAGTGACCATAAACTTGCTAAAGTTATTTCTCTGTGCATAGTTTATCAATTTGAATGATTCCACTTGCAAATGGTAGCTTGTTAAGCTAATAGAATAACTCTAAGAGGAAGTTTTCCAATTGTAAGTGTGCTGGTCATACTGAGTGAAAGACTGAGCAGGTATCAAGATCAAAATAGAAAGTTTTCAAGTCTAGTGAAGTGCAAACTCATCTGTTTTGATCTAATCATTATTCAAATTATTTCCAAAGTACATATAGAATATTTTGGTATCATTTGGAAACTCAAAGAGTCTACTAAACATATCTGGAGATAAAGAGGGCTGGTGCAAAGCAGGATTAGCAGTACCAATCCAATCTTCTGAGTGCATCCAACCATCCTCTCCCAACAATTACGTGTGTATGTATCTATGTGTGTATGTGTGTGTGTATATGTGTTTGTATGTATGTATGCATGTGTGTGTGTATGCATGTGTATGTGTATATGTGTATATGTGTATATGTGTGTGTATATGTGTGTATGCATGTGTGTGTGTATATGTGTGTATATGTTTGTATGCATGTGTGTGTATGCATATGTATGTGTGTGTATGCATTATTATGTGTGTCTATGTATGCATGTGTATGTGCGTATGCATCATTACGTGTGCATGTGTCTATGTGTGTATGTGTGTGTGTCTATGTGTATGTGTGTGTGTCTATGTGTATGTGTATGTGTCTATGAGTGTGTATGTATTTATGTGTATGTATGTATCTATGTGTGTGTATGTGTATGCATGTATGTATGCATATATGTGTGTATGCATATGTATGTGTGTGTATGCATAATTATGTGTGTATGTGTCTATGTGTGTATGTGTGTGTGTATACATTATGACAGTGTATGTAAGAATGTGCATTATGTATGCATATAAGTATGTATGTATGCATATGCATATGCATTATGTATGCATATGCATATGCATTATGTATGTATATGCATATGCATGTGTATGCATATGCATATGCATGTGTATGCATATGCATGTAAGTATGTATGTATGCATATGTGTGTGTGTATGCATATGCATGTAAGTATGTATGTATGCATATGCATATGCAATATGTATGCATATGCATATGCAATATGTATGCATGAATGTATATGTGTGTGAATGTGTGTGAATGTGTGTGAATGTGTGTGTGAATGTGTGTGTACATGTGTCTGTATGTGTGTATGCATGTGTATGTGTGTGTATGCATCATTATGTGTGTATGTGTGTGTACATGTGTCTGTATGTGTGTATGCATGTGTATGTGTGTGTATGCATCATTATGTGTGTATGTGTGTGTATGTGTGTGTGTCTATGTGTATGTGTGTGTATCTATGAGTATGTATGTGTTCATGTGTGTGTATGTGTCTATGTGTGTATGTATCTGTGTGTGTGTATGTATCTATACATGTGCATTATGTATGCATGTAAGTATGTATGTACATTATATGCATATGCATATGCATTATGTATGCAAATGTATGCATGTATGTGTTTATGTGTGTATGTCTCTCTATGTGTGTGTATGTATGTGTGTATGTGTGTGTATATGTGTTTGTATGTGTGTATGCATGTGCATGTGTGTGTATGCATGTGTATGTGTGTATGTGTCTATGTGTGCATGTGTGTGTATATACTATATGTGTGTGTGTCTATGTGTATGTGTGTGTACCTATGAGTGTGTATGTGTTTATGTGTGTATGTGTCTATGCACTACAAGGAATACGGGCGTGTAGCGACGGTTAACGCGACAGAATTTCGTCGCTGTAAAATTGCAACTTGCGTCGGAAATACCGTCGAGCGCGGACCGTCGATTATACGACGCAAAAAACGACGGTATTTGCGACGGTATATGCCTAACGTCGCATAAACGACGCTTGTTCATGGCGTCGCTTAAGCGACGCTCTTTAGCGTCGCATAAGCGACGCTTTTTAGCGTCGCATAAATGACGTTTTATAAGCGACGGTCTATTGCATCGCTTATACGACGACGCGTTGCATCGCTTATGCGATGATCTGTTGACGGACAAAAATTAAAACGTTGGAGGCTCTGCAATCGACATTTTCACGCATCCGATCGAAGAGCTCTCCAACGTTCGCAATTGCGCTGCGCTTACGAACTGAAGCAAGTATATGCAGAATTGTTGTTTTGCTTAAGCTCTCTGTTATTGTCTCCCTCTGTCTTTGTTTCTCTCTTTCTACATCTTTGTCTCTTTGAATTTTCTCTCTCTCTCTCTAGATCTCTCTCTAGATCTCACTCTCTCTCTCTAGATATCTCTCTCTCTCTAGATCTCTCTCTCTCTCTCTAGATCTCTCTCTCTCTCTCTCTCTCTCTCTCTCTCTCTCTCTCTCTCTCTCTCTTCTCTCTTTCTCTTCTCTCTTTTTATTGCAGGTTATTCAAGAAGCTAACCAAGCAAAAACTATGGATCACAATTGTAAGTACAATTTCTATTATTTGTAGATCATTTGAATTGTGTTATTTTCATTACATACCATACTCACACTTATTGATATGCACTCATACACTTATACATGACGAAGAAGCACACACACATGCATATACCTACATATACACATATACATGCACATACACACACATACACATAGAGTTATACATATACACACACATACACAAGAACATGCACATATTGATACATACATATACACTTATACATGCACATGCATATACATACATATACGCACACATACACATGCACATATACACATATACATGCACATACACACACATACACATAGAGTTATACATATACATGCATATACATATACACACATACACATGCACATGCACATACTCATACACACATATGCACTTATACATGCACATGCACATACATACATATACACACACATACACATGCACATACATACATATACACACACATACACATGCACATACATACATATACACACACATATATACACTTAGGTACACACATATGAATGAATTATATAATTAAAGTATTAAAACACATGCTTAATATAAACAATAATAAAAATCAATAGAACAAAACTCTTCATTACTTAATACCATACACACAATTCAAAACATGACTGAAATGAAAAATATATAGATAAATATATGTATATATCAATGTAAATACATAATCCAATGTCATAATCAACGTCTAAAATCCTAATCATCGTCATCATGATCATCATCATCATCAGCAATATTATGATCAGATGGATCTTCCTCATCCTCATCCTCATGATCACCCTGTGACGATCGAGATCGTCCCTCCTGTGTCTGTCTCTCCACCTCATCCATATTTGTCTCCCCATAATACTCCTGTATTACATATAACAAACATAAATCAATAAAATAATTAAAACATTCATAACAACAAAATAATTATATAAAATTTAAAAATACTCACAAAGGCATCAGGATGATCTTGTATATACTCGCTCAAACGCCGATATCCAAAATGTGTAGCATACTCGATCTCGTGTTTCGTAGGATATCGGCCATAATCCTTTCGCTGCAATGAAACAAATAAAAAACATTAGTTGCTTGCATTTTAACTAAAATAAAAAATATACTCACAATAACACATATACTTACAAACGTAGCTACAAAACCATTATGGCCCATTTGGCCTAAGTGCGATGTGTGGCCCGACTCCACTCTCTTCCTTGCAGCAGCCTGTTTATTCAAGGAAAAAAATACATAAATTAAATTAAAAAATTACTAAAATATCTAAAAATTATAAATATAAACTATTAATTTGTGTACCTTCTGCTGAGGAAATGACTCCTGAAGACGTAGCTGTCTACGAAAAAACTGCCACGACTCAGGTGGTATGTTAGCTCGCCTCTTATTTTTTTCGACCATACAATATCTCCTGTTAATTTAATCTCAAACAGAAAAAAAAGTCAGAATACATACACATTTATACACACATATACACATACACATACACATACACATACCCACATACACATATACATGCAAACATATACGCATGCATATATGTATATATATACACATATACATACATATAACATAAACACACATATACATATCCACATATATACGTACACACACATGCATGCATATACACATTCATACAAAATACATGCATTTATCCCACAATAATATGTGTTGTGTATATGTGAATATGTGTGTATGTATAAATGTGTATATGTGAATATGTGTGTATGTGTAAATATGTATATGTGAATTTTTTATTTATGTAGATAATCAAATTATTAATATCAAATACCATTATTTGTAGATTCTGATCAATCAGATGGAACTCCACCACCGTCTCCTCATGGTGCAACGACTTTATACTGTAAGTATATGAAATATTTAATTTTAACTATATTTGATGGATACATAACTTATATATTTTTTTTATGTTTCTTATGATGTGCAGATTCTGATCAATCAGAGGGTACTCCACCACCTCCTACCCATGCAACGACTTCACATGTGTCCTCCGATAGGAATTATGATGAATTTTACTATCAAGAGCATATTATATGTTGGTGTAACTCTTGTTATGGCACGTATCGAAGACCACGATTGGAATGTATTGAACATGAGGCAGAGTATGGTACTTTTGAGCATGCACCGTCACCTAGTCAACGTGGTAATGCTTGGGTATGTATTTTCTATATATATTAATGTCATTTTTTTATTTAAAAACCATGTATAAAATCAAATTATTATTGATATACAGGAATACTTGCTCGATGATGATGATGATAATGATTTTTCTCATAATGTTAATATACCTCGTACACGTCATGGACTTGCTGTTCATCAATTACAAGCAGAGGTTTCTAGAAATCCTCTACCTCCTGGTTTAGAGAATGAAACGGCTGGAGATTATCCATTGCCAGCTCGTGATCGTTCTTTAGTACAAACATATGATAGAAGAAGATATGGAGGATGGAATAGAGGACCACTTCCTTTAGATGGAGAGGTTTTCAACTTTTGGGGTAATCGCTATATGATTGCTCCATCCACTATTACTAATGCTGGTCGTGGTCTCTTTATTGTAGAGGATTTGTATGTGCCTCCGAACTCTGAAGTCACTCTTATGTCATTTTGTGGTCCTATATATGGATGGGGAGATTGGCATCGACTTTCACGTTATGTTCAAAGCATGAGTACTTATGGAATATGCTTGAACGATAAAAATTCGATCCCACAAAAAAAACGTGAATGCAAAGAGCTACTATGTTTGATGGAAAAAGAACTTCCTACTTCATTTTTTGATATTCAAGTTCATTTACTAATCCATCTTGTAGATGAGATAGAGATTGCCGGTGTTGTCAACACTCGATGGATGTTTTGGGTCGAGCGATTTATGGGAATACTAAAAGGTTATGTGCGACAAAGAGCAAAACCAGAAGGATCCATGGCAAAGGGTTGGATGCTTGAAGAGTGCATGTATTACGTTAGTGAGTACCTTGAAAGAGTTCATGAAGAAGCTCCACGTGCATGGACCAACGAGTCTTCTTCAAAAATAACCGATGAGGTATTATCAGGTAAGGGGGTTCCACTCTTATTTACATTTCAAGAAAAAAATGATGTTTCCACTCTTGTAGCATATAATAGCGAATGCATGCAAGCATTCGTTAGCGAGTACGAGGAACTTCAAAGTCTCCAAAGTAAAAGGCGAAAAAACAAAAGATCTAGATGTAATCTCGATAATAATGAGATTACAGATATACCTTCTTTCACGGATTGGCTATATAGTCGTTTGCAACGCGCCAACGCAAATAATGAAGAAATCTCAGATGAGCAAAGAGAGTTAATGATGGGTTGTGAACAAAAGGTAATTGTATTAAAATATATATTTCATTTTTTTCATATATGTATGTTAGTTTCTATTTACTAATTCAATTTATTTTGCAGGCTCGAATGTTCACTAATATGTGGGCTTTTGGACAGCATATTAGAATCAAATCCATTGATTCTTTACGTAAAACAGAGGATTCTAGTATTGTTGATTGTTTCAAGCAACTATCACGTGCTAGCTCAAAAGACACGAACCTTATAGATGGCGAACTTGGTTACGTAGGAACTATTGTTGGTATCTACGAAATTTCATTTCGTACATTCAAACAGGTAGAAAAAAGTTTATATATTTTTTTTAGAGTTAGTTTTTTTTTAAGCACCTAATAATGGGACGTTTTTGTTGTTATATATTGTGATAGGTCATTTTGAAGGTTGACTGGTATCGAGCGGAGTATAAAGGTAGTAATTCTACAATAAGAAAGGAATTATCTGGGTTTTGGGCAATTGATTCTTCCAAGGTAATGCGATCTACTAAAGAACCATATATTCTTCCTAGGCATATTGAACAAGCATTTTTTTATAAAAACCCAGATGCTCATCCTTGGTGGCAAGTCATTCATGTGCAACCTAGAGGTAGGTCATTGTTTGAACAGTTTATTGTTAGAGAGATTGAAGAAAGTCCTCTTGATGATTCATCATCAGATACTGATACATCAACATCTGGAATAGAAATTAGACTCATTATACGTGATAATGATACTAATCTTTTTGATGAAGAGGATAATTCTCTACATGCTGATTCTACTGATGAGGAAGAGGAATTACTAGAAATAGATATTAATCCACCAATAGATGATGTGATTCATGAGAACATAGATTTAACAATAGAAGAAATAAATGAAATCAATAAGGATAATGAAGATGAGACTATATTGATGTCTTACCAAAATGATGGCAATAATGAAAACATATGAGCAGATTAGATAGTAACTTGAAGCTTCTGAATGGATATATATAATAGGTTTTTTTTATTAACTTGAATAACGATGAATCCTACTAGAGAGATGAAATCATGTTCTTCTAAGTTAGAACATGAAGCTCGGGGGTATGCCTAATTATTTTATATATAGCTTTATCTTCGAGGAGTAACTTTTTATCATATATGTATGCATATGTGTGTGTATTCATGTCTATTATATGTATACATATATTAGTATGCATATATATGTATTTCATGTATATGTATGTGTTTGCATGTGTGTGATATATGTATACATGTATTCATGTACGTAATATATGCAAGTGTTTATAATTGTGTACATGTATATATGTATATGTGTCTATGTGTAAATATGTACATGTAAATATGTATGCATGTATATATATGTTTATGTGTGCATGTAGGCATGTACATGTATGTGTAAATATGTACATGTAAATATGTTAGTATGTATATATATATTTATGTGTGCATTTAGGCATGTATGTGTGAAGCATAATATATCTACTCCATTTTATATTTATGTATCCTATCTACATGATGTGTATATATCTTTACATATATTATGAATCATGATCCTCGTTGATTCGAGTAGCTATATATAGAGGCATAAGGTTGGGAGGAGAGACATCTCTCTAGTAGGACGTCGGAGGTGTATATATACTTCAAACATATGGCTAAAAGGTTTTATATGTATATGTATATACATTTTTATTTTAGATTTTTTTATATGTATATATATATATATATATATATAGATACATACATACATACATACATATATACACACACACATACATACATACATGGATTATATTATATTACATACATAGCAGTAAATATATACTACATACATACGTGTAATGTAATACACACATTTTTATGTATATATACACATAGTATATACATATTACATTTATACACAACACATAGATGTATACATACATGATACACATGCATACATACATACTACAAAAATAGAAACATGTATATTAGATACATATATAAGTTAATATACATGCCTTTCAGTAAACATAGAGTAATAGATTTTAGGAATGACATCATACATACATAGATGCATATATAGATACATACATACGTACATACATACATAGCTCTCTCTCTCTCTCTCTCTCTCTCTCTCTCTCATATACATACATACCGTGCATTGTCGCGACGATGAGCGATAAGTGTCCGCATCTCTTTTAAACACCACTTAAGGGACCATCCTGTCCCAAACTCTGTCTCAAGTGAACTAAGCACGTACTTTTTATCCCTCTCATCATGCTCACTACAAAAATAAAAAACATAATGTAAATAAAACATAAGATATACATTTCAATTTATATGTAAAACTTTTACTTACTTCCATGGTAAGTGGATAAAGCGCAGGTAAGAGTCGCATAGTGCCCGCATTCTTCTCTTGAACTCCAATCCATTCCCTATGTACACAATGTTCCCCTCCGGCTCTATGTCGCACTCTAGTCCTAAGGTGCCTATGCATGTCCTCATAGGCAACTCTGCTCTGCTATCACGTGCTGGAGGTGGTATAGGTGTCCTAAAAATAGATAGATAGAAATAAATAAAAATATGTGCTATAATATCATTAAAAAAAAATATGAAAAAAAACATACCTATGAGCAGATAGCTCTCTTCCTGCATGTGGATCCGCAGAAGAGCCCTCGTCTGATCGCGTAAGCATCTGGATCGTATAATCCAGCTCCTCATCGGACATGTCTGCGTAGTCCCGCATTATGGCCCCTAGAGTATCTGACGGAACTCTTGCTCTCATAAGACTTTTTATGAGAGTGAGTTTCGCCTTTCTCTCTTTACTGGGATCCATAATACCTAACATATAAAACAAAATGGTTAGAAATCAATATATATATATACGTGTATGTGTGTGTATGCATGTGTATGTGTGTGCATGCATGTGTATGTGTGTGTATGCATCTGTGTGTATGTGTGTAGGTATATGTGTGTGTTGTCTATGTGTATGTGTGTGTGTCTATGAGTGTGTATGTGTTTATGTATATGTATGTATCTACGTGTGTGTATGTATCTATGTGTGTATGTGTATGCATGTATGTATGCATGTGTGTGTATGCATATGTATGTGTGTGTATGCATCATTATGTGTGTCTATGTATGCATTTGTACGTGTGTATGCATCATTGCATGTGCATGTGTCTATGTGTGTATGTGTGTGTATATGTGTGTGTGTCTATGTGTATGTGTGTGTGTTTATGAGTGTGTATGTGTTTATATGTATGTATGTATCTATGTGTGTCTATGTGTCTAAGTGTGTATGTGTATGCATGTATGTATGCATATGTATGTGTATGCATATGTATGTGTGTGTATGCATTATTATGTGTGTCTATGTATGCATGTGTATGTGTGTATGCATCATTACGTGTGTATGTATCTATGTGTGTATGTGTGTGTGTATATGTGTTTGTATGTGTGTATGCATGTGTGTGTATATGCATGTGTATGTGTATATGTGTATATGTGTATATGTGTGTGTATATGTGTGTATGCATGTGTGTGTGTATATGTGTGTATATGTTTGTATGCATGTGTGTGTATGCATATGTATGTGTGTGTATGCATTATTATGTGTGTCTATGTATGCATGTGTATGTGTGTATGCATCATTACGTGTGCATGTGTCTATGTGTGTATGTGTGTGTATATGTGTGTGTGTCTATGTGTATGTGTGTGTGTCTATGAGTGTGTATGTATGTATCTATGTGTGTGTATTTGTATGCATGTATGTATGCATATGTGTGTGTATGCATATGTATGTGTGTGTATGCATAATTATGTGTGTATGTGTCTATGTGTGTATGTGTGTGTGTATACATTATGACAGTGTATGTAAGCATGTGCATTATGTATGCATATAAGTATGTATGTATGCATATGCATATGCATTATGTATGCATATGCATATGTATGCATATGCATATGCATTATGTATGCATATGCATATGCATTATGTATGCATATGCATTATGTATGCATATGCATATGCATTATGTATGCATATGCATATGCATTATGTATGCATATGCATATGCATTATGTATGCATATGCATATGCATTATGTATGCATATGCATATGCATTATGTATGCATATGCATATGCATGTGTATGCATATGCATGTAAGTATGTATGTATGCATATGTGTGTGTATGCATATGCATGTAAGTATGTATGTATGCATATGCATATGCAATATGTATGCATGTATGTATATGTGTGTGAATGTGTGTGAATGTGTGTGTGAATGTGTGTGTGAATGTGTATGTACATGTGTCTGTATGTGTGTATGCATGTGTATGTGTGTGTATGCATCATTATGTGTGTATGTGTGTGTACATGTCTGTATGTGTGTATGCATGTGTATGTGTTTGTATGCATCATTATGTGTGTATGTGTGTGTATGTGTGTGTGTCTATGTGTATGTGTGTATGTGTGTGTGTCTATGTGTATGTGTGTATGCATGTGTATGTGTGTATGTGTCTATGTGTGCATGTGTGTGTATATACTATATGTGTGTGTGTCTATGTGTATGTGTGTGTACCTATGAGTGTGTATGTGTTTATGTGTGTATGTGTCTATGTGTGTGTATGTGTTTATGTGTGTATGTGTATGCATGTATGTGTATGTGTGTGTATGTCTCTCTATGTGTGTGTGTATGCATATGTGTGTGTGTATATGTGTGTCTATGTGTGTATGCATGTGTATGTGTGTGGATGCATCATTATGTGTGTATGTGTCTGTGAGTGTATATGTGTGTGTATGTGTGTGAGCGTCTATGTGTGTGTATGTGTGTGCGCGTCTATGTGTATGTGTGTCTGTGTGTGTATGTGTGTGTATCTATGAGTATGTATGTGTTCATGTGTGTGTATGTGTCTATGTGTGTATGTATCTGTGTGTGTATGTATCTATGCATGTGCATTATGTATGCATGTAAGTATGTATGTACATTATATGCATATGCATATGCATTATGTATGCAAATGTATGCATGTATGTGTTTATGTGTGTATGTCTCTCTATGTGTGTCACGTGTGTATGCATATATGTGTGTGTATGTGTGTGTATATGTGTCTGTATGTGTGTATGCATGTGTATGTGTGTGTATGCATGTGTATGTGTGTATGTGTGTATGTGTGCATGTGTGTGTATATACTATATGTGTGTGTGTCTATGTGTATGTGTGTGTACCTATGAGTGTGTATGTGTTTATGTGTGTATGTGTCTATGTGTGTGTATGTGTTTATGTGTGTATGTGTATGCATGTATGTGTATGTGTGTGTATGTCTCTCTATGTGTGTGTGTATGCATATGTGTGTGTGTGTGTATATGTGTGTCTATGTGTGTATGCATGTGTATGTGTGTGGATGCATCATTATGTGTGTATGTGTCTGTGAGTGTATATGTGTGTGTATGTGTGTGAGCGTCTATGTGTGTGTATGTGTGTGCGCGTCTTGTGTATGTGTGTCTATGTGTGTATTTGTGTGTATGTGTGTGTGTGTCTGCGTATGTGTGTGTGTCTATGCGTGTATATGTGTGTGTGTGAGTGTGTGTGTGTGCATACCTTGTGTATGTCTCGCTTCTCTCTCTCCCTCTCGCGCGCTGTATGTCTCTCTCTCTCTCTCGGTCTGTATTCTTCCTCGCGTTCAAGGCCCGGCACAAATGTGCCGGGAGAATTGAATTTTTTTTTTTACATTCCAGAGCGTCGCATATGCGACGCTCTGCAGTTTGCCATCGTCGTTAAGTGCGTCGCTAACCTGCGACGCTACTAGCGACGCTTCTGGTTTAGCGTCGCTTATGCGACGCTATCGTCGCTTATGCGACGATGCTCGGCCAAAAAAAAAAAATCCGAAATTTTTACCGTCGCTTATGCGACGGTTTCGTCGCATAAGCGACGGTTTTCGTTTTTTTCCCGATTCGGGGGCGTCGCTACGCCCCCCTTTTTCTTGTAGTGATGTGTGTGTATGTGTTTATGTGTATGCATGTATGTGTATGTGTGTGTATGTCTCTCTATGTGTGTGTGTATGCATATGTGTGTGTGTGTGTATGTGTGTCTATGTGTGTATGCATGTGTATGTGTGTGGAAGCATCATTATGTGTGTATGCGTCTTTGTGTGTATATGTGTGTGTATGTGTGTGCGCGTCTATGTGTATGTGTGTCTGTCTATGAGTGTGTATGTTTGGATGTGTGTGTGTATGAATGTGTGTCTATGAGTGTGTATGTTTGGATGTGTAAGTGTATATGTGTGTCTATGTGTGTATGCATGTGTATGTGTGTGAATGCATCATTATATGTGTGTGCATGTGTATATGTGTGTGCATGTGTATGCATTATGTGTGCATGTGTGTATGTGTATGGATTATGCATTGTGTATGTGTGTCTATGTGTGTGTATTTGTGTGTATGTGTGTGTGTGTCTATGCGTATGTGTGTGTGTGTCTATGCGTGTATATGTGTGTGTACATATGTATGTGTGTGCATGTGTATGTGTGTGTGCATGTATATGTGTGTGCATGTGTATATGTGTATGCATGTGTATGCATTATGTGTGTGTGTGTCTATGCGTATGTGTGTGTGTGTGTCTATGCATGTATATGTGTGTGTACATATGTATGTGTGTGTGCATGTATATGTGTGTGCATGTGTATATGTGTGTGCATGTGTATGCATTATGTGTGCATGTGTGTATGTGTCTGCATTATCCATTGTGTATGTGTGTCTATGTGTGTGTATTTGTGTGTGTGTCTATGCGTATGTGTGTGTGTGTCTATGCATGTATATGTGTGTGTACATATGTATGTGTGTGTGCATGTGTATGTGTGTGTGCATGTATACGTGTGTGCATGTGTATATGTGTGTGCATGTGTATGCATTATGTGTGCATGTGTGTATGTGTATGCATTATGCATGTGTATGTGTGTGTGCATGTATATGTGTGTGCATGTGTCTATGTGTGTGCATGTGTATGCATTATGTGAGTGTGTGTCTATGCGTATGTGTGTGTGTGTCTATGCGTGTATATGTATGTACATATGTATGTGTGTGTGCATGTATATGTGTGTGCATGTGTATATGTGTGTGCATGTGTATGCATTATGTGTGCATGTGTGTATGTGTATGCATTATGCATTGTGTATGTGTGTCTATGTGTGTATTTGTGTGTATGTGTGTGTGTGTGTATGCGTATGTGTGTGTGTGTCTATGCGTGTATATGTGTGTGTACATATGTGTGTGTGTAAGTGTGTGTGTGCGCATACCTATCAATAGTCTCGCTTCTCTCTCTCCCTCTCGTGTGCGCTCTTTCTCTCTCTTTCTCTCTCTCTCTCTCGGTCTTTGTGTTCTTCCTCGTGTTCAAGGCCCAGCACAAATGTGCCGGGAGAATTGAATTTTTTTTTTTACATTCCATAGCGTCGCATATGCAACGCTCTGCAGTTTGCCAACCTCGTTAAGTGCGTCGCTAACCAGCGACGCTACTAGCGACGCTTGTGGTCTTGCGTCGCTTATGCGACGCTATCCTCGCTTATGAGACGAGGCTCGGCCAAAAAAAAAAATCCGAAATTTTTACCATCGCTTATGCGACGATTTTGTCGCATAAACGACGGTTTTCGTTTTCTTCCCGATTGGGGGCGTCGCTACGCCCCCCTTTTTCTTGTAGTGAAACAAAAACCGTCGCTTATGCGACGAAATCGTCGCATAAGCGATGGTAAAAATTTCGGATTTTTTTTTGGCCGAGCCTCGTCTCATAAGCGACGATAGCGTCGCATAAGCGACGCAAGACCACAAGCGTCGCTAGTTAAGGACATTGGCAAACTTCAGAGCGTCGCATATGCAACGCTCTGGAATGTAAAAAAAAAAAAATCAATTCTCTCGGAACATTTGTGCCGGGCCTGGAACGCGAGGAAGAACACAAAGACCGAGAGAGAGAGAGAGAGAGAGAAAGAGCGCACGTGAGAGGGAGAGAGAGAAGCGAGACTATTAATAGGTATGCGCACACACACACTTACACACACACATATGTACACACACATATACATGCATAGACACACACACACATACGCAGACACACACACACATACACACAAATACACACATAGACACACATACACAATGCATAATGCATACACATACACACATGCACACATAATGCATACACATGCACACACATATACACATGCACACACACATACATATGTACATACATATACACGCATAGACACACACACACATACGCATAGACACACTCACATAATGCATACACATGCACACACATATACACATGCACACACGTATACATGCACACACACATACACATGCATAATGCATACACATACACACATGCACACATAATGCATACACATGCACACACATATACACATGCACACACATATACATGCACACACACATACACATGCACACACACATACATATGTATACACACATATACATGCATAGACACACACACACATACGCATAGACAAACACACAAATACACACACATAGACACACATACACAATGCATAATGCATATACATACACATGCACACATAATGCATACACATGCACACACATATACACATGCACACACATATACATGCACACACACATACATATGTACACACACATATACACGCATAGACACACACACACACATACGCATGGACACACACACACATAATGCATACACATGCACACACATATACATGCACACACACATACACATGCACACACATACATATGTACACACACAAATACACGCATAGACACACACACACACATACACATAGACACACACACACACACACAAATACACACACATAGACACACATACACAATGCATAATGCATACACATACACACATGCACACACATAATGATGCATTCACACACATACACATGCATACACACATAGACACACATATACACTTACACATCCAAACATACACACTCATAGACACACATTCATACACACACACATCCAAACATACACACTCATAGACAGACACACATACACATAGAGGCGCACACACATACACACACATAGATGCGCACACACATACACAGACATATACACACACAGACACATACACACATAATGATGCATCCACACACATACACATGCATACACACATAGACACACATATACACACACACACATATGCATACACACAGACATAGAGAGACATACACACACATACACATACATGCATACACATACACACATAAACACATACACACACATACACACATACACACTCATAGGTACACAAACATACACATAGACACACACACATATAGTATATACACACACATGCACACATAGACACATACACACATACACATGCATACACACACATACACATGCATACACATATACACACACATACACACATACACACACATATATGCATACACACACATAGAGAGACATACACACATAAACACATACATGCATACATTTGCATACATAATGCATATGCATAATCATATAATGTACATACATACTTACATGCATACATAATGCACATGCATAGATACATACACACACACAGATACATACACACATAGACACATACACACACATGAACACATACATACTCATAGATACACACACATACACATAGACACACACACATACTCACACATACACACATAATGATGCATACACACACATACACATGCATACACACATACAGACACATGTACACACACATACACACATAATGATGCATACACACACATACACATGCATACACACATACAGACACATGTAGACACACATTCACACACACATTCACACACATTCACACACATATACATACATGCATACATATTGCATATGCAGATGCATACATACATACTTACATGCATATGCATACACACACACATATGCATACATACATACTTACATGCATATGCATACACATGCATATGCATATGCATACATAATGCATATGCATATGCATACATAATGCATATGCATATGCATACATAATGCATATGCATATGCATACATAATGCATATGCATATGCATACATAATGCATATGCATATGCATACATAATGCATATGCATATGCATACATACATACTTATATGCATACATAATGCACATGCTTACATACACTGTCATAATGTATACACACACACATACACACATAGACACATACACACATAATTATGCATACACACACATACATATGCGTACACACACATATGCATACATATATGCATACACATACACACACATAGATACATACATACACATAAATACATACACACTCATAGACACACACACATACACATAGACACACACACATACACATAGACACACACACACATACACACACATACACACATAGACACATGCACACGTAATGATGCATACACACATACACATGCATACATAGACACACACAATAATGCATACACACACATACATATGCATACACACACATGCATACAAACATATACACACATATACACACACACATGCATACACACATATACACACACATATACACATATACACATACACATGCATACACACACACATGCATACACACATACAAACACATATACACACACACATACACACATAGATACATACACACGAAATGATGCATACACACATACACATGCATACATAGACACACATAATAATGCATACACACACATACATATGCATACACATTCATATGCATACATACATTCATACACATACACACTTAGACACATAGACACACATAGATACATACATACACATAAACACATACACACTCATAAACACACACACACACATAGACACACACATATATACACACACATACACACATAGACACATGCACATGCAATGATGCATACACACGTACAAATGCATACATACACACACATAATGATGCATACACACACATACATATGCATACACACACATGCATACATACATGCATACACATACACACATAGATACATACGCACACATAGATACATACATATACATAAACACATACACACTCATAGACACACACACATACACATAGACAACACACACATATACCTACACACATACACACATAATGATGCATACACACACATACACATGCATGCACACACATACACATGCATACACACACATACACGTATATATATTGATTTCTAACCATTTTGTTTTATATGTTAGGTATTATGGATCCCAGTAGAGAGAGAAAGGCGAAACTCACTCTCATAAAAAGTCTTATGAGAGCAAGAGTTCCGTCAAATACTCTAGGGGCCATAATGCGGGACTACGCAGAGATGTCCGATGAGGAGCTGGATTATACGATCCAAATGCTTACGCGATCAAACGAGGGCTCTTCTGCGGATCCACATGCAGGAAGAGAGCTATCTGCTCATAGGTATGTTTTTTTTCATAAATTTTTTTAATGATATTATAGCACATATTTTTATTTATTTCTATCTATCTATTTTATGGACACCTATACCACCTCCAGCACGTCATAGCAGAGCAGAGACATTGCCTATGAGGACATGCATAGGCACGTTAGGACTAGAGTGCGACATAGAGCCAATCGTCGTGACAATGCACGGTATGTATGTATATGAGAGAGAGAGAGAGCACTAATCTAGATATTAGGGTTTTGAAATCCCTAATTTAAAAACTCTAACTCAACCTTTTAGCCATATGTTTGAAGTATATGTACACCTCCGACATCCTACTAGAGAGATGTCTCTCCTCCCAACCTTATGCCTCTATATATAGCTACTCGAATCAACGAGGATCATGATTCATAATATATGTAAAGATATATACACATCATGTAGATAGGATACATAAATATAAAATGGAGTAGATATATTATGCTTCACACATACATGCCTAAATGCACACATAAATATATATATACATACTAACATATTTACATGTACATATTTACACATACATGTACATGCCTACATGCACACATACACATATATATACATGCATACATATTTACATGTACATATTTACACATAGACACATATACATATATACATGTACACAATTATAAACACTTGCATATATTACGTACATGAATACATGTATACATATATCACACACATGCAAACACATACATATACATGAAATACATATATATGCATACTAATATATGTATACATATAATACACATGAATACACACACATATGCATACATACATGATAAAAATTTACTCCTCGAAGATAAAGCAATATATAAAATAATTAGGCATACCCCCGAGCTTCATGTTCTAACTTAGAAGAACATGATTTCATCTTTATTGCCATCATTTTGGTAAGACATCACTATAGTCTCATCTTCATTATCCTTATTGATTTCATTTATTTCTTCTATTGTTAAATCTTTGTTCTTATGAATCACATCATCTATTGGTGGATTAATATCTATTTGTGGTAATTCCTCTTCCTCATCAGTAGAATCAGCATGTAGAGAATTATCCTCTTCATCAAAAAGATTAGTATCATTATCACGTATAATGAGTCTAATTTCTATTCCAGATGTTGATGTATCAGTATCTGATGCTGAATCATCAAGAGGACTTTCTTCAATCTCTTTAACAATAAACTGTTCAAACAATGACCTACCTCTAGGTTGCACATGAATGACTTGCCACCAAGGATGACCATCTGGGTTTTTATAAAAAAATGCTTGTTCAATATGCCTAGGAAGAATATATGGTTCTTTAGTAGATCGCATTACCTTGGAAGTATCAATTGCCCAAAACCCAAATAATTCCTTTCTTATTGTAGAATTACTACCTTTATACTCCGCTCGATACCAGTCAACCTTCAAAATGATCTATCAAAATATATAACAACAAAAACGTCCCATTATTAGGTGCTTAAAAAAATAACTAACTCTAAAAAAAATATATAAACTTTTTTCTACCTGTTTGAATGTACGAAATGAAATTTCGTAGATACCAACAATAGTTCCTACGTAACCAAGTTCGCTATCTATAAGGTTCGTGTCTTTTGAGCTAGCACGTGATAGTTGCTTGAAACAAGCAACAATACTAGAATCCTTTGTTTTACGTAAAGAATCAATGGCTTTGATTCTAATATGTTGTCCAAAAGCCCACATATTAGTGAACATTCGAGCCGAGCCTCGTCTCATATTTTTGGCCGAGCCTCGTCTCATAAGCGACGATAGCGTCGCATAAGCGACGCAAGACCACAAGCGTCGCTAGTAGCGTCGCTGGTTAGCGACGCACTTAACAACATTGGCAAACTGCACAGCGTCGCATATGAGACGCTCTGGAATGTAAAAAAAAAGATTCAATTCTCCCGGCACATTTGTGCTAGGCCTTGAACGCGAGGAAGAACACAAAGACCGAGAGAGAGAGAGAAAGAGCGCGCGGGAGAGGGAGAGAGAGAAGCGAGACTATTCATAGGTATGCGCACACACACACTTACACACACACATATGTACACACACATATACACGCATAGACACACACACACACACATACGCAGACACTCACACACATACACACAAATACACACATAGACACACATACACAATGCATAATGCATACACATACACACATGCACACATAATGCATACACATGCACACACATATACACATGCACACACATATACATGCACACACACATACATATACACGCATAGACACACACACACATACGCATAGACACACACTCACATAATGCATACACATGCACGCACATATACACATGCACACACATATACATGCACACATACATACACATGCATAATGCATACACATACACACATGCACACATAATGCATACACATGCACACACATATACACATGCACACACATATACATGCACACACACATACACATGCACACACACATACATATGTACACACACATATACATGCATAGACACAAACACACATACGCATAGACACACACACAAATACACACACATAGACACACATACACAATGCATAATGCATACACATACACACATGCACACATAATGCATACACATGCACAAACATATACACATGCACACACATATACATGCACACACACATACATATGTACACACACATTTACACGCATAGACACACACACACACATATGCATAGACACACACACACACACATAATGCATACACATGCACACACATATACACATGCACACACATATACATGCACACACACATACACATGCATAATGCATACACATACACACATGCACACATAATGCATACACATGCACACACATATACACATGTACACACATATACATGCACACACACATACACATGCACACACATACATATGTACACACACATACATATGTACACACACATATACACGCATAGACACACACACACATACGCATAGACACACACACACATACACACGAATATACACATATAGACACACATACACAATGCATAATGCATACACATACACACATGCACACATAATGCATACACATGCACACACATATACACATGCACACACATATACACATACAGACACATATACATGCACACACATAATGATGCATTAACACACATACACATGCATACACACATAGACACACATATACACTTACACATCCAAACATACACACTCATAGACACACATTCATACACACACACATCCAAATATACACACTCATAGACAGACACACATACACATAGACGTGCACACATATACACACAGATAGACGCGCACACACATACACACACATATACACACACAGACACATACACACATAATGATCCATCCACACACATACACATGCATACACACATAGACACACATATACACACACACATATGCATACACACACACATAGAGAGACATACACACACATACACATACAAGCATACACATACACACATAAACACATACACACACATAGACACATACACACATAAACACATACACACTCATAGGTACACACACATACACATAGACACATACACATAGACACACACACATATAGAATATACACACACATGCACACATAGACACATACACACATACACATGCATACACACACATACACATGCATACACACATACAGACACATATACACACACATACACACATACACACACATATATGCATACACACACATAGAGAGACATACACACATAAACACATACATGCATACATTTGCATACATAATGCATATGCATATGCATATAATGTACATACATACTTACATGCATACATAATGCACATGCATAGATACATACACACACACAGATACATACACACATAGACACATACACACAAATGAACACATACATACTCATAGATACACACACATACACATAGACACACACACATACACACACATACACACATAATGATGCATACACACACATACACATGCATACACACATACAGACACATGTACACACACATACACACATAATGATGCATACATACACATACACATGCATACACACATATAGACACATGTACACACACATTCACACACACATTCACATACATTCACACACATATACATAAATGCATACATATTGCATATGCATATGCATACATACATACTTACATGCATATGCATACACACACACATATGCATACATACATACTTACATGCATATGCAT
This sequence comes from Ceratopteris richardii, assembly GCA_020310875.1. NCBI lineage: Eukaryota > Viridiplantae > Streptophyta > Polypodiopsida > Polypodiales > Pteridaceae > Ceratopteris > Ceratopteris richardii. Next base: position 110,245,314 of record CM035425.1, on the reverse strand, counting down.
ACACATGCATATGCATATGCATACATAATGCATATGCATATGCATACATAATGCATATGCATATGCATACATAATGCATATGCATATGCATACATAATGCATATGCATATGCATACATAATGCATATGCATATGCATACATAATGCATATGCATATGCATACATTATGCATATGCATATGCATACATAATGCATATGCATATGCATACATACATACTTATATGCATACATGATGCACATGCTTACATACACTGTCATAATGTATACACACACACATACACACATAGACACATACACACATAATTATGCATACACACACATACATATGCATACACACACATATGCATACATACATGCATACACATACACACACATAGATACATACATACACATAAATACATACACACTCATAGACACACACACATACACATAGACACACACACATACACATAGACACACACACATATACACACACATACACACACATACACACAAAGACACATGCACACGTAATGATGCATACACACATACACATGCATACATAGACACACATAATAATGCATACACACACATACATATGCATACACACACACATGCATACAAACATATACACACATATACACACACACATGCATACACACATATACACACACATATACACATATACACATACACACGCATACACACACACATGCATACACACGTACAAACACATATACACACACACATACACACATAGATACATACACATGTAATGATGCATACACACATACACATGCATACATAGACACACATAATAATGCATACACACACATACATATGCATACACATACATATGCATACATACATGCATACACATACACACTTAGACACATAGACACACATAGATACATACATACACATAAACACATACACACTCATAAACACACACACATACACATAGACACACACACATATACACACACATACACACATAGACACATGCACATGCAATGATGCATACACACATACAAATGCATACATAGACACACATAATGATGCATACACACACATACATATGCATACACACACATATGCATACATACATGCATACACATACACACATAGATACATACACACACATAGATACATACATATACATAAACACATACACACTCATAGACACAGACACATACACATAGACAACACACACATATACCTACACACATACACACATAATGATGCATACACACACATACACATGCATGCACACACATACACATGCATACACACACATACACGTATATATATTGATTTCTAACCATTTTGTTTTATATGTTAGGTATTATGGATCCCTGTAGAGAGAGAAAGGCGAAACTCACTCTCATAAAAAGTCTTATAAGAGCAAGAGTTCCGTCAGATACTCTAGGGGCCATAATGCGGGACTACGCAGAGATGTCCGATGAGGAGCTGGATTATACGATCCAGATGCTTACGCGATCAGACGAGGGCTCTTCTGCGGATCCACATGCAAGAAGAGAGCTATCTGCTCATAGGTATGTTTTTTTTCATAAATTTTTTTAATGATATTATAGCACATATTTTTATTTATTTCTATCTATCTATTTTCAGGACACCTATACCACCTCCAGCACGTGATAGCAAAGCAGAGACGTTGCCTATGAGGACATGCATAGGCACGTTAGGACTAGAGTGCAACATAGAGCCAGAGGGGAATATTGTATACATAGGAAATGGATTGGAGTTCAAGAGGAGAATGCGTGCACTATGCGACTCTTACCTGCGCTTTATCCACTTACCGTGGAAGTAAGTAAAAGTTTTACATATAAATTGAAATATATATCTTATGTTTTATTTATATTATGTTTTTTATTTTTGTAGTGAGCATGATGAGAGGGATAAAAAGTACGTGCTCAGTTCACTTGAGACGGAGTTTGGGACAGGGTGGTCTCTTAAATGGTGTTTAAAAGAGATGTGGATACTTATGGCACATCGTTGTGACAATGCACGGTATGTATGTATATGAGAGAGAGAGAGAGACAGAGAGAGACAGCGAGCACTAATCTCGATATTAGGGTTTTGAAATCCCTAATTTAAAAACTCTAATTCAACCTTTTAGCCATATGTTTGAAGTATATGTACACCTCCGACGTCCTACTAGAGAGATGTCTCTCCTCCCAACCTTATGCCTCTATATATAGCTACTCGAATCAACGAGGATCATGATTCATAATATATGTAAAGATATATACACATCATGTAGATAGGATACATAAATATAAAATGGAGTAGATATATTATGCTTCACACATACATGCCTAAATGCACACATAAATATATATATACATACTAACATATTTACATGTACATATTTACACATACATGTACATGCCTACATGCACACATAAACATATATATACATGCATACATATTTACATGTACATATTTACACATAGACACATATACATATATACATGTACACAATTATAAACACTTGCATATATTACGTACATGAATACATGTATACATATATCACACACATGCAAACACATACATATACATGAAATACATATATATGCATACTAATATGTGTATACATATAATACACATGAATACACACACATATGCATACATACATGATAAAAATTTACTCTTCGAAGATAAAGCTATATATAAAATAATTAGGCATACCCCCGAGCTTCATGTTCTAACTTAGAAGAACATGATTTCATCTCTCTAGTAGGATTCATCGTTATTCAAGTTAATAAAGAAAACCTATTATCTGATATCCATTCAGAAGCTTCAAGTTACTATCTAATCTGCTCATATGTTTTCATTATTGCCATCATTTTGGTAAGACATCAATATAGTCTCATCTTCATTATCCTTATTGATTTCATTTATTTCTTCTATTGTTAAATCTATGTTCTCATGAATCACATCATCTATTGGTGGATTAATATCTATTTCTGCTAACTCTTCCTCATCAATAGAATCAGCATGTAGAGAATTATCCTCTTCATCAAAAAGATTAGTATCATTATCACGTATAATGAGTCTAATTTCTATTCCAGATGTTAATGTATCAGTATCTGATGCTGAATCATCAAGAGGACTTTCTTCAATCTCTCTAACAATAAACTGTTCAAACAATGACCTACCTCTAGGTTGCACATGAATGACTTGCCACCAAGGATGAGCATCTGGTTTTTTATAAAAAAATGCTTGTTCAATATGCCTAGGAAGAATATATGGTTCTTTAGTAGATCGCATTACCTTGGAAGAATCAATTGCCCAAAACCCAGATAATTCCTTTCTTATTGTAGAATTACTACCTTTATACTTCGCTCGATACGAGTCAACCTTCAAAATGACCTATCAAAATATATAAGAACAAAAACGTCCCATTATTAGGTGCTTAAAAAAATAACTAACTCTAAAAAAATATATAAACTTTTTTCTACCTGTTTGAATGTACGAAATGAAATTTCATAGATACCAACAATAGTTCCTATGTAACCAAGATTGCTATCTATAAGGTTCGTGTCTTTTGAGCTAGCACGTGATAGTTGCTTGAAACAAGCAACAATACTAGAATCCTCTGTTTTACGTAAAGAATCAATGGCTTTGATTCTAATATGCTGTCCAAAAGCCCACATATTAGTGAACATTCGAGCCTGCAAAATAAATTCAATTAGTAAATAGAAACTAACATACATATATGAAAAAAATAAAATATATATTTTAATAAAATTACCTTTTGTTCACAACCTATCATTAACTCTCTTTGCTCATTTGAGAGTTCTTCATTAGTTGCGTTGGCACGTTGCAAACGACTATATAGCCAATCCGTGAAAGAAGGTATATCTGTAATCTCATTATTATCGAGATTACTTCTAGATCTTTTGTTTTTTCGCATTTTACTTTGGAGACTTTGAAGTTCCTCGTACTCGCTAACGAATGCTTGCATGCATTCGCTATTATATGCTACAAAAGTAGAAACATCATTTTTTTCTTGAAATGTAAATAAGAATGGAACCCCCTTACCTGATAATACCTCATCTGTTATTTTTGAAGAAGACTCGTTGGTCCATGCACGTGGAGCTTTTTCATGAACTCTTTCAAGGTACTCACTAACGTAATACATGCACTCTTCAAGCATCCAACCCTTTGCCATGGATCCTTCTGGTTTTGCTCTTTGTCGCACGTAACCTTTTAGTATTCCCATAAATCGCTCGACCCAAAACATCCCTCGAGTGTTGACAACACCAGCAATCTCTATCTCATCTACAAGATGGACTAGTAAATGAACATGAATATCAAAAAATGAAGAAGGAAGTTCTTTTTCCATCAAACATAGTAGCTCTTTGCATTCACGTTTTTTTTGTGGGATCGAATTTTTATCGATCTCTTTGTATGTAATCCACCTATACAAATCATAAAAACAATTGTAAAGAAGTTAATTAAAAAATAAAAAGGTATTCAATATTCATACATATTAAATATAAAAGTATCATAATTACCTTATAAGTGATCCAAGACGATAGATCACATCTCGTACTCCTTTCATTGTACATCCATCGATAACCAAAGGTAAAATATGTTTCAAACAGTTATGCCAGTCATGGGTCTTTAATCCAGATAAGCTCTTATCATCCATAGTAAACATGTTTTGAAACGATGCTCCATATCCTGTAGGAGTCTTGATCAATTGAATTCTATTGTTGATAGTCTGTATCTCTTTTGTTGTAAGTACCCAAGGAGCCGATGCATAAGTGGTTTCTTGTCGATGTCTATCAAAAATTGGCCATAACTTTGGTTTGGATTTTTGATCTTTCAAATCATTCCTTGATGTTGTGGTATCTTTTAGTCCAAGAAGATGCTGCCATAGTGAATAACCAATATTTTTGAATATATGCATAGGATCAAGAAGATGACATACTTTTAACTCTTTCCAGTACTCCAAAGAATACCATATTGATATGTTCTCTGCGAGTGCCAATTTCCCTTTACCTCTGTTCACATACTCATTATTTGAATCATCACTGAAGATTTCTGCTTCTGGATCTATCAGAGGTCCATCTGTCCATTTTTTATACCAATCCATAGGCGTCATAGGTTTTGGATACTGGCTTGTTTCAAGCTTTCCACTAAAATGTATCGCTTCTCTTTTAGATCTTAATGGATGATCATCAGGCAAGAATCGTCGATGTCGAAGATAAATATTTTTGTTGAGATTCTTACTATAGATTGATCTCAACCAATCACCACAATATGGACAAGCTTTATAACCCTTAGTAGATATTCCCACATCATGGAAAATGATAAAAATATAATTAGATTAAATCATATTTATTTACATGCATATTGAATAAAAAAATTACATCAATACCTGAACAAACACCATATCCAGGAAAATCGTGAATAGTCCAAGCCACAATACCACGAATCGTAATATGTCTTTCATTGATGCTTTTCGATATATCAATGACATTAATACCTCTCCATAACTCTTGAAGATGGTCAATGAGAGGAGTAAGATATACATTCATATCTTTAACTTGTCTTTTGCCTGGGATTAAAAGTGAAAGCATTAAATGTTCCTTTTTAATGCTAAGATATGGCGGAAGATTGTAGTTTATGACTACCACTGGCCATGTTGACCATTTACTGGATTTCATGGAGAATGGATTAACCCCATCTAATGCAACTCCTAACTTTAGATTCTGTGGATTTTGTGCAAATTCAGGCCATGTAGAATCAATATGCTGAAAAGCAACACTATCATGAGGAATTCTGATTATTCCATGAGTACTTTTGTGATCATGTCCCCAAGTCAAAAGCTTTGATAATTCGGGGCTTTGAAACATATGTCTAATCCGTGGAGCCAATGGAAAATGTCTCAATACCTTTTTCAGGATTTTACCATCTTCACCCTTATATCAAGGAGATTGACATTTGGGACATGTCAAAGAGTCTGCATATTCACCTCTATATAAAATACAATCGTTAGGACATGCATGTATACATTGATACTCTATACCAAGATTGTTGATTATCTTCTTCATTTCATCATGTGAGGTAGGAAGAATATTTTGACTTGGTAAAAATTTTTCAGATAATAACCTGTAAGTTTATCAAAGAAAGATATATTAAAAAAGGTAAATAAATATATATACATATATACATGCAGGTTTTTATTCTTACTTTAGATAAGGTAAGAACAAGAACTTGAATTGAATAGATACTTTTTGTCCGCGCATCTTTTTAAACTATTAATGCATCTTTCAAAATATTTACGCAAAACAATCGTATCTTGTCAATTCACACATATGTTCATATAATGGTGACCTGGATGAATCGCATGCACAGAGGTTAGTCAAGATAGAGCAGGATTTCTCGGGTATGTAGTAAACCTCTTGCATGTCAATGATGAGCATCTGAACTTTAGGATACAAAGTGGACTACTCCATTATAATCAGATTGCTGTCTCTTGAGTAACCTCTGTGCATGCGACTCATCCAGGTCACCATTGCGAATATTTGGAAAGATGCATTAATAGTTTTAAAAGATGCGCGGACAAAAAGTTTCTATTCAATTCAAGTTCTTGTTCTTATAACCTTATCTAAAGTAAGAATAAAAACCTACATGTATTTATATATATATTTATGCATATATATATATATATATATATATATATATATATAGATAGAAAATTGAAATTTATACCTTAATAGTGTCGAAACAGATACATTACTCCATCCAAAACGATTTTGAAGGTTGAGAATAAGTAAGCTCGTATTTAGTCGTGTCAAATGACTTCCTTCATATACATGCTTTAGACATTCCTCTCGAAGATATTTCTCATTTTTAGAAATATCCATGCTCTCACTGTCATTTTGATACCAATCCTCAATAAAATCTGCCACGCCATCATCTTCATCATTGTCACACAAATCTTGTACTTTATCATCTTTTGAATATAGATCTTTCAACTTTGCATATTGCACAGGCTTAGTTTTGCGTAGCCTCCTCATGGAAGCTTCTGATAAATGAGGTCTTATTGGTAATTGTGAATGTTGTGGACGAATATCATCAACATCATACGTTGGAATCTACACATATAAATAAAACTCATTAGTATTCCATAAATGAATAAAAATTAAACTTCAAATATAAAATTAAGTATATAACTTATTAAATATGGATAGAAAATTTTTATTCTCTCTAGCTAAAAGGTGCTCTTGGAGGTCTACGCCATCCATAATTCACTAATAGTTAATCACCAGCATGTAATGTAGTAATAGCATTGACAACTATGTATCTTGATACATCTCTACTCATGTATGGTGATTCATGACTATTTTCACGCTCCTCAAATGTGCAATTAGTCCTTGAACTATTATGTAACCCTCGACTACTATTTATTAAACCTGCTATATTTCCATATGTGTAAGGTCTTCCATCAATATATAATCTTTCATTTTCTGCATGTAAAATCCTTCTACTAGTAAGAGATGCTGCGTTCAAGCATATTCCATAAGTACTCATGCTTTGAACATAACGTGAAAGTCGATGCCAATCTCCCCATCCATATATAGGACCACAAAATGACATAAGAGTGACTTCAGAGTTTGGAGGCACATACAAATCCTCTACAATAAAGAGACCACGACCAGCATTAGTAATAGTGGATGGAGCAATCAGATAGCAATTACCCCAAAAGTTAAAAACCTCTCCATCTAAAGGAAGTGGTCCTCTATTCCATCCTCCATATCTTCTTCTATCATATGTTTGTACTAAAGAACGATCACGAGTTGGCAATGGATAATCTCCAGCCGTTTCATTCTCTAAACCAGGAGGTAGAGGATTTCTAGAAACCTCTGCTTGTAATTGATGAACAACAAGTCCATGACGTGTACGAGGTATATTAACATTATGAGAAAAATCATCATCATCATCATCATCGAGCAAGTATTCCTGTATATCAATAATAATTTGATTTTATACATGGTTTTTAAATAAAATAATGACATTAATATATATAGAAAATACATACCCAAGCATTATCACGTTGACTAGGTGATGGTGCATGCTCAAAAGTACCATACTCTGCCTCATGTTGAAAACATTCCAATCGTGGTCTTCGATACGTGCCATAACAAGAGTTACACCAACATATAATATGCTCTTGATAGTAAAATTCATCATAATTCGTATCGGAGGACACATGTGAAGTCGTTGCATGGGTAGGAGGTGGTGGAGTACCCTCTTATTGATCAGAATCTGCACATCATAAGAAAAAAATATATATATAAGTTATGTATCCATCAAATATAGTTAAAATTAAATATTTCATATACTTAAAGTATAAAGTCGTTGCACGATGAGGAGACGGTGCTGGAGTTCCATCTGATTGATCAGAATCTACAAATAATGGTATTTGATATTAATAATTTGATTATCTACATAAATAAAAAATTCACATATACATATTTACACATACACACATATTCACATATACACATTTATACATACACACATATTCACATATACACAACTACATATTATTGTGGGATAAATGCATGTATTTTGTATGAATGAGTGTATATGCATGCATGTGTGTGTACTTATATATGTGGATATGTATATGTGTGTTTATGTTATATGTATGTATATGTGTATATATATACATATATGCATGCGTATATGTTTGCATGTATATGTGTATGTGGGTATGTGTATGTGTATGTGTATGTGTGTGTATATATGTGTATGTATTCTGACTTTTTTTTCTGTTTGAGATTAAATTAACAAGAGATATTGTATGGTCGAAAAAATAAGAGGCGAGCTAACATACCACCTGAGTCGTGGCAATTTTTTCGTAGACAACTACGTCTTCAAGAGTCATTTCCTCAGCAGAAGGTACACAAATTAATAGTTTATATTTATAATTTTTAGATATTTTAGTAATTTTTTAATTTAATTTATGTATTTTTTTCCTTGAATAAACAGGCTGCTGCAAAGAAGAGAGTGGAGTCGGGCCACACATCGCACTTAGGCCAAATGGGCCATAATGGTTTTGTAGCTACGTTTGTAAGTATATGTGTTATTGTGAGTATATTTTTTATTTTAGTTAAAATGCAAGCAACTAATGTTTTTTATTTGTTTCATTGCAGCGAAAGGATTATGGCCGATATCCTACGAAACATGAGATCGAGTATGCTACACATTTTGGATATCGGCATTTGAGCGAGTATATACAAGATCATCCTGATGCCTTTGTGAGTATTTTTAAATTTTATATAATTATTTTGTTGTTATGAATGTTTTAATTATTTTATTGATTTATGTTTGTTATATGTAATATAGGAGTATTATGGGGAGACAAATATGGATGAGGTGGAGAGACAAACACAGGAGGGACGATCTCGATCGTCACAGGGTGATCATGACGATGAGGATGAGGAAGATCAGGATGATCATGATATTGCTGATGATGATGATGATGATTAGGATTTTAGTTGATTATGACATTGGATTATATGTATTTACATTGATATATATATATATATTTTTTATCTATATATTTTTCATTTCAGTTATGTTTTGAATTGTGTGTATGGTATTAAGTAATGAAGAGTTTTGTTCTATTGATTGTTATTATTGTTTATATTAAGCATGTGTTTTAATACTTTAATTATATAATTCATTCATATGTGTGTACCTAAGTGTATATGTATGTGTGTGTATATGTATGTATGTGCATGTGTATGTGTGTGTATATGTATGTATGTGCATGTGCATGTATAAGTGTATATGTGTGTATGAGTATGTGCATGTTCATGTGTATGTGTGTGTATATGTATATGCATGTATATGTATAACTCTATGTGTATGTGTGTGTATGTGCATGTATATGTGTATATGTGCATGTGTATGTGTGCGTATATGTATGTATATGCATGTGCATGTATAAGTGTATATATATGTCTCAATATGTGCATGTTCTTGTGTATGTGTGTGTATATGTATAACTCTATGTGTATGTGTGTGTATGTGCATGTATATGTGTATATGTAGGTATATGCATGTGTGTGTGCATCTTCATCATGTATAAGTGTATGAGTGCATATCAATAAGTGTGAATATGGTATGTAATGAAAATAACACAATTCAAATGATCTACAAATAATAGAAATTGTACTTACAATTGTGATCCATAGTTTTTGCTTGGTTAGCTTCTTGAATAACCTGCAATAAAGAGAGAGAAAAGAGAGAGAGAGAGAGAGAGACAGAGAGAGAGAGATCTAGAGAGAGAGAGAGATCTAGAGAGAGAGAGAGCGAGATCTAGAGAGAGAGAGATCTAGAGAGAGTGAGAGAGAATTCGAAGAGAGAAAGATGTAGAAAGAGAGAAACAAAGACAGAGGGAGACAATAACAGAGAGCTTAAGCAAAAAAACAATTCTGCATATACTTGCTTCAGCTCGTAAGCGCAGCGCAATTGCGAACGTTGGAGAGCTCTTCGATCGGATGCGTGAAAATGCAGATTGCAGAGCCTCCAACGTTTTAATTTTTGTCCATCAACAGATCGTCGTGTAAGCGATGCTATTCGTCGTCGTATAAGCGACATTTCTTTTGCGTCGCTTATGCGACGGTCTGTACCGTCGCTTATGCGACGCAAAAAAGTGTCGCTTAAGCGACGCCTTTAAGAAGCGTCGTTTAAACGACGTTATACGGGAGCATCGCAATCCACGTCACAAATACCGTCGTTTTTTGCGTCGTATAATCGATGGTCCGCGCTCGACGCTAATTCCGATGCAAGTTGCAATTTTATAGCGACGAAATTCTGTCGCGTTAACCGTCGCTACACCCCCGTATTCCTTGTAGTGTTTTTTTCCCGATTCGGGGGCGTCGCTACGCCCCCCTTTTTCTTGTAGTGGAAGAATCTTGACATTCTGAACCTTTTGTTTTCCCTGATCCCCATCTTCCCAAAAGTCTCGAATCTTGTGTGCTCCCTTTGGAAGAGTTGGAATAAAGTCGAAAGCTTCATTAGAATAAGTGAAGATTGGAAGTGGGCGGCCGATATCAGAAAAAATGACTCTATCTGGTTTTCGATCCATGGCATCCAGATCGTGGAATCTTGGAACATTCGCAATGCCAAAAGGCTGTGGAACAAGGCTTCAAAAAGTCGAAACATCTCTGGAAACAAGACACCAACCAGTGGATCAACCTGGAGGATATTGACCCTAGCATGAACATTTCCTATGAAGAATGGAATACTTTGCAAAGCAGATGTCTCGCCTGGGACCGCTCTAAAGTTCCCCTTCTCATGGGGCACAACACGTCGAGCTCTCTTGGTCTCAGATGGCACAATGGAAATTGCCTATCAAAAATCCCAAACATCAAAGAAACAATTAACTATCAAGTTAACCTCAACAAGAAGTGGTCGCTGTCATGGACGCGGCTTCAGTGGGACATGAAGTTCATGGCTATCTGGGACCCCCTCATTGAAATCAATAAGTCGGTCCTCCTATGGCAAATTCTTCATCGTGGAATCTAGACCAACCCTAAGGCTAACAAAATTTGTGGGATGCCTCCCTGGTGCAAACGTTGCTACCGGATCATCGAAGATGTTTCTCACATCTTCTTGGAAGCAAGGTCTGCTGGAAGAAGCAATCGGCTGCTCCAAGACTCTCTGGAATGCCATCAAAGGGGAGGTCCTATGGAAAATCTAGCATGAAAGATGTGCTTTTAACTTTTGCGAGTCCGCGAAAGAGTGGCTGATTGAGAAATCGTTGTTGCCCCTTGGCAAAAGGATTGCTAACTGTAAGACCCCCCCCCCCCCCCCCTTCAAGCATCATCAAGTGTTCCTTTTGATCAACAACAAGCTTAAACCCAAGTGGGCCCTGCATGAGGGTGATGAGAGGGTGATTAACCTTTTTTGTAATGCCATCTAAAGTTTGTAAAAGTTACCTTGCTATGTGGAATTTGGGGGATCACTTGGGCACTAATCCCCTTCTCTAGTACTTTTCATTTAATTAATTCAAGTCCGGGAGAGTAAACTAAGGCCGAACTTCCTTTATTTAAAAAAAAAATCTTGTTGTGTACACTGATATGACTTCTCCGCCTCCCGGTTGCAACATGTTTAACAAAATAAATGATGACTATGGTCTTCAGATGGTGATGTCAAGCATGAGGTTGAGCTTTCTTAACAACACGAGAACTCATTATCTACATTTGATTTCCTGTTTAATCAACAGAGTTTCTATGATCCGATTCACTCTCCTTATTATAATGCTTCTTCATAGCATTCCTTGATGAACAGAGTGCTACTGAAGTTATCTGATGAGTTCCTGATAACGCCTCCTCACGACCACCACCATCCGAATGCTCAGAAGGCAAGACATATGCGAAGTCACAGTTAAGATCCGCAAAGAGGTTGGCTGTGAGTTATGGTATTCTGGTGAACGCATACCTGTTTGTGGAGATAGCACGTAAGAGTAACTAATATATACATGGCTTTGTGGTTCTACTCTGAATGGCTTCGATAAGAGTCACTAGAATCCCAATAGGAAGCCATGAAAGACCTATTAAGCTCCCGCTGTAGGAGGGAGATAGATCATGGAAATATTCATGCCCCAAACCATAGGCCAAGCCTGCAGTCCTTCAATCAATCATGATATCCAAACCCCGATATCATGGCCTGATCCGCTTAACTCCTACTACACCCTGATCCGCTTAACTCCTACTACACCCTGATCCGCTAGATAACCTCATTGCGCATTCCTTTTCATACTGGAATTCGGAAGCGTCTTCTGTTCGAATCTCTTTACATGACCATCTATGCGTGTGACATGTTTTTGTGGCAACTCATGATACCACACATCGTAGTTTTAGTCCACACAAAGTTTGACTTTAATTATATTCTCATGTGCACATGTATTTTCCATTGTATGAATACCCGGAAGCCTATAAACATAGAAGATTTTCGGGAAAAAAAAAGATACGAATCGAAGGCAAATATGTGATGAAGAGGGAGAGATATTTTAAATCCCAAGCTCAGATTGCTATGAAGTCCCTTGATCAACTTTCACCATAGTTGATTATCGATTAGGGTTGTAAAGATTATAGCTTGACATCAAATTCTTACATTAGAAGGAATGCCAATCGTATGCTAGATGTCCATTAATCGATGCTTGGATCACGTTTTAAACAAACAAGAAACCAAAATCCTGTACCAGAACTGCAATTAATTTAATGTGATAAGAAAAGCCATGATTATTAGCATGTCTCTTATTCTTGCCAGCATATAATTCTTATTTTGTTGCTCAAGGTGGATATGACATGCATCAGAAGATAAAGTAGGACATTTGTGGTCTGCCAAGAGAATGGTTTGGCAATGTGAATACTTTGGCCACTAAATCGGTTACTATGTGAATGATCAAAGCGATATCCTAAGAGATAGGACACTCTGGATGCAGTGTTTCTGAAATTTGAAATGGCTCTAGAATTATGATAGAAATAAGTTGACCACAGAAGACGACATTGATTTTGGCCCAAGACTACATTATGAGGACTTGTCGAGTGTTTTTCCAATAAGACGATAGTGGTCAATGATGACTTTTGCCTCCAAATGATGATGAAAAGTATGAGATTTCAATTTTTCTAAGAAGCAAGTGATAGTTCACAAGTAATAAAGCAGACATGATGTAGACTTTCGTCCTTAGGTAGTTTCGCAGGTTAATTATGAAACTTCATTTCGTCCAACTTACTCTGCTTTTCAGCATTGTGATTTCTATAAGCCTCAATATTTGCATCACACTAAGTATAATGAAAAAGGGAGGAAAGATTAGACATACCTGCCTCTAGATGACATTAATTGTTGAAGAAGGATAGTGAAGAAGTTATCCGATGATCAGTAAGTCATAACTACAGTATCCAAGGCATAAATTTTCTTACTCCAGTATCAGAGTTAAAAAATTCGTTTATTCTTATGATGTTGGTTGAGGCCAACAAAGGGGTTGGCGGTGAGATTGTCTTCCTTGACAAATCTTGTTGTGTACACTAGTTGCGACATGTTATGTTTAACAAAATAAATGATGACTATGGTCTTCAGATGGTGATGTCAAGCATGAGGTTGAGCTTTCTTAACAACGATACAGAACTCATTACCTACATTTGAGTCATTGCAGTCCAATCATCAGAGTTTCTATGATCCGACTTACTCTCCTTATTAGAATGCAATGAGGGCACCTGGCTTCTTCATTACCTACGTTTGAGTCATACGGTAGATTAATTCCTATTCAATCAGCAGAGTTTCTAATATCCAACTTACTCTCCTTATTAGGAGCAGTGTGAGTTCTATTAGCCTCAATACGTGTGATTTCTATTAGCCTTAATACGTGTGATTTCTATTAGCCTCAATACCTGTTCAAGGGGATAGCACGTAAGAAAATACAACAGAGCTTATCTAAATTTATATTCTTCTAAGAAGCAACTGATAGTTCTTGAGAAAACTGTGGGCTTGTTTGACAAGTAATAAAGCAGATGCTATGTAGATTTTAGACCTAAGAGAGTTTTGCAGATTAGTCCGACTTACTCTGCTTTTTAGCATTGTGATTTTCCTAAGCCTCAATATTTGTATCAGACCAACTATAATGACAAAAGGAACAAAGATTACAGATACCTTCCTCTAAATGACATAAATTGTTGAAGAAGGATATTGAAGTTATCCGTTGATGTTGTGATAGTCCACCAAGGTCTGAATTTCGATTGCTCAGAAAGCAAGGCATAACTTTTCTTACTCCATTTGGTTAATCTTAATGATGTTGCTTGAGGCCAACAAGGGGGTAGGCGGTGAGATTTTGTTGTCCTCTGGGAATAAACTTCTTTATCTCAATCTCTTGTCGTCTGTGACAAATCTTGTTGTGTACATTGATACGACAAATAAATGATGTCTTCAGCTTTCTTAACAAGAATAGACAACTCATTATCTACATTCGAGTCATTTAGTAGATTTCCTGTTTAACCATCAGAGTTTCTATGATCGGGCTTACTCTCCTTATTAGCAGCAGTGTAATTTCTACTAGCCTAAATATTTCCATCAGCCCAATTGTTATGAGAAAGGAAAGAATGTTTGGAGGCACCTGATGAGTTTCTCATAACCCCTCTTCACGACCACCACCATCCGAATGTTCAGAAGGCAAGACATATGCGAAGTCACAATTAAGGTCGGCAAAGGGGTTAGCTATGAGTTATGGTAGTCTAGTGAACGCATACCTGTTCAAGGGGATAGCACGTAAGAGTAAGTGATATATACACACGGCTTTGTGGTTCTGCTCTGAATGGCAACTCGATAGAGTCACTACACTCCCAATAGGAAGCCATGGAAGGCCATTTAAGCTCCGGCTCTAGGAGGGTCCTCCAGATGCAAATACTCATGCCCCAAACCATATAGGCCAAGCCTACAGTCCTTCAATCAATGAGGATATCCGAACCCCGAGATCATAGCCCAAGCCTGAAGCCCTTCAACTAATGATAACCGTCCAAACTCTAAACCATAGCCCACCTGTAGCCCTTCAATCGATGATGATATTTCTGATAAAGCAATCTAAGCGGTCTCATTTTGCAGCAGTAGCTCTTTCATGAATGACTTGAGTAGCTTCTCTGATTTCAAGTCTTCCTGCATACTCTGAATTGATTTCTCCATCTCCTCATTGCAATCTTCGAGAGTGCGAGTTCAAACTCGACCTCCAAGGTTCATGCGACTTCAGCCTTGAAGTTTTCACTCAAAAGATCTACGTCTGATGCGATTCTCGTCCACAAGACTTTTGTACTCTCCATGCAAGTTGCATCGTGAACGCTTTTCTTAGTGACAATCGTTCGCTCCTTTCGATCATAAGCGCCACGTTCCCTCCAAAGCTTCCGCAGGTTGCGCTGCTAGTCTCTATGATTAGAACAGAAAATTCGATGCTAACTCGATTGTATAGAAATGTCAAAATAAATTCTCGGGTTATGGCTTTGAGAAATATGGAAAGATGTCCACTCTGGAAATTTCAATGGCATGGCATTACAAATATAAATAAGAAAGGAGATTGATTTGGACGATACAAATCTCATGGGTTTTCCATTTTTGTTTTATCTCTTCTTGAATTTGATTGAGAAAATCAGAATTTATTACAGAAACAAGATTACACAAAGGTCTCCGACTCAATGCATAAGCAACCTTATTTTCCTTACTAGCCAGATACTTAATATCAAAATCATAATCACTTAATTATTCAATCCAACGCTTCTACCTGTTGTTAAGTAATGGTTGTGTGAACTGTATTTTAGACTTTGATGATCTATTTTCAATTCAAACTTAACCCCTAACAATAGATGTCTCCAATGCTTAAGTGCATGCACAACAACAAGCATTTCTAAATCATGAGAAGTATAGTTGAGTTCATGTTTTCTTAGTATTGTGGACTCATATGAGACCACCCTACCATCCTGTGAAAGAACACATCCTACCTGAGTACCACTTGCATCACATGCAACTACAAAAGGCTTTCCCATTTTTGGTATTTTCAAAACACAATTTTCAACGACATTTTGTTTCAATGTTTCAAACAATTTTTGGCAGGCATCACTCTAGGCAAATCCTACATTCTTTTTAGTCAATTCTGTGAGGGGAGTAGCTATCTTAGAGAAATCCTTAACACTATCAGCAGTAGTCAGAATGATCTTACCAAATCCCATGACAGGATAAGAGGAGTTGTTGGCGCATGTGGCAATATTCCCTATGGGTGTAGCCTCGAGTGAAGAGAAGGAACTACGCTGCGAGGTGATATGTTTGGTCGCCCCACTATCAAAGTACCAAACATCTTAGTCTACTAAGGACATGCACTCCTCATGAGAAGATGGGTCAAAATTGCAAACAGTAGTAAACACCCATTCTTCATCTTGCACAAGATTAACAGACTCTATTTTTGGTGTAGAGGCCTCTACAACAACCATTCTGACCTCTTTCTTTTTTGCATCTTTACTAGCCAGTTTTGAACAATTTTTTATGATATGAACATTTCCTTTATAGTATTTGCAAAACCATTTCTGCTTTTTTGATTTCTTCTCATCTTTGTCTTTATTCTTAGAATGTGCAGCATTTGTAGATTTCTGCTTGCTAATAGATGAGCTCCATTTACCTTTGCCCTTGTGATTAGCTAGGAAAGCTTAATTTGCAACACACATGATGGACCTATTCTGCCTAGACTGATCTTCCTGCAACAGAACAGAGACTAACTCCTCAAATGACAAGGCATTTGGATTTCCTTTCATCGTCAAACAAAGAGTAGGAGCAAAACCCGATATGAATCAGGAAGAGCATGCAGAACGGTCTACATAAGTGAGCTATTTGGTATAACTTCATCAGAAGAAATCAAATATTCTTTCAAATCCTTGATCTTTGTCAGAAAACTATCTATACAATCACCTTCATTCATGTGCTCACTCTCCAACTCTTTTTGAAGGCAAGCAACATGAGCCTCATTCCTAATGTGGTACAATGTGGTAAATATATCCCGAGCTTCATTAGATGTTTTGCAAGAGCGAAGGTGAGGAATAATCGCATGCTTGATAGACAAAGCTATAAATGCTTGTGCCTAGGCATCTATGCTATCCCAACGCGTTTGCTCTACAGTAGGTGCAGCAGAAACTACAACATGAATAGGAATCTGCAGAATATCACCACCTTCGACACCATCTCCATCAGCTCCAACACCTGTATTTACAGTACTTGTATTTTCCGATGTAAGAGGTCGTCTTTCAACACCCTACACAATGTTCCACAATCCTTCTTCAATCAGTACATGTCGCATCATGTAAGCCCATAATTGGTAGTTGTTACCATCGAACTTATCCTCAATACCCAACATACAGAATACATCACTCCTTTTGGCCATGGCCCGTGACTAAAATACCTTGATGCAGAAAAATTGATTGTATCTCAAACAGTTGAACATAACTGCCTAGATGAATTTTGTAGACTTATGGCAGACTTGGAGATGCTTATACTAGCGAACAAAAATTTGTGTATACCTTTGGCACAAAAAGACGAAATAGCCTGCATAAGTGCTGCGATAGTGCATTCGAAGGCCAAAACGAGCTTAGATCACGATTTCGGCACCAGAAAGCGAAGATATTTTGATCTCTGAAACTCCCTGAGTATGCTCACCAAATTTCGTGCAATTTTGAGGCTGCAAACAGAGACATTTCGACGACGCCCTCGATGATGCGACGACCTGCTCTGATGTTGGTGTAAATCACAAGCCTATACATTTGGCTTGAAAGATGTCTTGAAGATCTTTCATATGTGAAGAAGCATAGGAACCATTGCTAGTGGCTAATTACCACTTTATCTCATTGTAAAAGTCAAATTGACTTGGAATCTCTTGTGATCACCTACCAAAAGGATTCATGGAAAAATTAGTTGTTTGATTGAAGGAATATCTCCTAACATATAGGAGCTTGATCATAGGGAGCCAAAAGTTTGAATTTGAATTCAAATTTTTAGTCATTCCTTATAAAAATGGACATGAAAAGTCGCAGGTAAGAGAGAGCACTCCCGAGCCTATCATTACTGTTTTTGAGTGTGTGTGAGGTCTACACTCTAGCCCACACCTCTCTACACCATTTGGCAATGACATTCATGCCAATGGAGTTGTATACAAGTGTTTATTAATACATACATTCACATTGTCCATCTCTGAGTTCTATGTTAGTCTACTCTAAAGTTTGTCAACTTGTCAAGGGCATATCTCGGTTAATTCTTCACCAAATTCAGTGATTCAAAGCTTTTTGGATTCAAATTGAAGTCATCTATAGCTATCAAAGTTTGAAGACATTCTATTCAGCCATTTTGGAGAAATCTACGTCGAGGTGATCTCTGGTCATTTTTTGCTACAGTCCTAAAAAGTCGAGAGGATAACTTAACTTGCTAAATTGATTTCTCTTAGCATAGTGTATCATCTTAAATCATTACACTTGGAATAGGTATCTTACTAAGCTAATTAGATACCCTTAAAAGGAAGTTTTCCAATTCCTACTGTGCTGGTCATACTGAGCAAAATACCGAGCAGGTATCAAGATAAAAATAGAAGGTTTTCTTGAGTTTGTGAACTACAAATATATCTATTTTGATTCAATCATTGCACACATCATTTCCAAAATACATAGGACACTTTATGGTGTCATTCGAAAGCTACGGAGGTCTAGTTATCAACTCTGAAGCAAAAGAGAGCTAGTACAAAGCAGGTTCAGCAGTACCTACTCAGTCTCTTGGAGCATCCATCCATATTTCCCAACAGTGGTATCAGAGCAAGTCAAGGTAAAATGGGAGATGGTTTTCCTTCATTTATTGCCAAATTGGATAGGAAAAATTATCAAGCATGGTCTCTAAGGATAAAGACCTACTTACAAGGAAGGAGTCTCTATGGATACATCTCACGAGATGAGGAATTGCCCTCATTCAAAACAAGAGGATTACCAACCAAGGAGGAACATGAAAAGCTCAACACATGGTGTGCTAAGGATGAATTGGCAAGGTCTTATTTACTCAACTCTATATCTGATTTTCTTTTTCCACATATTAAAAATTGTAAGACATCCCAAGAGACTTGGGAAACCTTGTCATCATATTTTTCTTCCAACACAAGGGCTAGGAAAAATCAGTTGTGGATTGAATTCACAACATTAAGGAAGCAACCTAAGCAAGTTGTTTCAGCAGTGACCAAGATTAAAGATGTAGCAGATCAGTTAGCAAGCATAGGAGAAGAGATTGAAGAAGAACAGATTGTAAGGCAAGTGATCAATGGGATCAAGGCTGATGACAAATGGGAAGACTTCACCACCGCCATGGATCTTTACATGGACATGCACACTCCAGATTGAAGAAGAACAGATTGTAAGGCAAGTGATCAATGGGATCAAGGCTGATGACAAATGGGAAGACTTCACCACTGCCATGGATCTTTACATGGACATGTTTACTCATGAAGCAAAGCTAAAAAAAATGGAGATACATCCAAAGGTAATAACTCTTCTTCCCTATATACTGATAAGAAGTCTAAAGATAAGGCAAAAGCAAGAAGGTGGAAGATGAAGGTTCTACCTCCCAAGCCAACTATGCAGGGAGAGGTAGATCATCAAGAGGAAGGGGCAGAGGAGGTAAGTCAGGTAGGGGGAGATCTTATAACTCCTCACCATGCAACATTTGTGGTTTATCAAATCATACTACATATGAGTGTTTCAAGAATTACAAGAATCAGAGAGGAAGAGGATATCAAAGAGGTGGATACTCACAGTCAAGAGGTAGATTCAACCATCACCAAGGCTACAACAATAGCTACAACAACAACTACAATAATAATTACAATGGCAACTACCAAGGAGGATTCAAATCCAAGAAGGATTACAACAACTACACAGAGGAGCAGGATGACTCTCTTCTGATCATGAACATGACTTCAAAGTCAGGTACAAATGATGACCACCTATTCTACATTGACTCAGGATGCTCAAATCATGTGGCTGGCAATGTAGCACTACTCTCTGATCTTGAGGAACCAAAAGGTAAGCATCAAGTCCAAACAGGTGATGATACAAAGCATTCAGTAGTTAAAGTTGGAAATGTTAAGACTTGTGATGGAAATCAGAATTTTTTGAGCAGCGTACTCTATGTACCAACTATTACCAAAAATTTGATGAGTGTTGGTCAGATTGTGGAGAAAGGTTTGCAGGTTAGATTCAATCAATATGAAACATATGTGGAGGATCCAAGGCATGGGTTCAAGAGGATTTCTAAAGGTGAAAAATCAGGTAGACTCTTCACTTTTGAGTTAGAAGATACAAAGAATATTGCACTATACTGTTATAAAGATCAAACACTTTCAAAGCTTGAGATTTGGCATAAAAGGTTAGGACACATAGGAGAAAGAATCTTGAAACAAATGTGCAGGGACCAATGGGTGCTTGGGATACCTAATGTATCCAAGCAACATATGATTTATAAGTGTGGTGCTTGTCAATTTGGGAAGTCTCATATGTTACCCTTCTCCAAGAAAGGATACATGCATGAAGACTATCTAGAACTTGTACACACAAATGTATGGGGATCAAGCAAAGACCCCTCTGTCTCAGGATCAAAGTACTATGTGTCTCTCATTGATGATTATAGCAGATGGACTGTATTGTACTTCATGAAGCACAAGGATGAGGTATTTAATTGCTTTAAAAAACATCTTGCAATAGTTGAAAATCAGACAGGAAGGAATTTGAAAAGGCTAAGGTCAGATGGAGGAGGTGAGTACTTCTCCAATGTCGCTAAAGCTTTGGATGGAACCAAACTTTGCAGGTTCAAATCTATGATTGGATTGCAGGATATACTTGAAGATTGAAGATGAAGACTTAAGACAAAATGTTTGGCTTGAGGGGGAGTTGTTGGTGTACGTCACAAGCCTATACATTTGGCTTGAAAGATGTCTTGAAGATCTTACATATGTGAAGAATCATAGGAACCATTGCTAGTGGCTAATTACCACTTTATCTCATTGTAAAAGTCAAATTGACTTGGAATCTCTCGTAATCACCTACCAAAAGGATTCGTGGAAAAATTAGTTGTTTTATTGAAGGAATATCTCCTAAGATATAGGAGCTTGATCATAGGGAGCCAAAAGTTTGAATTTGAATTCAAATTTTTACTCATTCCTTATAAAAATGTACATGAAAAGTCGCGGGTAAGAGAGAGCACTCCCGAGCCTATCATTACTGTTTTTTGAGTGTGTGTGTGAGGTCTACACTCTAGCCCACACCTCTCTACACCATTTGGCAATGGCATTCATGCCAATGGAGTTGTATACAAGTGTTTATTAATACATACATTCACATTGTCCATCTCTGAGTTCTCTGTTAGTCTACTCTAAAGTCTGTCAACTTGTCAAGGGCATATCTCAGTCACTTCTTCGCCAAATTCAGTGATTCAAAGCTTGTTGGATTCAAATTGAAGTCATCTACAGGATCTCAAAGTTTAAAGACAATCTATTCAGCCATTTTGGAGAAATCTGCATCGAGGTGATCTCTGGTCATTTTCTGCTACAGTCCTAAAAGGTCGGGAGTATAGCTTAACTTGCCAAATTGATTTCTCTTAGCATAGTTTATCATTTTACATCATTACACTTGAAATAGGTACCTTACTAAGCTAATTAGATACCCCTAAAAGGAATTTTTCCAATTCCTATTGTGTTGGTCATACTGAGCAAAATACCAAGCAGGTATCAAGACAAAAATAGAAGGTTTTCTTGAGTTTGTGAACTACAAAGATATCTGTTTTGATTCAATCATTGCACATATCATTTCCAAAGTACATAGGATACTTTATGGTGTCATTGGAAAGCTAAGGAGGTCTAGTTATCAACTCTAAAGCAAAAGAGGGCTGGTACAAAGCAGGTTTTGCAGTACCTACTCAGTCTCTTGGAGCATCCATCCATCTTTCCCAACATTTGATACCGATTGTTGGAGTTAGATGTCTGTAGAAGCACGCGAACAACGCAAGGAAGACGAAGAAGAAGCTTGGAACACAACACACAATACTGAATGTATTATCACTAGAATGTACAAAGATGAGTATCCGGTTAGCACTATAGGCATATATACAAGCCGAGGAAAAAAGCTTCGTACAGATGGAAAAAAATGCCCCGGCGATCCTAGAGTGTTCACACGCATCAGTACCTAAATATATCCATAGGTTTTGTTTTAATGATTGATAGTTTCCTGACATTCATTAGATTATTTAATTGCCTTTTTCCTTTTTATGCGAATCTCCATTCAAAACATTGTAATGGAAATGGAAGTGAGGAGGAAGTATGTTTTGGCCCTTTAACATCTATTGTGTTGATTTTAGTTTGTTTACAACCCTCATACAGACCCTTTTTATGCACCTATTTTGAATTCTTTGAATGCAAACAGGGGATCTATGCATGAGGAAAAATTTCGTTTGTAGAATGGAACATTGTATTGTAACTATCGGCTATGCATATCTTCTGAATCTCCATTAAAAGTTTAAATATTGCATGATTGTCATGATGCACCTTTTTTTTTGCATTGAATGTTGCAAGAATCTTTGTAAAAGAAATTTTTCGATTGCATAGAATGCCTAAAAGCATAATTTCTGATAGAGATTCTAGATTTACGTCAAACTTTTGGAGAGCAACATTTGAATCGATTGGAACTCAACTTCATATGAGTACAACTTTCCATCCACAAAATGATGGGGAAACCGAGAGGGTTAACAGAGTAGTTGAAGATATGTTGCATATGTATGTGAATGAGAAGTAGGATAATTGGAGTGAATATTTACCCTTCGTTGAGTTTGCATACAATAGTGCATGGCACACATCTATAAAAATGACTCCGTTTGAAGCTATGTACGATTATAATTGTTTGACTCCATGTTCGTTTTTGGGTTTTCCAAATAAAGTAGAAGTGTCCAAAGAAATGCTTCATAAAATGGATGAAGAACTTGGGAAAATTAAGAAACACATAAAAGAAGCCCATAAAAGACAAAAGAAATTCTATGATTTAAAGAGAAGACCTATTGAATTTCAAGTTGATGATATGTTATTTCTTAAAGTTAATCCTCACCGATCTAACTTGTTGCTAGGGAAGGATCATACACTTTCTCCTCGATATGCAGGTCCTTTTAAAGTTTTGAAAAAGATTGGATCTCCTGCTTATTTGTTGGAATTACCTAAACATTTAAATATGCATCCTGTATTTCATGTTAGCTTACTTAAAAGATATGTATCTAATGTTTCTCATGTTTTGAAAGACAATTATAAGCTGAAAGATGATGGCTCTTTTGAGCTTCAACCTGAAATAATATTAGACAGAAAGGAAAGATTTCTTAGAAATAGATCTATAGTAGAAAGTTTAGTGAAATGGCACTCATACCTGATAGAAGATTCGAGTTGAGTGAACTTGGACGATTTCTAAAACATTAGCCTTCTTTCCAGCTCTGAGGATAGAGTTCTTAAAGGGGGGAAGAGTTGTAATAGGCCTCTTTTCTAGTGAAATAATTCATTTTGAAGTTTTTGAATTTCATTCTGGGGATAATACTTAGAATGAATAATTAGGTCATTTTATGCATGTAGGAAAAATTTTGGGTTGACAAGTTTCATATTCTCTCTCTAGACCTTATTCGCATCATGTTTCCTAGTGGAATTTTGAAGGTGAAGATGAAAGAATTAAGGAATACTCTATATGAGAGAAAGGTAGAGCAAGTATAAGATAATAAAAGTGCCTATGTGAAATTTTTGTGAATCATGTTTTAAGTACCTCGTTCAGGGTCCTACATTTAGTTCATTGTAAGAAAGATATGAGCAAAGGAGAGAAGTGAAAACTTACCTTCCTATCAAATTCTGATCACATACCTAGGGTATAAGAAACAAAAAAATCCTAGAATCAGGAGTAAGATTCAGCTTTTCCATGTTCTTATGGAAACATTGGGGTAAACTAGCTTTAATACCCACATGAATGAAAATACAGGTGGCAGATGGACACATAGAAAAGCCACTAGGTTTGTTAGAAGGAATCACTCTCACTACTTTTAGTGTAGAGTTTGAATATACCTTTTCCATATGCAATTTTGCGAAGAAGTAGACATACAAAATGATCTTTGTTACATTTTTTATGGAACAATTGCAAATAATGCAAGATTAGGGAACCAATTCTTTTTACTTATAACATTTAGGGGTAACTACAAAGGTTAATCTCAAAGATTAGCCTGCTAGAGATGGACTACCTTATAGTGGGTTCCCATCCACAAAAACACACGACAAAGAGTTAAACTCTATAGGCTCAAAGCCTTCATGGATGCATAAGGAAACACTTATGGATTTGTAAATTTGTAGAAGAATATGATTAGAATCTAGAGACATAGGAGCATTTGAGAATAATAGACTAATTCAAGACCAAGCCTATGCTCCTATGATGTTTCTAGATGAAGAATTTGAACCCCATTATTGAGAAAAAATCTTAACAATGATAGACATTGCTATGAACGAAGAAAAATGGACTCTCCCATTGTGATGATGATGGCTATAATATTTCAATATTCATGGTGAGCCAATAGGTGAGGAATGTGAGCCAATTATGTGAAGAAGATATTGATGAGGAACCAGAATCCATCTTAATGGATCCTTTTTGTGAATAAGAAGAATGTATTTGTTAGATGTGAAGACCCACGAGAAACATTAGTGTATAA
Organism: Ceratopteris richardii; assembly: GCA_020310875.1. Lineage (NCBI taxonomy): Eukaryota > Viridiplantae > Streptophyta > Polypodiopsida > Polypodiales > Pteridaceae > Ceratopteris > Ceratopteris richardii. Next base: position 110,220,016 of record CM035425.1, on the reverse strand, counting down.
AGATGTATTCCTAACCACTCAATCTAAGATGGAAAGCAAGAGAAGAAACCTGAAAGCAACCAATCAACACAAGAAGAAGCAGAATTATTATTCAAAGTGCTTGGAAAGTTTTGTAAATGTGAGATAGGAGATAGAAAGATCATCATGATAATGGGAAAATGAGAAGCTCTCATTGGAGAAGCTTATGATAACAAGCAATAGCCAAAGAAAGTAGTTGTAACAATTGACGACAATGAAGAATAAAGCACTTATATAGGAAACCACTTAAGTGTTAAGGAAGAACAAGAGTTAACTGATCTTTTGCAAGAATAAAGAGATGTGTTTCCATACATTTGTTCACATAGGATCCCTATGACATTAGAAGCCAAGCCCTATGACATTAGCAAGAACAAGAGTTAACTGAATCCATACATTTGTTCACATAGGATCCCTATGACATTAGAAGCCAAGCCCATGGAACAAAAGCATTACACATATAATGACACATATGCAACTAAAATAAAAGAGAGAAGGAAATCGGCAAGACATCCCATAACTCAAGAAAATCTTTGACAAATGTAGACAATATCAAGTGTGCCTGAATCTAGAAATATTGGTGTTCATGGTTTGACAAGGAAAAATCATAGTCCACATCATGTCAACGAATGGAATATCAACAAACAAAGATAAAGTGAGAGCCATAGCAGAGTCACACACCTCAAAGTGATGAGAGAGCAATGATACATTTCATGAGACAGGATTTGAGCACCCTTAGTCAATATAGAAGACATGATCATCATCCTTACCCTGCTGCAGTGATAGGTTCATGAGAAGAAGTGAATCCTCTTGGATTTGATCCTCAGTGTAGTTGTTGTAATCGTTCCTTCCTTTGTATCCACTTTCATGGTTTTTATAGTCGTTGTGGTAGTTATTGTTATATCCTCCATTGTATCTGCCTCTATTTGATCCATAGACACCTCTATTGAATCCTCTTCCTCTGGAATTTCTTCGGTTCCTATAACATTATTCGGTAGTGTGATGAGAATAACCACAGATATTGCAAGGTTGAGATGATTGGGGTCTCCCGCTTCATTGCTTTCCTCCTCTGCCTCTTCCTCTAGCTCTTTCTCTACCTGTGAAGTTGGCTTGGAAAGAGCTACCTTCATCTTCATTCTTGTTAGTCTCTGACTTATCCTTAGCTCTAGCTCTATCAGAGTATAAGGCAGAAGATTGATTATGTCTTGAGGATTCACCATTCTTGTTTATCTTTGCTTCATGTGTGAAGAGTTGGCCCATCAAGGTGTTGAGGTCAGGTACTTGTATGTCCATATATAGATCCATGGTAGTTGTGAATGATTCCCACTGCTCATGAACCTTGATGACATTGATGATTTGCCTTATGATTTGTTGTTCTTCAATTACTTCTCCAATGCTTCCCAATTGATCAGAGATCTCCTTCATCTTGGTGACATAATTAGTCACACTTATCTTGGGACGTTTCTTAAAGGTAGTGAACTCCATCCATATCTGGTTCTTCCTATCTCTAGTATTTGAAGAGAAGATTGTAGCAAGTGCATTCTAGGTCTCTCTTGAGGTCTTGCATCCTTTCACATGAGGTAAGAGAAAATTAGAAATTGATTTTGGAACATAGGACTTGGCTAGTGCGTCCTTTAAACACCAAGTTGTAAGCCTCTCTTGCTCTTCATGTGATGGTTTCCCTTTGCTTCTCATTGTTGGCATCACTTAATCTTCACATATGTATCCAAATAGATTTCTTCCTTGAAGGTATGTCTCCATCCTTGGAGACCAATCTTCGTGGTTGTTTCTATGCAATTTGTCAATGGTAGAAGGAAAACCACCTCCCATGTTGATTTAATTATGCTTTGATACCATTGTGAGAAAGAAATGATACATACACTCTAAAGATGTGCCTAGTGCTAAAAAAACCCATCACTCATCCACGGACATTAGGATTTTCCTTATGTATTGTTCTTTATATATTGCACTTGTATTCCCGTTTTAAGTTCATTCTTGTAAATTCCTTTTATGTAATGGAAGAAGAAGAAGAAGAAGAAGAAGAAGATCATTCTTCCTTGCCTCAATTTGTGTGTGTGCTTCTCGTTGATTGTGCAATTGTGTCTGTGAGCTCTCTTCCTTATCTCCTTCCTCATGACATAGAATCCATCCAAGTTTTTGAATTCAAAATCTTCTATATATACACTCAAAAAGGGTCGTGGATTAGAGTAGAGATTGGAGATACATTATGAGGAAAAGTTCTATTCTATTTGTGAAGCAAACATTATATGCATCCTTCCCAAGCTTCATCCTCATTCAAATCATGTACCATATGTGCAATACAGATAGATATTTCAAGCTACATCTTGGAGTCTCCATCATCTACTACTACAAGTCTATGTTACATTTTTAGTCAACTTCAATCCTTGATTTCTCTTTGTATACTTAGTCTTTTGATGTGATTTAAATTAATAAAGGTAAATTGATAAGTCAATTTGCGTATATCAATGTTCATCATCATTGGATCAATATTCTATGAGCTACATCTATTCAAAATTGCATATGTATTATACATGTGAGAGAAATGAAAAATGATACCTATCATCCTGGATTATCATCGTGTAATCCAAGCATCTCCTAAAACTTCTTCAATTTCTCAGCTCCAAGTGCTTTGGTGAAAAAATATCAACAACTTGCTCATCTATCGTGACATGAACAAGGTCAATATCACCTAGTAATACCTTCTCTCTGATGAAGTGATAATGTACCTCAATATGCTTTGTTTTGGCATGAAAAACAGGATTCCGTGCTAACTATATGCTACTAAGATTATCACAATAGATGGTGATAGGCGTTTGCACCTCCACACCCAAATATGCAAGTACCATCTCAAGCCATGATGCTTCACATGCTACCATTGCAACACCTCTATACTCAGCCCCTATATTCAACAAAGCAACACTGTTTTGCTTCTTGCTTCTCCATGTAATAGCTGCACTCCCAATTGAGAATAGAAAGCCACTAGTAGATCTTCTATCTGGAATGCCACCAGCCCAATTTGCATCGATGTATCCATGAACTTGCAATTCTACACCAGCTTCATAAAACAATGCATAATCCAAAGTAGCACTCACATAACATAGAGTGTGCCTCAGAGCATGTAGATGTGGCTTCCTAGGAACCTACATAAATTGACTTTCAATTCCAACCTTGTAGCTTAGATCAGGCCTTGTAATTGTGAGATATCTCAAACTTCCCACAATTTTCCTATACATAGTAGCATTTTCCAATGCTTCACCTAATATAGTATCCAACGTCAAATTCTGATCTAATGGCATAGAAATTGTCTTACAATCAGCCATATCATACTTTTGCAACATTTTCAAGGCATATTGCTTTTGCCACATCCATGTACCTGTTTCTGTATGTATAAACTCAATGCCCAAGAAATAGCCCAACACACCAAGATCTTTCATGTAAAATTCCTACATAAGATGTTGCTTTACCTCGTTAATGCTTTCTTCATTATCACCACCTATAATCAAGTCATCAACATAAATAGCCACAATCATGATGCCATCAACACCCTTCCTTGTAGAGATGGCCAAATTAGAAAGTATTTGCAGAAACTTCCTTTGGAGGGGGGACCACAACAGGACGAGGATGCCTAAAATCAATTGGTCCATTTGCACTAGCCAAAGGGATAGTGGGGGCCTTGGTATTCTTGACATTGGGTGCATGGCTAACAAAGTTACAGAAAAATGGGTGATTAAGGCATGGTGCAATCGAGAGACTTCATGGGCCAAATTGATCTTCAGAAACGAGAACGTGTTGACTTTTGTGGGATTCCCTAATTGGAAAAATCTTGACATTTTGACCCTACTGTTGTCTTGGATCTCGGTTTTCCTGAAAGGCTCAAATCTCCGGTGCTCCCTATGGAAGAGTTGGAATAAAGTCAAAAGCTTCATAAGAATTAGCGAACAATGGAAGTGGGCAGCCGGTATCAGATAGAATGACTCTATCGGGTTTCTGATCCATGGCATCAAGAATGTGGAATCCTCGAACATTCAAAGCACTAAGAGGCTATGGAACAAGGGCTTCAAAAAATGGAAATAACTCTAGAAGCAAGACACCAACCAATGTATCAACTTTGAGGACATTGATCCTAGTGTAAGGATTATCTATGAAAAATGGAATATTCACAAAGTAGATGACTTGCCTAGGACCACTCAAAAGTCCATCTTCTCATGGGGCATCACTCACCAAGTCCGCTAGGTTTTAGATGGCACAATGGTAATTGCCTTACAAAAATCCTGAATATCAAAGGAAACATTGACTATCAGGTCAACCTCATCAAGAAGTGGTGCTTGTCATGGACATAGCTTTTGTGGGATATGGAGTTCATGGCCATATAGCACCCTCTCATAGAAATAAAAAACTCTATCCTCTTATGGCAAACTCTTCATTGGGGAATCTGGATGAACCTAAAGGCTAGCAAAAATTGTGGGGCGCCTCCTTGGTGCAAGCTTTGTTGTCGATCTATTGAGGATGTTTTTCACATCTTCTTTACTTGTCCAAATTCCTTCAGGCTCTAGCAGATTGTCGGAAATGTTGCGGATGTGTGGTATTCTTCTTTTACTCTGATACCACTCCTTTACGACGCGACGAAGGCTGAGCCTTGCGAAACCGCCACGCCGAAGAAGAACTAAGCTAGAGTGATTCAGAACACCTCTGTAATCAATCAATAGCTTAGCGAAGTCTAGCGCTCAACATATAAGACTGCGCTCTAATTCACTGGAAAGGTTGCACCGAAATTTCATCGGACTGTCACTGGACTGACATCGTAATCGTACCGGAATTGTACCGGAATGAACTTCAAATATATTTATAATTACTTCAAGTGAACATACATGAAGTAAGGAAGTGACGCAAAAGCTTCCTTAACTTACTGAACACTTCCTGAAGTTTAAGAGAAAAAACTCCACCAGTTCAGACAACCTCTTTCCGGTCACACTTTGTACTGTGTATAGATATCTTTTCTACCGGAAACTTTGATCAACTGAAAGTAGAGAAGTCTAGCTACAGAATGAGCTATCTCTCACACAAAACTTCGCATTATTCTGCGAGATCTACTTCGTTCTTCTACCAGAAAATACTTTTACAGTAAGAACTGCAACTGACCGAGAATGCGGTTACTGAGAAAACGTTAACTGTTAACTAACTTTAAAACATACTCTGTTTCTTCCGCATACAAACAGTACACACAAACATCCACATGAACATGTGTTTTCTATTAGAGAAGATGTGTACAAGTGAGCGTGGCCTCTTCTTGCTCAAGCTACAGAAACTCTCCTATACTGAGTAGTTTCTTATTACCATCTCTCTCAGATGAATACCCGATATCTTAGGCTTCTCTTATTCATCTATACATACACAATCTCTGGCGTCTTCTTCTACACACGCGATCTATGGCGTCTCCTGTCTATAACTCTGCGTCTCTGCGCATCTACTATATTAACTCTCTATCTCTCTCTCTCTGAGTCTTCTCTTCTTCATCTTCCATCCTTGGTATATATATATACACTTTCCTTATGCGCTCTTCCTGCTCCTGTTCTTTTAATGCGCCGCACACCGAAATTTTATTTATGCGCCGCACACCGCGTACTGACATCGCACACTGTACAACTGAAGGCTTTGATTTTCTGAAGATTCCTCCCTTCTTTTTCTCCCTTTTTTCGTTTGTCAAATTCGTGAGTGATTCTTCAACAGCTCCCCCTCAATCACTAATTTGACCTTTTCCGGTCTTTCATATATCTTCCTTTCTTTTATACCTGCCATTTCTTTGAATCTGTTTGTCTTCGTTCCATCCAAACTTTTTGTCAGCATATCTGCAATCTCATCCTTTTTCGGTGTGTATACAATTTCTAACTCCTTCTCCATTACCTTTTCCCTCAGGAAATGATACTGAATTTCTATGTGTTTTGTTCTTGAGTGAAACACCGGATTCGCTGCAAGATATAGAGAGCTCATATTATCTCCATGTATGATAGGTATACCTTGGTCAATCCCCATGCTTTTGAGCAAGGTCTGCATCCAGATTATTTCTTTGGCTGCTTCTACCAGTCCTTTGTATTCGGCTTCTGTTGACGATAACGCTACTGTGTGTTGCTTCTTTGAGCACCAACTTACTAGCTTGTCACCTAGGTATATCATATACCCGTGTGTTGATCTTCTGTCATCTTGGCTTCCTGCCCAGTCTGAGTCACTGAATGCTCTCAGCTTTATATCTGACGTAAAAGGATAATATAATCCTTCTTTTATAGTTCTTTTAATATATCTAAGAACTCTTTGTCCTGCAACCCAATGTTGCTCTGTCGGACAATGCATAAACTGTGAAAGAACTCCCACCGGATAGCTGAGATCCGGTCTTGTTAGCGTAGCGTAGATTAAGCTTCCTACTAACGATTGATATTTCTTCATATCTTTGAACTCTGTACCACTATATTTACTGAGTTTATGATTTACTTCAAGCGGTGTTGAGGCTTCTCTGCAATTCTCCATATTAAACTTCTTCAGTAAGTTTAGGAGATACCCTTTTTGCGTAACATATACACGATGATCTGTATATGTGATTTTCATACCTAGAAAGTATGATAACTTTCCGAGGTCACTGATTTTGAATTCCTTTTCGAGTAGTTTCTTCACCTCTCGGATTCCTTCATCTGAGGTTCCTGTGATTATTATGTCATCTACATAGATACAAATGTAGATCATTCCTTCTTCTGTTCTTTTGATGAGTAGGCTTGCATCTGCTTTTGAACTTTGGTATCCAAGCTCATTGAGATACTTCACAAGTCTGTAGTTCCAAGCTCTTGGAGCTTGCTTCAGTCCATAAAGTGCTTTTCTTAGTCTGCACACATGTTCTGGATATCTGGAATTTACAAACCCTTCAGGTTGTTCCATGTACACTTCATCAGAAATGTATCCATTCAGAAATGCGTTCTTTATATCTAGCTGACTTAGCTTCCATCCTTTTGATGCTGCTATAGCAATCACTGTCCTTATGGTTGACATCTTTGCCACCGGACTAAACGTCTTGTCATAGTCTATGCCATGCGTCTGAGCATAGCCCTTGATAACCAGTCTCGCCTTATGTCTGGCTATCCTTCCATCTGCAAGTTTCTTAACTTTGAAAACCCATTTATTTCCGATTACTTTCTTACCTTTTGGTTTCGGAACAAGTTCCCATGTCTTGTTCTCCTCTAGTGCGCTGAATTCTTCCTTCATTGCTTCTTGTCATTGCTTCTTGTTTTTAGCTTCATCATAGCTCTGAGGTTCATCATCATCTTTGATCATATATGCATAATCTTGCTGAGTTATATAAGATGTATCATATGAGTACCTTTCCGGTTGTCTTCTTACTCTATTTGACCTCCTTAGCTCATATTCTTCGTGTGCATCTGAATACACGTCTTCATCTTCGTTTCTCATACCTGATCCGGTCCTGGACGTACTTGCCTGCGTATAATCTTCATCTTTATTCTCCTGCATGATTGATTTACCTTTCTCCTTTCTTTTTATCTCTTCTTCAAATTCTTCAGCTGTATGACTCTGATCTGCATACCAACTTTTCTATTCATCAAATGTTACATCTCTGGAAACAGTAAATTGTTTGGTTAAAGGACTCCATAACCTATAACCCATCTGCTTTTCATCATATCCGACGAACACATATTTTTCTTCTTTCGGTTCAAGCTTATGTCTCAGTTGAGACGGTATATAAGCATAAGCGACTGATCCAAACACTTTACAATGATCGAGTGTTGGCTTCTTCCCCCACCAGGCTTCATAAGGGGTCATTCCTTCTAACGCTGTACACGGTAATCTGTTTACCAAGTACGTAGATGTATTTACAGCTTCAGCCCAAAGATAATTTGGACAATTTTTTTCTTTCAGCATAGCTCGTGCAAACTCGACTAGAGTTTGGTTCCTTCTTTCTGCTACACCGTTTTGTTGTGGTGTATATCTGCAAGTTATTTCTCTCTTGATGCTTGCATTCCAAAGATAGTCATTGAATTCTCGGGAGAAGTACTCTCCCCCTCCATCAGACCTCAGTCTTTTAAGCTTTCGTCCGGTAAGCCTTTCAGCATATGCATGAAAATGCCTGAAGGCTCCAAATACTTTTGATTTCTCTTTCAAAACATAAAGAGTTATCCACCTTGTTGCATCGTCAATGAATAAAACATAGTACCTTGATCCGCTGATTGATCCTTCTTTCGTTGGCCCCCATACATCTGTATGAATAAGCTCGAGTACTTCATCATGTTTGAATCCTTTCTTCTGGAAAGGTAACCTGTGGGCTTTTCCCAACTCGCATGCTTCACACTTGTGAATCATATGTTGATTCTGTATATTTGGTAATCCCAATACTGACTGATTCGTTATAATAGCTTTAATTCCTTTTTCATTGAAATGACCCAATCTCTTATGCCATAAATCAAGTTCTGTAATTACCTTTTCATCATGTGTGAGCAACGCTTGGCCAATGTTCCCTTGTACTCTTAAGGTAAAGAGTCTGCCTTCTTTCTTTCCAAAAACGATCTGGTTATATCCGTTCTCGGGATCTTCTACAAATACACCTTTGTTTGTAAATCTGACCTGAAAACCTTTCTCAACTATCTGTCCCACGCTAATCAAATTTTTCGGTATTTTTGGAACATACAAAACATTGGTTAGCAAATCTGCTCCACTCTTGCATTTCACTTTTCCGATTGAGTGTACACTATGTCTCGTATTGTCACCTGTTTGAACAGTATGACTAGAACTACTTTTTTCTAGTTCTGACATCAGTTCTATATTTCCTGACAAATGATTAGAGCATCCAGAATCAATGTAAAATACCTTTAGATCTTTGTTTTCCGATGTGCTGATAGAGTTCATCATCAATGATGTATGACTTTCATTCTGCATGTCGTTTGCGTAGTTGTTGTAGGTGGTGTTGTAGGATTGATTCTGTCCCCAACTTCTTACTCCACCTCTACCATAGCCTCCTCTTTGATTTTGTCTTCCTCTTTGATATCTTCCACTTCTCCCTCTGCTATTACTGTTTTGATTTTGATTTGATCCTTGTTGATTGTGCCAACAATCATGAGCCAGATGATTACTTAGTCCACAAATCCAGCAAGCTTTCTTGTTGGTATTCTGGCTACTTCTTCCTCTTCCAAAACCTCTTACTCTTCCTCTGCCAGTGCCTTTACCTCTTGCGTAATAGGCCTGAGAACTCGGCTCTTCTTCGTCTTTTGACTTACCTTTGTCTTTCTTTTTGTTCTTCATGTACATTGCAGAGCTTTGTCCTTTATCTGTATCTCCTTTTAGGTCTTGCTCATATGTGAGCATCAAACCAAGCAACTGATTTAAATCTGGCACAAAATGATTTAAAGAAAGTTCAGTTGATAGTACGAAAGGTTTCCACCTTTCATCTCCTCTCAAACCTATGAGCACTTGCGCTATCAATCTATGATCTTCGACTTCTTCATTTATGGATCCAAGACTATCTGCTAGATCCTTCATTTTAGTGACATAGTCACTTATGCTTTGACTCGACTTCTTTCTGAATGTCGTAAATTCGGACCATAAACTAGCCTTTCTAGCTTTCGTAGAATTTTCGAAATGATCTTCCAACGCACTCCATATGTCCTCTGCTTTCTCCAGACCTCTAATGTGTGGTAGTAGATGATCTGAAACAGTGTTGTAAATATAGGCTCTTGCGGTTGCATCTTTCTTCTGCCACAACTTCAAAGCTTCTAACTCTTCTTTTTCCGGTTGACTATCATCTTCGAAGGTCGGCTTCTTTTCTTCTCCGGTCACGTACATCATTAAATCCTTACTCATTAGTAAGGCTTCCATGCGCATTACCCACGCGGGATAATTATCTCTGTCCAACTTATCAATAGTAACGTGGTCTGCCATGATCTTCTTGTTCCTGTTACTTCCGGTGAGCTTTTGAGAATCTTTCTGCTCTTCAGAATCTTTCTCGTTCTGGTTCCACTTGTTGTGGTTAACCTCCTCTGTTTCCAATAATGGTGAATGCTCTGGGCTCTGATTAGATATGCCTAGCTCTGGCTCTGATTAGATACGCCTAGCTCTGACTCTGATTAGATACGCCTAGCTCTGACTCTGATTAGATATGCCTAGCTCTGATACCACTTGTTGCGGATGTGTGGTATTCTTCTTTTACTCTGATACCACTCCTTTACGACGCAACGAAGGCTGAGCCTTGCGGAAACCGCCACGCCGAAGAAGAACTAAGCTAGAGTGATTCAGAACACCTCTGTAATCAATCAATAGCTTAGCGAAAACTAGCGCTCAACATATAAGACTGCGCTCTAATTCACTGGAAAGGTTGCACCGAAATTTCATCGGACTGTCACTGGACTGACACCGTAATCGTACCGGAATTGTACCGGAATGAACTTCAAATCTATTTATAATTACTTCAAGTAAACATACATGAAGTAAGGAAGTGACGCAAAAGCTTCCTTAACTTACTGAACACTTTCTGAAGTTTAAGAGAAAAAACTCCACCAGTTCAGACAACCTCTTTCCGGTCACACTTTGTACTGTGTATAGATATCTTTTCTACCGAAAACTTTGATCAACTGAAAGTAGAGAAGTATAGCTACAGAATGAGCTATCTCTCACACAAAACTTTGCATTATTCTGCGAGATCTACTTCGTTCTTCTACCGGAAAATACTTTTACAGTAAGAACTACAACTGACCGAGAATGCAGTTACTGAGAAAACGTTAACTGTTAACTAACTTTAAAACGTTCTCTGTTTCTTCCGCATACAAACAGTACACACAAACATCCACATGAACATGTGTTTTCTATTAGACAAGATGTGTACAAGTGAGCCTGGCCTCTTCTTGCTCAAGCTAGAGAAACTCTCCTATACTGAGTAGTTTCTTATTACCATCTCTCTCAGATGAATACCCAATATCTCAAGCTTCTGTTATTCATCTATACATACGCGATCTCTGGCGTCTTCTTCTACAGATGCGATCTATGGCGTCTCCTATCTATAACTCTGCGTCTCTGCGCATCTGCTATATTAACTCTCTATCTCTCTCTCTCTCTGAGTCTTCTCTTCTTCATCTTCCATCCTTGGTATATATATATATACACTTTCCTTCTGCGCTCTTCCTGCTCCTGTTCTTTTAATGCGCCGCACACCGAAATTTTATTTATGCGCCGCACACCGCGTACTGACATCGCACACTGTACAACTGAAGGCTTTGATTTTCTGAAGATTCCTCCCTTCTTTTTCTCCCTTTTTTCGTTTGTCAAATTCGTGAGTGATTCTTCAACAAGAAAGAAAATTAGACTTCAGGCACATATCAACTAGAAACAAGCACTACTCGGTGAAGCATTCTCAGTGACTCTTTGGAATGACATCAGAGGGGAGGTCCTCTAGAACATTTGGCAAGAAAGATGTGCTTATAACTTTGGTGACTCCCCCAAAGAGTGGTCGATTGAGAAATCATTTTTCCTCCTCGGTAAAAGAATCAGCAATTGTAAGAAATCCCCCCCTTCAGACATCATAAAGTGCTCCTTCTGATCAACAACAAACTTAAACCCAAGTGGGCCCCACATGAGGGTGATGAGAGGGTGATTAACCTTCTTTGTAATGCAATCTAAACTTTGTAAGGCCCCCCTGCTTTTTAGGACTTAGGGGATCCCGTGTGCACTAGTCCCCTTCACTTGTACCTTTCTTTTCCTTTTATTTAATACAAGTCCGGGAGAGTAGGATAAGGCGGAACTGATCTGCATCACACATAGAAAATCCAATGGTGGTTTAGTAATCAGCAATCCTTGCATGCAATGTATGAGGAGCTTGCTTAAGCCCATACAAAGCCTTTTGCAACCTGCAAACATATTCTGGGTGCTCTGAATCTATACTTCTTCTTGTAACTCACCATGTAGAAATACCTTGTAAACCCACTTGTAGCCTATGGGTTTCTTTCCTTGTGGCAATGGAACCAGTTTCCATGTATCATTTTCATAAAGTGCAGCCATCTCCTCATCCATAGCTTTTTCCCAATCAGCATTTCCAATTGTATCTTCAAAACGAGAAGGTTTAGCATCTTGTATTACCTTTTTCATGTAGGCACAATGATGAGCCATGTATCATATGTGAATCATTGTAGTGAGTTCCGCATCCTCTCGAATCTTCTTGGTCTTGGGTCACTTCTCCTTGTATCATTTGCATGTGATTTTCTTACTCCAGGAGTCTTCATAGAGGGAAATCCAAGCTCCTCATCAAGGCTCTTTTCTGAACCGCTTGAATCTCCATCAATGTCTTCAAAACATGTGCATGTTTTACTACCAGCAAAAAAAAATTCTTTACCTTTCTTGGATGTATTTGATGACTTTGATGGGCTGAAATTTCCATGCAAACTTCCCCTCCATGGATTTTAGTTGGAGCTATTGCTTGGTGATACATCTTGTCCACTCAAAACTTGAGATTCTACACTTGTTTTTTCAGCATTTTCTTTGTCATTTGATTCAAGATTAAGTCCATCTTCGGGATCTGCATAGAAGCTTGACCTTTGATCAAACACCACATCTCTGCTTACCTTCCCCTATCGTGTGAGTGGGTTATAACATTTATACCGCTTTCACTCAAGTGAGTATCCAATGAAAATACATTTTTCCTTTTTTTTGGATCAATCTTTGTCCTCAACTCATACGGAACATGTACATATGGAACACAACCAAATAATCTCATATGTCTTCTCTTGAGGTGTAACTTGATGTAAATCAGTAGTTGGAGTTTGGTTCATGAAGTATATAGTAGTATGTACAAGTTCTACCCAATAAGAATGAGCCATACTCTTTCTAGCTATCAAGGCTCTTGCTATTTCTGCAATATGTCTATTTTTGCGTTTAGCAATGCCATTATGTTGTGGTGTGTACCTGCATGAAAACTGATGTCAAATTCCATGACTTTTAAGAAAATTGTTGAGCTCATTTGACCTGTATTCACCTCCTCCATCAGATCTTAATATCTAAATATACTTTCATGTCTTCTTTTCCACCATAGCCTTAAAATTCTAGAAGTAAGTGAAGACCTCACTCTTCTCTTTCATCAAATATACCTTTTCGTGTATGATCATCAATGAAAGTAACATAAAGCCTACAATCACCCATAGATGTGGTCTTTGTAGGACCCTAAACATCTCTATGTACTATTTCTAGTACATTCTCACTAACATGCTTGTCATGCATCTGAATCAACATATCAGACATTATCATTCAATTTTGAAACACCAGCACACATCGTATACATCATGTGATGTTGAACCATGAACAACTTCTCAGAATCATCTGTACTTGTGGATGCATAGTTATTTTGTTGCCTTCTATTATTTTGATACTTCAACCTACAATCACATTCAAACTCTCTAGGTTTACCAGAATTCTAGCATCCTTTATTGTCTTTACCTGAACCATTTCTTTGGAAATTTCTTTGACCTCTTTGGCTCCCCTTTCCTCGAAACTGTCCTCTTCCTCCTCATGATTCTGTTGTTGACCTTGGTCTTGGTTATTGTGTCCTCTTGGGCCTCCGAAGCCTCTACCTTTGCCTTTTCCTCTTCCAGCATAGAATACCTGCTCAGAACTAGGTTTTCTTTAGGAGTTTGAATCCTCACCAAGACTCTTTCCTTCAATAATGAGCATAGATATACCAAATCAGTAAAATTGGGAATATTTTCCCTAGTCTGTATAGAAGTTTTGAACTTCTTATATGGAGCTCCTAAACCACGAAGGCAAACTTCCACCTTATCATCATCATCTACATTCATGCCAATAGATGCAAGTGACTCACATATGCTTTTGATTTTCAAAGTGTAGTCACTTACAAACATGCCCTTTTTCTCTAGTGTATGCAACTCATTCTTGAGTTGCAATTTCCCTGCCTTTGTATTGGTCTCATACAATGTGACCAAACTGTTCCAAGCCTCTTTTAGTGTCTTGGCATCCTACATGTTCCCAATCATGCTATCATGTATGCTAACAGATAGCCAATACATTACCTTTCTTATTCCCCTTGATGCTCTTAACTGGTATGTAGTCCGATTCCTCTTTGATAATTGTGGAGCGTTTTTGTTCTCTCCTTCGATATACTTCCAGTAACCTTTTCTTATCAAGAAATTTGTCATCCTGAGTCTCCAAGCATGGAACTTGTTCTTTTCGAGCTTATCACTCATACACTCTTAACTGGTCTATAGCTCGATTCCTCTTTGATAACTACGGATCGTTTTTGTTCTCTCCTTTGATGTACTTCTAGTAGCCTTTTCCTTGCAGACCATTCTTCATATGCATTTAACTGGTCTGCAGTCCGATTCCTCATTGATAATTGTGGAGCATCTTTGTTCTCTCCTTCGATGTACTTACAGTAGCCTTTTCCTATTAGGAAATTTATCATCCTAAGTCTCCAAGCATGGAAGTTGTTCTTTTCCAGCTTATCACTCATAAGCTGACTCATTCCACCTGCGTTTGCCATTTCTGTAGCTATTCATAACACTGCAAAGCACTAGAAGTAGCACTTCTTCTTGAACACTATCACATTATGACATGATAGTTCGATCTCAGAAAAACACAGTTTTTGTGTATCAAATGTTACCCTTCATGCCAATGTTTGTAGCAATGTGAGGTCATTTGTGAGTCCCACTTTCTCCATGCCTTCCCACGTACTCTTGACCGTTGACCTTCTCCACGAGCTCTCTACAGCCACACTAGCTCTAATACCATGTCATGAGGAAGGTGATAAGGAAGAGAGCTCTCACACACAATCTCACAATCAAGGAGAAGCACACACACAGATTGATTGAGGCAAGGAAGAATGATCTTCTTCTTCTTCTTCTTGTGCTTCTTCTTCTATTACGTAAAAGGAATGTACACGAATGACCTAAAAATAGGAATAAAAGTGCAATATATAAAGAACAATACATAAGGAAAATCCTAATGTCTGCGGATGAGTGAGCTCACAAGAAACAAATGTGCCATCACTGTTAGTAGATAAATCTAATGAAGCTCACTGAAGTGTCCTTGATATATACCAGCCTGACCACTATACATGTTAGATAAATGAAAAATGATACATGTCATCCTAGATCATCACATGTTGAGCTTGATATCTCAACATGTTGCCTAAAAGTTCCCTCAAGTGAGGGGAATCTTTGGCTAATCAATCTCTCCAACTTAACTTCCTGATTTGTACTAACAAGGTTGACGGGTTAGAAGATCCTTATGATCATGTGGTTGAGTTCAAACAAGTGTTAAGAGCTGAACGGGTTGAGAAATTGTTCACATAGTTCGAGGCATTTGGTTTGACTCTTACAGGTACTACCTTAGCTTGGATTCAACCTCTAAATAGTAGCAATTACCAAAATATAGGTCAATTGCTAGAAGCATTCATTGTAGAATTTTCCAAGAGTGGTATCAAGCATAACACATCATCCTTGCCATGGATTCAAGCAAACACCCCAAGGAACAGTGCAACCTGTAGGAAGACAGTTCAGATAGTACTTAGAAAGATGCCCTATTCCAGAGTTATCCACACCTGCCAAACAAATCGCCTTGTTTTTAGATGGCTTACTTAGCACCAAGTTAAGATCATATGTGTACTTGAAAGAGCCTAGATATAAAAGAGTGTGTGTGGATGTGCTTTGACATAGAAGACAACTTGGGTGAGGAGTTAGAATTGTCCAAACTCTATAAGGATTGAGACAGTTCTACTAGTCATACTTCTCAAACCTCCACTGAAATAGAGGAGATAGATGAGTAGGTTGCCACGAAGCTAGGAGTTCAGAATAGACAAAAGTCGAGGGTCACCTCATTGAAGCGATGTTGCAACTGTGGAGGAGATCACATGGCTAATGTTTGCCTAATGATGGTTCAGCCCCAAGGAATCCCCAATGCTCCATATTGCACCATTGAGAGAAAATACACAAACCATATGGCTCAAGGTTTTCCATACAATATGTAGGCTTTTATACAAAATTATCAGCAACCTTACCGGCAAGGTAGGTATCAAAATCAATACCAACAACCATATTATAGGCCAGAACAGTAGTATCAGGCACCATATAGGCCACAACACATCCTAGGAGACCAACCACCACCTCCTACCAATGTGATTCTAGTTAAGTATGTAGTGGTAGAGGAAAACCCTACTAGAGCATTGGTGCTAATAACCCCTTTGGTCTTAGAAATTCTGACTACATCCATGAAGATAGTTCACAAGGTTATTACATAGAGTCACCCAAGCAAAGTGAGACTTATCCGTATCAATATGAGGCACTACTTATGGTACCAAATTGGGAGCCACAATACTCCAACGTCATGTATACAAATCCTAACCCTAGGCCTCAATCAAGACAAATGAGACCAAAAGCCCCTAAAGGACCATGTTTTAGATGTCACAATGACCATTTCATTTGTGAATGTCCCCACCCAACAGACCTGGGACAACGATAGAACATCACAATACAAGTGTTTTATCCCAAGTGCGGCAAAGAACATCTCCTGAGAGATTGTCCTAGGAACCCCTCTAGTGTGCCCAAGGTTACATTAATGAATCTGGTAGGCTTAGTGGTGGATTCAAGTTCAAGTAGCTAATGTGGCTCCTATATCGGCCATTACTAGGGCACAAGCCTTACAACAAGCTAAACAAGTTGAGCAAACAAAGCCAAGTGAATCACGAGAGCCTAGTAAGAGGAGAACAAGAACATGGAAGGATATTAGGGGGAAGGCCAATTGTAAGTGGATTAAAAACATATCTGAACTGGAAGAAATCTTGAAAGATGCAAAAACAAAAAAAGAAGATATTGCCATTCAAAATCCCCTACATGCCAAAACTCCATCCACTCCATTTCATCCGACCCCGACAGTAACTGTAAATAGACCACAAAGAGGGTCTGTTCTTGTAGATCCAACCCTAGAAGTCTTGGACATGATGTTCAAGGCCTACCACTCTTGACTTCAAGAAGGGCCAATAGCTAGAAACCTAGACAAGAGCTACCCTAGAGCAGATTTAGAGATTGAACATACCAAAATGTGCATGAAAATGCTAGAACTAGCTCACACTATGCTCGAGACCAATCAATTGTTGAATGAGACAATTTCTATCAAATTGGGTTTGCATTTCCAGGGCTTATTACAAAGACTAGAGCAAATGATAAACAAGCCACATGTTTCTTTACCTCCACAGGCTCAGCCAATTGTTGAAAGAGAAGACTTACCACCAACAAAAGTTTATGTTCCTAATTCCATGGATGATGGAACACCTCTTTCAATTGAACAATACTCTCAAGTGTTATTGCAAGAAATACAAGAAGATAAATGGGCCATGAGAAGGGTAATCCCCCTCCTATTCTTGAAATTCATAACCTTCATGATCAGTCTCCCCAAGACATTCCATCTATTTATGGAGACCAAGCTGAGCAACAAGAAAATTTAAGATTAGATTTTGAAACTAATTCTTTACAAGAGTTTCCACAATTCACATGCCCATGGGAATCTGAACCTCTTTAGATTAGAGCTCCCACAATACTGATAAGAAATGAAGACTAAGTGGTTCCAAGAAGCAGTGAAGTCATGAAGAACATGAAAGTTCACTGTCATCTCACCTTAGAAGAGCTATTCAGAGTAAAACCTAAGTTATGGAATCATGTGGAAAATCAAGTTCCAGAACTTGATTCCAACGTGTCAAAAGTAGGCTCTAAGCAAACGTCTCAGAGATACCTTTGGAAAAAATAGGAGAAATGAGTGAAGGTGAAGAAGGTAATACTTATCTTCCAATCACCTACCAAGGTTACACAACCAAAGCTATCTTAGATTGAAGTGCTGGTGTTGCAATTGCACCCACCTCCCTGTGGAGACGTAATGGGTTAAACCCGCATTAAGACCAACTAGAATGAAGCTTCAAATGGCTGATGGCATGTTCAAAGACCTCTACGATTGCTAGAAGGGATAACTCTAACGACTTGTGGTGTAGAGTTTGAACACATCTTTGCTATATGTGACTTTGGCAAAAATAACATCCATGAGATGATCCTAGGAAGGCCCTTCCTATGTTAATTACAAATAATACAGGATTGGGGAACCAACTTCTTGTACTTTGAGCACTTAGGGGTCACAACCAAGGTCAACTAAAATATTATACCTTGAAAGATGTACCACCCCTACATTAGAATCCTATCCACAAGGTTCTAGAAGATTCAAACTTTGTGCATTCTGAAAGTTCATATGATCCATCCTGGATGCATGAAGATACTCATTTGTGGATGTGCAAGGTTGGAGAGGAAGAGGAAAGACACCAAAAAGTTAGAGAGTAAGGAACATCTCCAGGATCTAGACCAATTAGAGACCTAGCCTACATATTGATGATCTTTCTACATGAGGAATTTGGGCCTAATGGTTGGGTAGAAATCTTAGCCACCATGGACATTGTTGTTAATGAAGAACAGTGGACACCTCATTGTGATGAGGAGGGTTATGATATCTCTGTGTTCATGTGTGAACCCTTGCTAGAAGAGTGTGAACCTAGTGAGTTCATGAAAGAAGAAAAGAATGAAGATGATTTAGAATCCATTGTGATGGATATAGTTTCTTTAATCCATAGGAGCATTATCTAGAAAATGTAGCAGTATTTATCCAAAAAGAAGAAGAACCTATCACCAGCATCAAAACCATAAATTCAAGGGAGGGAAGTAAATATGGTCAAAAGAAAAAGAAAAGAAAAGTAGTGAAAAAAGAAGAGGAGAAACCATTGATTAAAGTACCAAAGAATATCAAGAAATATGAATTTGAAGATCAAAAAATTTTCGTAGGAATGCCTATAAGAGAGGCCATCAGAGGAGAAGCATATGATAATAAAGAAAAGACCTAAAAAATTTTAGTAACCATTGAAGATAACGAAGAGCGATGTATGTACATAGGAGAAGACTTAAGTGCAGAAGAAGAAATAGAGCTGATAGCTCTTTTAAGGGAATATAGGGATGTGTTTGCATGGACCTATAGAGACCTAAACAGGGTAGATCTAGAAATATGTTCTCATAGGATCCCCATGATAGTTGATGCCAAGCCCTACACATATAATGACACTTGTGGTGCAAAAATAAATGAAGAAATTGATAGATTGATTGAAGCTGGATTTACCTATGAGATTGAGCAAACTGAATGGGTGTCCCCCATTGTAGCGGTGCCCAACAAGAATGGAAAGTTGCAAGTATGTATTCACCTCAAAAACATTAATTCTGCTACGATAAGAGATAGCTATTCGCTTCCAATCACCAAAACTTTATTAGAGCTTGTTGCAGGCAAGGAAGTTTATAGCTTCCTTGATGGATTTTTAGGTTACAACCAAGTAGCCATTCCCCAAAAGATCAACACAAAATATCCTTTGCCATAGAGTGGGGAATCTTTGCATTTCATGTGATCCCAATTGGGATCAACAATGCACTTGCGACATTCCAAAGGCTCATGTGTTATGTCTTCAAAGGGTTCTTGTGAAAGAGCCTAGAAGTATATGTGGATGATTTATGTGCTCATTCCCAAGAAATGAGATACCACTTTTCTCCCTAAGATTAGACCTATCAGCTTCCCATCTACCTTCAAGATGTCCCAATGACAATCAAAATGCTAGTGTCTGAACATGAGGACCTTACATAACTACTTATCTTGGGTCAAGTCTAGATGTATGACCATGCAGTAAACTTAAACATAAGGAGTCAAATTCTTCACGTTTGGGTACATGAACAATGCATTACATTAGAAATAGAGAATTGCCTGCTCATATATCAAAATTTCACACCTTCTCTTAGTTCTTCAAGGACTACTCTCAGCAAAGAAGAAGTTGTATGTGTCAAAAGCTCTATGATCCAAAAGGACTTAATCATGGAAGAACAAACTCAAAGGCATGAGGACCTTTCTCCTTTTTCAAAGACTAATGCAACCACAAGAGCTCCACCACAAAGGCAAGCAAAATAGCACAAAACAACTGCTATATCAAATAGACAAACAAAATTCAAAACGAAAGTACATCCATGCATGAAGCCAATCTAGGTACAAAAAGGAGAGCAATCACCAGCTTTGCCACAACAATTCCCATCCAAACAAGCCAACCATGCCAAAAGAAGAACCAAGCAACTAGGACAAGCTCAACCACAAGGTATCCGACAAATATGGGTGCCTAAGAAATTAGCTATAGCTCAACAAGGACAATTACACACGTGGGTACCCAAGAAAATCTTACATTCACAAAACCCTATGCTCTCCCACATGAGAAAAAGCTCAACAAAGAATCCAAGAAGAAGGAAGAGTCATAACCAAGCATAGAGATCGAAAGACGATCAAATAACCTCTTTGGCAATAGTAAGAAGACAATCATCAAGGATATGGGTTTGGAAGCCAAAAGCACCAGTAGCACCAACGGAACCAAAGACCCAACCATGCGGGGTACACAATTTAAGCAACCACCCAAGGATGAAGATGTCAAGAGTGACTCATATGTAGCCGAGCACTATTCTAAAATGGATCCCTATAAGGAGGAATGATCAATTGTCATTTGGAGATCTCATGGATACCTCCAAGAAAGTCTACATCAATGTCTACAAGCAACATTGAAAGCCTCAATGTGCAACAAACATGTGATTTTGGCATAACCCCATCTTTTGCACCATTGAGGTCAGGCATTTCCATGGTATCCATTAATATAGGGCCACCTTACAAGGCCATGCATAGACAGAGTTGAGAATCCTAGCCACATGAGACACATTTGACACATGTAAACTATCTTATTGATACTAACCACCTTCTTCTTGTTTTGTGACACTGTTCCTCAAAAGAGAGAGAGAGAGAGAGAGAGAGAGAGAGAGAGAGAAAGAAAGATAAAAGAAAGAGAGAAGAAGAAATAGGACCATGTGCTCAAAGAATCTCATCAGTGAACCATCAACAAGGACATTCATCAACAATGAAAGACAAGAAAATGGTCAATCATCATGATTGGAGTACACCACAGAGAGATGAACATCAACGGACATTTCACCATAGTAAGCATCACCTACTTGGGCAAAACTATAACCATGATGGATTAGGAAACCTCTTCGTCGCATACCCTTGAGCATTTACACTCAAGATCACAATTCTTGAACCCTACTTCTTTGAATGCATTCCCCAAGTATGCATGCATAGGGCCACATTACAAGGCCATGCACAAAGTACATATTTTTATAAATCCATGCATAATGCACTTACCCATCATTCATTCTAGGTCAAGAGTACTTGAATGAAAACTATGAAAACCCATGTTTACAAGATCTAGAGGAAATCAATATTACAAAATTAGTACCTATGGAGCAATGCACAGCTGACAGCTACTCAAAATCAACATTGCCAACCTCTTTTGAGCAACTACCAGTCCTCATGTGTCTGTAGATTGACATTTTTGAGGTGGATCTCCTCATGTCGGTACTTATCATTGTGCTAGAGTCACAAAGGGATGGCAATGGTGGGTCACTCAGAAGAAGATTGATGGGGCCATCGAGGGTGAAGGAGAAGGGCCAGGATATTGATGGATTAGAGGAGGGGGGGACAGAGTAGTTGTCTAGGTTAAAGGTGGGGAGAATGAAGGAGCTACCTAGGTATAGAGTGGGGAACCGGGTCGTGACAAGGAAAACAAATGATGTGGGGAGAGTCAAAGGTGCAGGACAAGAGGGGTATCTAAGTATGAGACCAAAGAGCTCTATGCAATAGCAACATAAGAAGATAAGGAGAATGGAGGGGGGATATGGCACTAGGAGGAACTAGAGCAACTTGGGTGGATGGAGAGATGGGCTAGCCATCTGAATTCACTACAAGGTCCAAACCTTAGCATCATTATACTCCTAGAATACAACTCCCATAACTATCATAACTTCCATAACTATCAAATGCCATTGCACTTCTCTCTCCTAGGGTTGATTCGTCCTAGGGTTCTCAAGTTCTCTCTTTAATTAGGCTAGTAGATCCTTAAGTTCCATGGACTACGAAAGGCTAGAAGACTTGAATCATTTTTGCAGAATTTGATCGAATCTTGTTGCTGTGATAATGAATTCATCAATTGTTGCTCTAGGAAGCACAAACTCATTTACCTTTGTGTTGATTAGATATTTGTAGTGGTTGAGAAAGTGACTTTTTGGAAAAAAAAGTGATGTGGAGGATATCATAATCTAGTCATAATTGCTTTGAACCTAGTGAAAAATTCAAGAAATGTGTTCGAAACAATCTTAGATTCTCAAATTCTTCAACAATGTTTTTAAAGGTATTTCCATGTTGGGATCGCTCTATGAAAACGTACTTCATTAGATCCCAAGTTATAAATTGGTTTTAACAATTCACTAAAACACTTGTATGCTAACCCTTTTATGTTGGAAAGAATATCAAAAAAGCATCTTTCCTCCTTATTAACACTCTTGTTTTGAGTAAAGTGAGAAACCTCTTAGCATGCTCATCAAGTTCTTTATGTACTAAACTTCTAAAGGAGGGAAACTTTATGTTTAACCAAGATAGTAGAGATTCTATGTCATAGGCCTTTCGATAGTGAAATAACTCATTTGGAACTTTCTGATATATGTTTAGGAGATAATTTTTAGAATGAAAAAGTAAACCATTTTATGCATATAGACAAAATTTAGGGACGAAAAGTTTTATATTCTCTCTCTAAAAATTGAATGTGAAGATGAAAGGACTAAGAAAAATGTCGTATGAGAGAAAGATAGAGCATGCTTAGAGAATAAAATTGTCTTTGTGAAATTTTTGTGAATCATGTTTGAAGTATGTCGTTTTGGGCTCTACATTTAGTTCACTCTAAGATAATGCCTTCATTTTACTCTCTCTCTCTACATAATTTCTAAACTTGTAGGGCTCAAAAGTGGTATTTGGAGGTGGATTTGAACCTAGGGCATCTCTATCACCATTGTACAGATCCAAGAGTTGAACATTTTTTGTCTGAGAGGCTTAAGTTGATTCCTCTCTATTTTTGAGTTACAAGACTTCTCTATTCCTATTGGAATCCGTGATTTGGACAAAATGGGTCATGCACACACTTACGGATATCTTCACGATACATCTTTTTGTTGCTTTTCTTGTATTTTTGATAGGTACTACTAATGAATGCACTTGACTACTACAAACATATGATTTTGCAAAAGTTTTGCATGCAACATGGAGAGAGTAGACATTTGCTAAATTTTGTGGACCCCACACTTCCTTGGGGGATGATAAACTCTATTTTGAGGAAGATTTGCATCATCCTTCAAGAGGAGGCCAAAAATAAGAGAATCACCTTGTGATTGAGAGTGAGAGTGAGAGTGAGAGTGTGATTGAGAGTGCAAGTTTGAATGAGGTTTTGATAGCTTGGAGGTGATTGAGAGGTTAAGGCATCATCAAGAATCTATTTTACAAAGCTATATATCGATTGATTCTAATCTATAACACCATAACATCTCGTTCTCTAAGTCATATCTTGTCTACTCTTCTACATCATATTTTCTCTTGTCTTGTGTAATTTTTGTTTTTTTCTCTCTTCTAATATTCTTGAGTGATCAAAAGCTTGTGATTGGGTATAGCTCGTGACTAAGGAAGTGCTACATTCTAAGTCTATTTGGGTTGCAATGCTCCCTAATGATGATGCAAAGTAAGAGGGACTAGGTGATATATGCTCAACTATCCTTGTAGTTATGAGAGAGATACCATTGCTTGAGATTTGGGAACATATTTTGGTCATGATCTATGCATCCTCTTTCACGAGCTTAAGATGATTACCAAGAAAAGAAGAGTTACCTCTTCATATTGTATTATTTTTACCTTCTAAACCTCCTTGTTTGTCACTTGAGAATGGTGATTGGCTTTTTCTCCATGTGCTCAAGCTACCTCATTCCAACGGGTGTGCCAACTTTTTATAGGAAAATTCTTTAGGTTAAGGGCTTGAGTGTATGTAGGAGAAAAGTAGAGAAGAAGGAAAGAGACATGTTGCACTCCAAATTACTTTGTGCCTTGGTTGAGATATAAAATTAGAGTTTCTTTTGTTGTTAAGAATAAGAAAAGTACTTATTGTGCATAACACTTTTAATGATAAAAGTACACACAAGTACATCCAAGTACTTGTGCAATCAACCTCTATGCCACTTCTTCATCTTAGCCAAGTGGCTTGCTGTTCTACGCTTTTGCACTTAAGCCTATAATAAGTTTGAAGTCATGAGCACCTCTATTGTTGACATGCAACACCCTCTTGGTAGTACTATAGCCACACCATGGTTGCTTTCTTCTTGTGGAGATTTGACCAACAATACACAACAAAACCGTCCAATATGCAAATCACAAATCTTTGACTCTCAAGCTCTCCATTCTTTATCAGAGGTTCTGCACACTTTGCACTCTCTGTCTCTCTCTATGTCTCTTTGAATAGTGTATCCTTTTCTCATATATACCTTTCTCTCCATGGATCCCCCTTTTGCATATGCACACCCCTTAACTTGTATTACCAAGTCTATCCTAGTGTATAATAGTGTATCATCTTAGCATTGATACTGAAACCGAGTTTCCCACTTCTTGGTGTATGCATTTCCCAAGACTTGTATTTTTTAATGGTATGATTCTCCTACTTTTCTTCAATATTTTTTCATCAAGATCATCTTATGCACACAAAATGATATCTTTTTTTGTGCTATAGTGAATTTATAGAAACAAAGATTTTAGGGGGGGGGGGGGCTTACATAGCTTTTTTTCTCTTTATGTAGATTTGCAGTTTTGGCCTTGATTTCTCCAAAATCTACACATAAGGGAGGGTTTACCTGAACCTTCCAACTCTTCAAACCCTTCAAGACCTTCCAAATAACCCTTTGAAACCCATAATTGAATTTAATTGAAAGACAATTGTGAGCATACACATGTGCACTACCTTTATACCCACTCTCTAACAAATCATTGGCCACATGTGCACCACATCTAAACCTCCTTGACAAAAAAGCACCACACGAGGCTCAACATAGTTCTATACCAATTCAATTACTCACCTAAGGGGATAAATTTTGTTAATTATACTTGGGATCCTTACAAATGGTTATTGACCAAACGCCATGTTCTTATGGGACATTTGTTGTCTCTTCATAGAAAGATCTCATAGATTCTTTGTGTTCTCCTATGCTTTTCACTAGCATGATCATCCAATGTCCTCTTTGACTTTATTCAAATGGATCTTACAAACCTTGATATGACCCTTAAAATTTTCATCCATGATTAACTGTTTTGGCATCCAAATATGGCATTTCATGGGTGCTTGCCAATGTAGTTCGTAGTAGAGTTATCGAGCCTTTTCTCTAGAGACTTCTTATGCATGTTAGGTCACCTCTTTCTTGGTGATTGCCTCCATGGTAGGCTAGCCTAAGTTGATGAAGCAATGCACATGAAAATTTATTGTTCTTGTGCTTGATCAATTTTCTTTCGCACCAAAATTTGCATTAGTGTAGCAAAGTGGGTCTTGGAAAAGATGGATGTATCTTTTCATGATGCAACTTCGTCCTTCTTTTAGTACTACTCTACTCCAATTTGGAATTAATTTGTTCTAATAATGTTGGATCACATCGTGGTATGAATTGATTTTTTCAATACACCTTAGATAGCATCTAGGGGACCCAATACTTCTAGAGGTGTCTAACTATAAGAATTTAAACTTTTCTCCTATTTAACATGATACAAATAAGTAATAACTACAAAAGATTATCTAATTACTACTCATAAGTATTATCTGAATTCAATTAGTTCTATGTACAATGAGTCCTCAAATTCAAGTTCAATATCGATTCTTAATGATCAAAGCCTTCAACATATACTAGTTAACCTAGAACGAGGTGATCTTGTATATCATAATCAAGTTACATGTTTTTTATTTTTTTGAAATTTTCTTTGGTGTAAAGGGCAATTTTGCAAAAAAAAAAAGTAAATGACCAAAAGGAATTGAACAATAACTTTGGGCTAGAGATGTTTCTTCTTAGAAAGTGAATATTTATTACCATTCACTCTAGTAAATAGTGGAGCATGGGCATGGTCCAACCCAACAAAGTGATTATAAAGCCATTCTTGACAAGGGATCAAAAGTTCTTTATTATCACAAGTGAGGAAATCCATTGGCATACTTTCATTTTTTATGTGAAATGGAATTTTCATTTTGCCAAAGCATTGTGATTCATGTCCTCCTATGCTTGTAATGTAGGACACTATTAGTTGCAAATTATTTTGTAATATTGGTATAATTGAAAGTCTTATTGCATTAGTTTTTGCACATATATCAATGAGGACCTTGCCGATCTCTAGCATAGATTGTCCTAATTTTACTTAAATTTGTGGCCTTCTATCATTGATATCATAGGAAAGATCTTTCCATGTCACCTTGTGATCTTTCTATAGGATACTTTCTCTCTAAGAATTCTAATCATGAAGAATCAAGATGGTAGCCTTCATCACCATAGCATAGTTGGAGTTCTTGCTCATTGAAAACTACTTCCATTAGAACTAAGATTTCATTCTTATAATGTGAATCAAATTGATCATCATGCAACTCTAGTGGAAAAATATACATTGGTATTTTTATGTGTCATTCATGCAAACTCTCTATGCCTATATCCATTGATTGAAGCATCCATAGGTCGGAGCTTTCATTAATGCAAGATGGATAAATCAAATCTTGACTTGCCATGGAGGCTTGATAAAATATTTTGTGCAAAACATTCCATTGAAGAGGTGGCCCATCTTGATAAGAATCATTGGAAAGGTTGGTCTTCGTGGCATAGCTTTGATTTTGCAAATAGATAGCATTAGCTCCCTAGCCTTGAACAAGCTTAGCTATCTAAGGAATGGGGGTCCTATGAACATTTCAAAATTTCTAGCTCTACCAAAATTATATATTGCTAGTCTACGTGTAGACTCAAAATCACAAATATTGAGTGTTGTTGGAAGTGGGGTGGGCCCAAATAATAGTTAATCAGAGGTTAACAGGATCTTCCAACACATGAACCTAAGCATACAAACCTTAAGACTAAAAAATAGATGAGAGAGAGATAGAGAGAGAATAGAAAAGTTTCCAAGTGTATGGAAATCTATGATTATCACCTACAACAGCGAGTCGTAACAAATGAGAACTATGTCGTAAAAAGAGAACACTCTCGTCAAAAATCAAGCAAATGGCAGCTTATGTTTGAGATTCCTTTATACCAGTATACATATATTACAAAAATGAGGTGAAAACATGTGATTTTTGACATTTTTTGTCATTTTCTCATAAAAAAAGAGCTCAAAATGTAGTCAAAATTTCACTATATAAGGCATTGACATGTCCCAAAATGTATATGATAAGACATTGACATGTCCAAAATCTATATGATAGGACATTGACATGTCTAAAATCTATATAAAGAATGTAGAACTGAATAGTTCTTATACAAAAATAACATTTTAGACATATTTTTAATGGGTGGATATCTGATTGTTAGTCAAAATTGCTACAAAACATGGTTTCATTAACCAAACTACTTCGAGGCATTTACAAAAGCACTAAAAATTTCTGAGAGCTTCAATGCATCTCGCAACTTTGTCGATCTATGTCTACACCCTCATCATCTGATGCACTTGATTCAGTCTCATACTGTTGAGAGCTCTCTTCTTCTTCTTCTATATCCACAAGAGCTCTCTCTTCATCCACGTACATACCAAATTCTGCAGGATCATGCACAACTTTTCTTGTTTTCCTATGATTTCCTGTACCACATACATCTGGAAGCTTTTGTTTTATCATGTTGATGGTTGCTTTCCTCAAGTGACCTGTTTTTGTCAAGGAAAAATCATAAACAAGAATATCCACATCATCCATTTTAAGAGTGGATGTGCTTCGAATATTCTTTTTCTTTTTTGAACCTGTTCGTTTAGTATCACACACCATTTCTAAGTTATATTTACCTGTGAATGCATTACTACTTTTAGTGTAATACCAATGCACCATCAAAGCCTCTATTCTTCTCTGATCAATATCTTTAGTTATCTCTAAAACCTTTGCAATCCAAAATGGTCTGGTAGCCTCATCACCATCAGCAAGAACTGCAATAAGTGTTCCAACATTTATCTCTATTAAATTTCCTTGCCATCTTGCTTCTGCCTGTTTTGTCATCCTTCGGCCTACATAAATATTTCTTTCTGGTGGATGTATAAATCTTTGAAGTGCATCTGCATTACATGCTTGGGCCACATTCATGGATCTTTGTGTACAAAAATCCCATGTGAATGGAACATCAACTGGCCAGTGACCTGCAATTGTATACTGTATAATCTCTTCTTGATGATTGAAAAAGTCATCCCACCAAGATACATCTTGATCTCCAGCATATTTTTTTGCACGCTCAATATGTCTCTTCTTTTCAATGAGTGCATGCATCCAGCTTTTACTTTGATCAACCACATTTCCACATCTTTCTGTATTGTTTTTATCTTCATATGGTGATTGTTCTGCACCATACACTGTCACAGTAGACAAATTAGGCACCTGCAATAAGAATCTGCATCCCTCTTTAGGCTCCCACCCAAGAGAAGATGAATACTGCTTTGCAAATAAAAGGGTTATTTCATCAACCCTCCTCATCAAGAATACATGGTTGAAACTAATATTGTTCAATGGAGCCAAAACCTTAGCACTGTTATCAAGGCCCATTGAGCAAAAGTGCTTAAAGTCATAAATCTGTGTGAGGTGTTGAACTTCTGGTTTTGGAGTATATGCTTCTGAAATCAACTCAGATAAAATCGGAAGAGTAAAAGCATTGTTACGTGCCAACTTCTTAGAGAAAGTACTGAACATTTGATCAATGTGATCATGAGTGTGGCCAACCAGAAGGAAATTTACCTTAACCTTCTGAAATACCTGTTTTTCAACAAGCATGCTTAAATATCCAAAGATTGTAGAATTTTTATTCTCTCTTGCAGTATTATCTAGTTGCAAATATAGAGTTGGTGGCAAAAGACCCTTCCATGATTGCAAAACACGATGAATGACAGTAACTGTAAGGTTTGGATCATTATGCACATTCGGATATGTGAAGAAAACCTTGGACATTACAGTTCCATTGTATACCAAAGCACCAACCAAATGCATTTGCACAAGGAGTTCATCTCCAATGTCCTTAGGGATGCGATAAAAATGTGGCAAACAAGTTTTTTTTTGATCCATACCATCGATCAACAAACACATATAACGCTCCGGATTTCTGAGTGCTTTACTTCGATGATGAATTGCTTTCTTTCTCTCTAAAGCTTGACTCTCACGATGCTTGTTAAGAAGGTTTTTAAAATTATTCTTTTCCTGTGGTGTTGTAGCCCCTTTTGCCATGTTTTTCAAAGTGGCGCAAACTGAACATTCACCCATTCTAACTTTACGAGGAATAGAAACATTGTTAAACTCTTCCTTCCATAATCAAGTAAAGTGACGATACAACACATACTTCTCATTTCTATTTTCCATGTCTTCTCTATATATTTGAAATACCTCTCGACGAGTAAAGTTATCTGACAAGTGCAACCTTCCAGTTGTAGGCATAACCTCACAATGCAAGCTAAAATAGTTCATCATCCAATTCATTGCATGACGTCCAACAGATCCTTTGGTCCCAACATGGAACGTATCCAAAATGAGATCCCCATTCAAAAGCCCTTGTTGAACCCTATGTATTCTAAAATTTCCCACACCCATTGCAATTTTAAATGCAGCCCTACAACATCGCATCCCTTGACTAAAGAAACATTCAAAACCAACACGTGTTACTGACATGTTATCCTCAATCATTTGCATGTGAGAAACAAGGTATATATCCTGCCTTTCACTATCTAAATGGAGGAATTTTTCTCTTAGGTGCTTTAGTTTCTTCATTCCTAAATTGTACAAACATTTCAAACCACAACAATGCTTCACAATATCCAATGCAATCTGTCTATCTGAAGTAAGAAATTTAAATTTTTTTTGACTTACTTCACGAGGCCTTCTTTTAAATTGTAGATTGAGCTTGCTTTGCTTTTTCGTTGCTCCACATGCACTTGAGTCAGAAGGGAGATCAATGGTTGGATCAGATGGGAGATCAAGAGGTGCATTTGGTTGAGCAACATTGCACTGTGAATTGGATAACTTAAATGAATCAACAGAAAACATGGAACCATCAGCACGTCCTAAATCATAGGGATCATCACTTCTGTGGAAAGGATCAACTGAGAACAATGAATCCGAAACTGTATCAATATGAGCAGAAGAAGCTGATGCCCAAACATCCACTGAAAAGATTGAGCTCATCTTCACTGAGTTCACAGAAGACTGAAGATGAATGACCTTTTTAAATAAGTAGAAATCCGAGATCAAGTGAAGATGTCACATCAAATGTCACCTCAAGAAGATATGAAATCAAAAGTTTATTAAAGTACATTAAATAACATTAAACATCAAATTACATCAAATAACTTAATTACTCAAATATACACTAATAAGGGAACCAAATATTTGATTCACTTTTGAAATGAGAAACACAATTGATTTCTAACTAGATATGAGTCATTGAGTCTTAGCATTGTGAGTGAATCAAAATATATCCAAGTTGAGTTCCAACTGGATTATATATTAAAATTGTGTGTAGTAGTGCCATTGAAGACTAACAAGAAGAAATTTTACCTTTGGTACTAAATAAGATTTCAAGGATTAGGTTTCATTGTAGTCTTGGCTAGATCTCAAAGAGGTAGATGAAAGTTTATTAAAAAAGAATTATGTGTAAAAGAGGTACTTGGAATGTTTATTCATACATTGATTTTCCATTTCAGCAATGTGTTACAAGATAAATGTGAATATGAATTAAAGTGAGGAGGATAACACTATAAAGATGTCATTAATCTCCCATATTCAACACAACTTAGACTTGAAGTGTAATTTCCATGCAAATGTACATAAATAGTTGCAAGGTTCTTTACTTGAATGTTTATTCATACATTGATTTTCCATTTCAACAATGTGTTACAAGATAAATGTGAATATGAACTAAAGTGAAGAGGATAACACTATAAAGATGTAATCTCCCATATTCAACACAACTTAGACTTGATTTTCTCCCAAGCAAGAGATTCTAAGAAAAAATTTCTACATGAGATTAGACATCCTCATGTACATACCATACTCTTGCCATTGAAGTGTAATTTCCATGCAAATGTATATAAATAGTTGCAATGTTCTATGAATATTTCATTAAAGTGGCTCTGAAACAGCCTATTTGTGTGAGTGGTATTCCCTGGTTAGATTGGTTGACAGATATAGTTAGCAACTGGACTCATTCAGTTAGATCCAGTTAGTCTCTGGTTCAAGTTACCCAATAGCCTATAAATAGCAGAGGAGGAGATCATTCTCATTTTCAAAATCCACGAGCAATAGAGAGCAACAGAGCACAGACAGCTATGGAGCACAGAGCTCAGCATACAAGCAAGGCAACTATGATGGAGAAGAAGAATGTTGGCAAGAGTACCAAGAGGTAGGCAAAATCATACCATAAAAAAAGATTCCTAAAAGATTCCCTTTGTATGTTTGTGTAAAGAGTCTGCTTTCTAGGTTTTTATTTTTCTTAGCTCTAAAAATACAGATCCAATGAGGGTACAGCTCGATGCCTGGCATCGACATTTAGGTGTAAGTCGATGCCAGGCATCGACTTGAGGCTGCAAGTTGATGCCAAGCATCGACTTGAGGCCTCAGGTCGATGCCTGGCATCTACTTGCACCTGAAAGTCAATGCCAGGCATCGACTTTGTGTGCAAGTCGATGCCAGGCATCGACTTGCAGGTGCAAATTGATGCCAGGCATCGACTTGAGGCTTCAAGTCGATGCCTGGCATCGACTTGCACCTGCAAGTCGATGCCTGGCATCGACTTGCAGCCTCAAGTCGATGCAAGGCATCAACTTGCCTGGCATCAAAGTTTGCCTTAAAGTCGATGCCAGGCATCGACTTTAGGGTGCAAACTCGATGCCAGGCATCGACTTTTGGGTGGAAGTCGATGCTAGGCATCGACTTTTAGGTTCAAGTCGATGCCAGACATCGACTTTTAAGTGCAAGTCGATGCCCGGCATCGACTTGCACACAAAGTCGATGCCTGGCATCGACTTGCACTTAAAAGTCGATGTCTGGCATCGCCTTGAACCTAAAAGTCGATGCCTGGCATCGACTTGGGCCTTTGAAAACCACATTTACGTATGAGCTGATTATTCCAAGCGCCTTCAGGGATGCGGAGTCCAAGAGTGAGAGGCCCTTCAAGAAACTGAAAGTCACCATGGGCTCTGGTGATCAGCAATGTGACAAAGGCATTGGTCACCAAGCGAAACCAAAGAAACTTATTGTATCCTTATCCTCTGAGAAGGCCAGCAACCCGCTAGGAATATCCTCAGGTGGACAGAGTAGCATCAAAATTCCTGAGGATGATCCAACTATGAAGGATATGTCCATGGACGCTGAGGTTTTAAGGACAGATCGTCCACTGCGGGACATGACAAATCTGGAGTGGTGCCTTCAGTATGTTGAAGAGAAGAATGAAGTCCTTCTTGTGTTCGCAGGGGCATATGGGAGAGGAAAGATCACGACAACACAAGGTTTTCAGTATGGCCTTGTGTACAAACTGGATTATGAAGATGAGGATTCTGACAACCTCCTTTTCTTGGTAGAGACATCAAAAGGTTTGAGAAATGTTATATGCAAGATGGATTTCTTGTGCCCAGAGTGCTGTGTTCCAGATCGTCTAGCTGAGATATGTAGGGACTCAGTCAATCTTATCAAGGACTTGATGCCATGGATCCAGGGAAACATCATGCCAACACAACAGAAGATGACAACCCCTGAAAAGGCAAGGGGTAAGCAGAGCGTGCAGAAAAATCTTCAAAAGAAAAAGAAGAGAATTTCAGAAGAGGAGTCTTCTGACTCAAGCTCTAGCTCTGAGGACATAATTGTTGCACCTGGTGGAGAGCTTGCCTCGGGTGTTCTTGGTACTGAACAGAACAAGATGAGGGAGGATATAGCTAAAAGAAAAATTGTGAAGAAGGGGCAGTTGTTCCACCTGCCAATCAATATCATCCAGAGGCCACCAATAGATCCAATCACAGGGAGGAGGCCCCTTGACATCAGGGAGCCACACAATTTGCATGTGCAGAATCTTACGAAGAAAATGAGAATAAATCCTCATGCTACTGTTGTGCCATTCCTTGTCATGGTGGATCCGAATGAGTGCAGCTCTGTGGAAGAGTTCAATGAGGGTTTATTTGAGGAGTATACTTATTATGTGATTGGAGGTTCACACTCTGCAGAGGCCCGTAGACAGCTAGTGAAGGAGCACCCTACCACTTTTTTCTTTAGGTATGCAGAGTGTAAGATATATGCTGGTCTTACAACTGAGGAAGCCAAGCTTCTTGCTTGGGATCACAACAATGACAATGAGTAGAGGCAAAAAATGTCCTCCATAGAGAGAATTCGGTTCTTCCACCATGAATATGAAGATTGTCTTGTTAAGGAAGCTGGAAGAATACATCCCAATCTACAAAAAGCAATGCCTTATTGAGGTTGGAATTGCACTGGATGAGAATAGAAAGTCTGATGCCTTGAGGAAATATGATCCATGGTTTCAAATGGCATTCAGATCAGGTGAGATCTGGGATCTATAGGATAAAATTTTCACAATGTGGGAGAACAAGGAGGTCAAGGGCCAGAAGCAACGAAAGTCGAGGCCAGACCCACAGGTTGATCTGAAGGGAAAGGGAAGGAAAGCTGACCTCTCAATTGAAGAGGCTCCCGAGGACATGAAGCTGACACCATGGAGGGCCCTTCAAGGAATCAAGGATGATACATTGATCATATCAACTTTGTCAAGGGTAATCTCCAAGGACTTAAGCCTGGAGGAGGTGACTGAGCTCAATAAGTATGTATGTTATTCTCAGATCCTTTTTCCCTCCTCCCATGTTTCTGGTCTAACCTAGTCTCTTTTTAATTTCTGTGACTGTAGTCATAAAGTTTACATGAAGATTCAGGAGGTCATGATGAAGAGGCTGGGTTGCTTTTCTTGGACAGAGGTCCAAAGAGACTATCCAACCACATCATCCTACAAAGCTTTATCAGAATATTTCATCCTTTTCTGTGATTGGGTAGGTTCTCTTTCTGAGGTTGTGCCTGGTTTGCCATTAGGTTAGATGCCTTGATTCACCAAACCAATTTAATGCCAGGCTTTTAGTACGAATTCGATGCCTGGCATCGACTTACGGCTAAAGTCGATGCCTGGCATCG
This sequence comes from Ceratopteris richardii, assembly GCA_020310875.1. NCBI lineage: Eukaryota > Viridiplantae > Streptophyta > Polypodiopsida > Polypodiales > Pteridaceae > Ceratopteris > Ceratopteris richardii. The sequence goes on along the minus strand of CM035425.1, from coordinate 110,185,602 downwards.
ACCTGCAGCCAAAAGTCGATGCCTGGCATCGACTTGGGGGCATAATGGTCTAGATACTCTAACATATTGGCTATCCTGCCATTGTCTGGAGTGGATTGGTGGCTCGTATCCTATCAGATTTCCTTTCCACGAAGGGATATCTACTTGTTTAGAAGCCACTTAGGTGTTCTTCACATTAAACCTGCATTCTTCTATACTTTGATTACTCTTATTGCAAATTGCACAATATACTTGAGTCAGGGCACAATCAACAGTGATGTGATCTGCATTCCGACATTGTGGGCAATATAACTGCTATACCAGAGTAGAAACATTTTTTGAAACTGGGCTAATCTTTTGAGATCCCAAATTAGCCAGTTGTATTTTCCGGTCTACTCGTGTTGCCAGATCTATTATCTGATCTAGAGTTCTAGTTTGATCTAGTGTGTACATGTAGGTCTTTTCTTTAATAGCTGATTGTAATCCATCTACAAAAAATTCTTGTAGTATTTCTTCTAAAGGACACTTATCTGTAGGACATTACAACATCATAGATTTGAAGTCTAAGGTATATTGTTCTACCATTCCTTTCTGCATCATATATTGCAGAGTAATTAATGGCTCCAAAATGCTTTTAGCCATTTGCAAGTGCTCTAAGAAAGCTTCTTTTAATGCATCATAACTTGAGAAATGGTATGTGGGGTACTCTATATGCCACTTAACTGCATCTTCTGCGAGAGTCACTTGGAACACCTATGATTTATGGTCATCATCTATTAGGCCCTAGTGATTGCAAATGTATTGATTTTTGAATGTGCACAAATGCACATCGAAATCGTATTTATCGTGCCATAAAAGTGCATGTAATTTAATCCTCGGAGTGGATTTTGGCATGCCATCATATCATCAACTACTTCCAAGACATTGAGTTAGGTGAAACAGACTATAGCTAAGGCTAATTTTGATGGGGGTTTGCTATTGATACTTTGGCCTAATTCTATAGGGTATTCCTCTCCATGTTGCTAGCACTACAGGTCAGTTTCGCAGGATTGTCCTTATTAAACTGCATGACACAGACCTCAAAATAGTACATTGCATATTGTTTAGAGACTTCATATACACATACAAACTTCATAGATAAAGTGGTTTTGGCAATAGAAAGTACTCATTGATTGGTAAGATTGATTATACACCAGTCTACAATACAGTATGGTTGCACATCAACAGTAACCTCTCCTCTCTATGGACTCCCTAGAAAGTGATTCGGATAAGCCACTCGATATTTGAATCTAATAGATACTCTCTCATATAAGGTGTAGATCTCCATATCATCTCATGTGGAGCTCCGATATCAAGTATGCATCTAAAGAGCTGCTCACCAGGAAATGTGTCGAAGGCATTGCGGAATTCCATGAAAAAGCAGTATAATCTCCTCTTCCTCACTCTTCACTGATCGATCACACATCTCAGCATGAAGATGTTTTCTATGGTAGATTAATCTTATTTGAAACCAGCTTGTCCTAGGGCCCTGATACTCTTCCTCTAGATGACAGTGCTCACTCTGTCTCTAGCATTGCCCCATATAATTTGGCCAAATGGGGCCAATCATGATCATCCGATATGTAGTTAGATCCATAATATCTCCTCACTTATGAATGGGCACTATGGTGTGCTCTATCCATGAGTCAGAACCCTTCAACCTGTGCATGGTTGAAGAACTTAACAGTGAGCAGTACTACAGTCATGCATCCCTAAATGAGGTCCTTTTCTTGTAAAATGAACTAGTCATGATCTCTGCCATGATTAAGATGGGAAATGGCATGGCTCACCATAATGGGTGTGAAGAAGTAAGAGGTATTGGTGTGTGAGCTCTATGGCCTAGGAATGGGGGCTATTCTAGGATCTGTTATAGGCTTTATGCATAGCTATGCCAAATGCTTGGGTCTCGAATGGGAGTCTGTTGTCTCGTGTTAGTAGCTAGTGTGGATGACCACAATTTCTTGTAAATTTACTTTATAATGGGGAAAAAGGGTTTAGTGATGTGGAGATTCCAATAGTTTTTGAAGTTCATAATTCCCAATGTGTTATTGTAAATTCCAAAGTATGAATGGTGTGAAGGTTATGAAGAAGAATGGAGTGGTTCATTGTGATACATTATGCTACAAACATCTGACTTTGGAGGAAGATGCTACGAAGTGTTAGATTCTAGAAATTCTATCAGATGATTGCTCTGTACTGTTGATGTGCAACCGTACTGTATTGCAGACTGATGTATAATCAATCTTACTAATCAATGAGTACTTTCTACTACCAAAACCACTTTATCTCTGAAGGAAGATGCCACAAACTGGTAGATTTTGGAAATTCTGTTAGATGATTGCGTGTGTGTGATGCGTGTGGGGGTGTCTCCCTTGAGGGAGAGTGTGAGGTATGTGTGATCGGCCCCGATGGGTATGGGTGGGATGATGAATGAGGTAAGTAGATGGGTGGCCTCTCTCGATCCCATGATGTAATCTACTGTAATTCCTCTATTGTTTGTAAGTGAGTGTGGTATGCATGTCAATCCTCTTGAGGTAGGCTACTCAGCTATCCCATTATAGATAATGAGATTATGACGAGTGCCTAGTTCTGAGAAGATGAGTGCCATAATGAGTGTGTGTAGAGTCAGCTGAAGCCCAAGCTGTAGAATCATCCTCTATGGTATGTAGTATCTATGGGTCTTCTATGTCAAATATCTCACAATTATCATTGTTTGTCCTAGGATTGAAGTCTCCCATAAGGAAGACTTCCCTTAATGTAGATACTCTGTAATCTCTTCTGACAAGGAGGTGTGTGGTGAGTCCTCCTCTTGATCCATGATAGCGAACTATGAGAAAGAAGGACCAAAGTAGCATAATGCTATGTAGATGATTCACTATTGTGAGAGCTAGAGTCGAATCCAAAATTGTGTGGCCTTTGAGTCATGTGCGACTATCTGTAATCATAATGATGTCCTTGCATATCTGCACCTCTTACAACCTCTCTGGGTGTGTCCACAGATCTTCATTGCAGTTCCAAACTACAAGGTGTATCTCCTCGAGTGTCTTATAGGCCACGAATCTCTATGGAATGGCCTTGCCATCAATGATGACATAGTCATCTCTATATGGCACCTTCTTTCCTTCTTTTTGAGCTTGGTGTACTCTCAGCATGCATGCACGGTGATGTGCTACTTGCATGGGTGTAAGATCATCATCATCAAGGTAGATGGAGGGGGCCATCAAGCACTCTCAGAATCACCCTCTTGTGAAGAAAAGTAGATCTTACATTTGTGGAGGGGAAATGTAGAATGAGAGCTCTCTTCTTCATGGGGTCTCACCCCATTCTCGAAGACGTGATGAATGGAGTGGACTCCTCTTTGTAGCCGAGGATCTTGCATAGTGTCTTCCCATCGGACTTAGGGGTAGAGCCCTTGTTTTCTACAATGCCTCTAATGCATACATTGAGCCGACAGGCCTCTCTCATCTAATTTGCTTCCTCAAGGGTGGTGCATACGATGAGGGATTCTTCCTTTTGTGCTTCCTCTTTGGCTCCTTTTTTTATGTTCTTCTTCACTATGTTAATCCACTCTTCTTTGGTAGCTTCTAACTTGTTTTCCATGCTCATGGTCAAGGCTTTGGTGAGTTCTTCTTTCAAAGCTTTTGTCTTGTGCATATTATTATCCCTTGCTTCAGGTGTGAGAGAGACCATCAAAGTTTTGAGGAGCTCAAATTCCTCCATGCTTGCTCTCTCCTTAGCCCATTCTTATTGTTTTTCTTGCTCTCCTTCTCCAACTCTTCTTTCCCTTTCTTCAATGCTTCCCTCTCTTTATGATATGTTTCTACTTCTTTCTCAAGCTTTGAGAGGCACTTGATGATGGTGGTGATAGGGGATTCAACCATCTTCTTGTTCTCTTTAACTTATGATGAAGAAGGGAGCATGATCTATGCGCGATGGAGAAAGGGTGAGAGTGGCTAATAACTATAGACAAAAATTATTAGTGTGGGTGAGAGATAGAGAGAGAGAGAGAAATAAAGTGATAACAACATCTTTTGAAGGCCCAATTTGTCCTATGAGACAAAGCCATAGAGGGAAAGAAAGAAAGTAATATTAACATCTTTTGAAGGCCAAATTTGGCCTATGAGACATAACCATGTACAACTATAGTAACCCCTCTTAAAATGAAAAGGTACTCCCTACACAAAATTGTGTAGGTTGAATATGGAAATAACCATAGGATAGTGTAACAGGTGATTGAGAGGTAGTAGAGATAATGTAGTGATGCATGGAGAGATATGACTCTACTCTATAGATAATGGCCATCAAATACATGGGGGTCCAATGATGGGAGTGAATATGTATATCCTAACTAGACATAATGCTTGGGGGTGGGTGGAGTCTATGGGACATCAGTGGCATTCTGAGTGTCTCCCAAAGGAAGGCTACCAAGGTGGTGGTGGTGCACCTTTGTTCCATCATGTCATCATAGGCTATCCTAATGCATGAGATATCTTCTTGGTATAGTCGTGGTTGTTCCTATCCAGCTCTATGTGGTCAACATTTCTCTCTCTGTGCCAGTGCTTGATGGTGCGTGAGCCCTATACCTCTTGAAGGAGGGCTCATCTGATGTAGCCCATCTCACTGAAAGAACTGAGTGATGGTCCGCAAGGTAATCATTTGCGTTTGATGTGTGGGTTGTGGCACCGCATCTTTTCTTCCTTTATCTTGAGACTCCACTACCCCTAATTACCTCACACATAGCATCAATCCTTGAGAAATCAGCCATCAGCTCCTTCCCATTTACCATCCATTCTGGTCACACATGTCTTCCTAGGAATATGCCACAACATTGTTGGTATGATGAGGAATGCAGACTCCCTAGACTATGCCACAACATCATTGGTATGATGAGGAATCTAGAGATCTTTACCACCGACTACAAGATCAATGAGCATTGGGAGAGATAAAAGACTGAAAGAGGAAAGGGGATAGATGAAGACCCTCATACATCGAAAGAGGCGAGCCTTCGAGGAGGCTTGCTGAGAATTTATATGAGGTACTTGGGCAACCTCCCATTACCTAGCCACACACCACCATCCACTTTACACATGAGCTACCTCACATACACATAGCTCAAGTTGAGAAGGATCTTTTCTTGCTTCATCTTGACACTCCACTACCCCTACGTACCTCAGAGATAGCATCAATCCTTGAGATATCAGCCATCAACTCCTTCCCACACACCATCCATTCTAGTCACACACCTTCTCTTGGGATTATTCCACAGCATCCCTCGTATGATGAGGAATGCACACTCTTGGGAAAATGCCCCAACATCGTTGGTATGATGAGGAATATAGAGATCTTTACCACTCACTACAAGCTCAATGAGCATTCAAAGAGACCAAAGAGAGAAAGAGAGGCAAGGAGATAGATGAAGACCCTCACACATCAGAAGAGGCGAGACTTTAAGGGGGTACAAGAGCTTGAGCTATACCACCTCTTGATGAGTATGGATAGTGATACAACATGGCGGACCCGACAAGAGCCATGCAGGATCACAACTATTGGGGACCTACATGGCATGACTATGCTGAGAAATTATATGAGGTATTCGGGAAACCTCGCATTACCTAGCCACTTGAGTCTTGCCTTACTAGTTCTCCTGTCTTTACAGAAAAGATGTTTGAGATGGCCATAGGATGAATAGGACATGGACGTTGAACAAACCAGAAGGAATTGCAGAGTGGGCATCACATATACATAGCCTCCACTATAGCCCCATTGATTGCACATGTCTTCACCCAGGGTATAGATTAGGGCTTCCTAAAGGAGTGGACTAGGCACACCATTGTGCCTATCCACAAATATGATGCCACCCTAGACCCAGGGAACTAAAGGACCATCATGATTGGTCACAGCATGGCCAGACTATATGGTTTCATACTTGAGGTAGATCTTAGCCCATATGTAGAGACTGAGTGGCTACAAGCACGAGGCCAGGTAGGTTTTCGATGAGCTTTCTCCACTATTGATTGCATCTTCATTTTGGGATGCATCATTGATGAGGCAAGGGTACGGAAGAGGAGATTATATTGCTGCTTCATGGACTTGTGCAAAGATTTTGATACAGTGCCATGAGAGAGGCTCTTCTGATGCCTCTAGAGCTTGGGAGTACCATTAGGGATGATTTGGTCCATCTATGCACTTTATGAGTAGGTGACTCGAAGGATACAATATCTAAGAGGTTTGTTTGAGTCCATTGCTAGCACCATCGGGATTAAGCAAGGTCACCCACTCTCCCTCACTCCGTTTGGTCTCTATATCAACTAGATTGAGGACTACATTCTCTGTGTCGGAGGAGAGGGTGCAAACCTTGCAAGTACACATGTCCACATTTTATTATATGTTGATGCCATTGTATTGATTTCAAACTAACGCGAGGGATTAAAGTGCCACCTGGATGCCTTGGATGAGTTTTGTACATAGAGGGGCTTGACATTAAACCTTGGCAAGACCAAGGTCATGATCTTTCACACCTCCTTCATGGTGAGGAATGGAGAAAGATTCAAAATACGTAGTGTATAGATTGAGGTGGTCACTTCCTATGTCTACCTCGGAGCCACATTCACGAGCTTGTCATGACCCATCAGCATGAGATAGGCAGCCACCAATAGACTCACACAAGGATATGGAGCTTTAGCCATGTTAGAGCAAAGATGTCACCAAGCACACCTTGAAGAGCCCCACACGACGAGGTTGCTATTTGTCACACTATTCATGCCAGTTATGATGTATGCTTCCATAGTTTGGTCTCCAAGTCTCACAATCACCCAATAGAGTGTGATAAAGAGGCCACAAGTAAGTATGATTGCACCACTATTTCACAGGAAACAGATAGTGTCACATGACATCATCAAGGCAGAGCTAGCTACACCACCCATGGTAGTAGATGCACTTTTTCTAACTATTTGCTTCATTTAGAGGGTGAGGGAGCTCCCTACAGACAGGCTCACACACAGAGCTTTTAAGGCATCTATACAAATACTAGAGTCAAGATATGTGAGAGCTCTTTCCACTTAGGTTAGAGTCTGGTTTGATAGTGATGGACTTGATATGGACACATTGTAGTTTTCTTAGTATGACCCACACTCACCTCACATCCACCTCTCCTATAGTGAGAGGAGTTTTGTGCTCAAACAGAATCTCCGGCTCTAGATTATTCAGCCATGGCACTCACCACACACGGGATTGAGATTATCGCACTATCAAGATTAGTTCTAAGACATACTAGCAGATAGTTCATCTAGCGACCATGCTACATGGATACTTACATGGCTCATAGCTCGAGGGTAGCGATTAGCCATTTGAGAGTCTCATCACACAGACTAGAGATTGAGACGAGCAGGGCCATAAATCATCCTAGAGAGGAGGAGATATGTAGGGTATGTAGAGTAGAGATGGTGTGAGAAATAGCTCATGCAAAGAAAGACTTGCAAATGATGTGTGTGCAACTCTCCTCCCATTTTTTATATCCTCTTGTATTCTAAGAATAGCAATGATCTGGAATGATCTAATGTTTCCATGTGGCCATCATGCAACACTCATCCCCATTACTAGTGAATACCTTAGGATATCCCCCGTGCTTGGGACCTTGGCTATGGCTAGCCCTTGTCTGACACACACATGAAATGATCTCTATAGACCAATGTCTGACACTGTATCCCCCTTCTAAAGATCATTGTCCTCAATGATCAATAAGGGGGATAGAGTGTCAGACGTTGGTCTAGAGCTTTTGATTCCCAAGTGAAGTTAGTAAGCGGTAATCCTCTCCAAGTTACTAGATACTCTTGGATGACATTGTTCCTCAACCGTTTCTATCTCTGATCTAGTATCCTGTATGGAGAATGATCTGTGCTATCACTTTTGTGCAAAGAAACAATACCCTCTATTAGATTATCCTCCTTGGAAATTTACATTCTAAGTTTACTGACATGAAATAGTGGATGGACTCTACAATCTGGAGGAAGTTCACATCGGTATGGAACATCACTTAGCTTCTTTACTATCTTCCAAGTTCCACACAACCTTGGTGAAACATTACTACACTTCGTTGTGGATAGTGAGCTGGTGCCTGAAGAAAGAATTTGTCTCCTTCCTCAAAGGATCTAGGAGATCTCTTCCTCTCAGCATACCCTTTTGGCCTTTCAGCTACTTGTTGCATCTTGGCTTTATCTATTTTTAGATTTGCTTAGAGGTATGCTAAGAACTCCAAAGCACTAGGACATTTCTTTGGCATTCCTATCGTACTAGGAGTAGTGGAATTCATGCCATAGTTCATCTCAAAAGGAGACATTCCTGTCACCTTGTGAGGCCTATTGTTATAAGAAAACTCTACTAGTGGCGGATAACTATCCCAATCAGTCTATCTCTTAGACACATATGCTCTCAACATGTCCTATAGAACTTGGTTGACCCTCTCGGTTTGACCATCTATCTATGGATGATCACCACTATGTATCTTTAATGACACTTTCAGTTTTTCAAGTACAAACTTCCAAAAGTGTCCTATGAATCTGACATCCCTATTTGAGACTATGGATGTCCTCAACCCATGCAATCTAAAGACATGCTGCATAAATGACTCTGCTAACTGTGGAGATTCTATTGTCTCCCACATGGGTATAAAATGAGCCATCTTGCTCAATCTATCTACCAGAACTAGGATAGTATCACGCTTCCTTTCTTTTGTGGTAACCCTACTATGAAGCCCGTGGATACACTATCCCAGTTATGATCTAGAATCTCTAAAGGATGCAAAAGACCTGATGTCTTTACCCTTTTTGCCTTGTTGACTTGACACATAAATCATTGTTGAACATAAGTGTGGATGTCTCTAGGTAATCAAGGCCACCAAAATGTTCTTCTAACAAGTTGTATTAACTTATCAACACCAAGATAGAGTGGACATGTTTGCTCTACTAGGAGAAGAAACAATTGGAACTTCCCCCTCTCCTACAATGGAGTGATTACCAATGGCTATAATAATTTGTGACAGATGTGGATCTCCCACCTGTGCTTCCTTTATCTCTTGAAGGAATGAGATTTCTAGAACTATAAAACTCATCTGATACATTATCCATGATAATGCATCAGCTACTATATTCTCTTTGCCTCTTCTATAAAGGATTTCCATGTGAAACTCTTGCATGAGCTCAGCCAAAGGAGCTTATCAGCCTCGAAGATGTGAAATACCTAATTTCTTGCTTTCAAAATCTATTGACCTACTATCTTGGCTTAAGACTTCCCTTATGGCTATGCCATTAGAATCTGTCTCCAGCTCAAATGGTTTCTGTGGATCTACCACTTTGAGTATAGGAGCCTCTAAAACAGCTTGTTTTGGAGTATCAAAACTCTCTTCTTGCTCTTGCTTCCATGCAAATGGAACTTTTCCTTAAAGCAAGTTCATCATAGGTGCTACTATCCATGAACAAGAAGAGATAAATTTCTGATAAAAACTAGAAACCCTTAGGACTTATCATAGCTACCCCTCATCTTGAGGATTAGTCCATGCTAAGATGACGGAGACCTTCATGGAATCCATTTGAAACCCATTGGCCGAGACCACATGCCCTAAATACTCTATCCTCCGAAGAAACAATTGATTCTTCTCTAGCTTTACATATAGTTGATTCTCTTTTAATACATTCAATATGAGTCCTAGATGATTCTCATGCTTATGCACACTCCTACTATACACTAGACGATCATCAACAAAATCTACAACACACTTTCCAATGAATGGTCGCAGAATGTCATTCATTAACATCATAATGTAGCTGGTGCATTAGTCAAACCAAATGGCATGACTAAGTACTTATAGTCCCAAAGCAGTTCCTAAACCATCTTCCTTCCAAGAAGAACTAGTGCTAGAAAGGGTGAATAGTTGGGTCTAAACACCCCTTTCTATAGGTAATCATCCATGACTTGTAGACTTTGTTCTCCTCCTACAACTCATTTGAAATGGTGGCCGAGCGGTGGGATTTGCTGCTTGTACCAATTCAATTCTATGCTCTATTTTCCTACAAGGCAGTAAACTTGAAGGTAACTCTTTCAAGAACAACTCTTGGAATTCTACTCTTAACTTCTCTAAAAGTGCTTGAGCATTTCAGTTCAAGTCTCCACGATTGCATGAATCCATCATAATTCACTACGAATACACAAGATAAAGAACATAAATGTACTTACAATCAATCTTGAGGAATTTGGTAGTAGTTACCAATCACATCTTTTGGAGATCTTCTCTCCATGGATCAGTAGTTGCCTCACCTCATGTTCAAACTGATATACATGTGAAGCAAAGTCAACGACTGGTCTCTTCCTTGCATGCCACTTCTTACTAAGGAATAAATCAAAACGTGCTAGTCTCACTCTTATGAAATCCATTCTTTCCTCATAGGATTGGATCTAAATGGGCAAATCAACAACTTGTCAATCCCATGTCTCTGTTCCCTTCTTGTTGGCTATCTATGTGTCATAGTTATAGTCTGATTGTACCATATTATCTAGATGTAACCTCCTACCTAGTTGGGAACTAATCACATTATGCATCGACCCAGTGTCAAAGAGTACCATAGGTTGTACTTGTTGGGAAAGATGTATGGATGATCCAAGAGATTGAGTAGGTACTGCTAAAACCTCCTTTGTACCAGCCCTTTTTAGCTTCAGACATGATTAGTAGACTTCCTTAGCTTTCCAATGACACCAAGAAATGGCCTATGTCCTTTGGAAATGAAGTGTGCAATGATTGAATCAAAACAGATAACTTTGGAAGTCACAAACTCAAGAAAACCTTCTATTTTGGTCTTGATACCTGCTCAACGTTTTGCTCAGTGTGACCAACACAGTAGCAATTGATAAAATTCCTTCTAGCGTTATTCAATTAACTTGGTAAGCTACCATTTGCAAGTAGAATGATGTAAAATGACAAACTATACTCAAAGAAATTAATTTAGCAAACTTAGCTATACCCCCGACTTTTTAGGAATGTAGCAGAAATAGACCAGTGAGCACCTCGACGATGATTTCTCTGCATTGGCTGAATGAAATAACTTCAAACTTTGGCAGCATGTAGATGACTTTGAGTTGAATCCAATAAGCTTTGAATCACTGAATTTGGTGGAGTTTTGACTGAGATATGCCCTTGACAAGTTGACAGACTTTTGAGTAGACTAGCAGAGAACACAAAGATGAATGATGTAAATGTATCTATTGATTAACACTTGTGTACAATCCCATTGGCATGACTAGCATTGCCTAATGGTGTAGAGAGGTGTAGGCTATGGAGTAGTCCTCACACACACTCAACGACAGTAGAATGAAGCTCGGGAGTGAAGTCTCCTCTTGCAACTTTTCATGTTCAACTTTTATGTGAAATGTGTAAGAATTTGAATTCAAATTCAAATTCTTGGCTCCCTCTAATCAAGCTTCTAAAAACTTGGAGATATTCTCTCAATCAAGTGAATTAACTTTTCCACGAATCATTTGGGTAGGTGATTACACAAGATTCTAAGTCCAATTGAGTTTTACAATGAGGTAAAGTGGTAAGTAATCATTAGCATATGTTCCTATGGTTCTTCATGCATGTAGAGTCTTCATGATATCTTCCAAACCAAATGGGTAGGCTTGTGATTTACACCAACAGCTCCCCCTCAAGCCAAACATTTTGGCTTAAGTCTTCATCCTCATTCTTCAAGTATATCCTGCAATCGAATCATATATTTGAACCTGCAAAGCTTGGTCCCATCCGAAGCTTTAGTCAGCAAATCTGCACATTGCATGTTGGTTGAGACATAAGTGAGCTGAATGTCCTTGCTTAGAAACTTCTCCCATACATAATGATAATGAACTTCTATGTGTTTTGTTCTGGCATGATAGATAGGATTAGCTGCAAGGTGAAGAGAACTTGAATTATCTCCAAAGATAATTGGAGGCCTAGTATATAAGCCCAATTCTGTGTACAAAAGATTAATCCAAATTGTCCTTAAGTGGCATTAGCTAGCCCTCTATATTCTGCTTCTGTAGAAGACAATGCAACAATTGGTTGCTTCTTTGTAGACCATGAAATTGGTTTGTCACCTGCAAAAGAAATGTATCCTGAAGTGCTTCTCCTATCATCCTTGCATCCTCCCCAATCTGCATCTGAATAAACTTTTATATCAATATCTGAAGTGTAAGGAAAGTACAAACCATGGTTTTGTGTACCCTTGAGATACTTCAAGATTCTTTTGGCAGTCTTTAAGTGAGGTATCCTTGGCTTGTGCATAAATTGACTTAGCACACTAACTCCATATGCAATATCAATTCTTGTAAGAGTAGCATAGTTCAAGCTACCTACCATACTTTGATAACCTGTAATGTCTTGGACTTCATCACCTTCATGGGCACTTAGCTTTAAATTCACCTCCATTGGAGTGCTTGCTGCTTTAGCATCCTGCAATTGAAATTTCTTCAACATATCTTGTACATACTTCTTCTGAGTAATGTATATTCCGGAATTAGTGTAAACTAATTCAAGTCCCAAAAAATACTTCAATAATCCAAAATCATTGATCTTGAATTCCTTCATCATCTGGCTTTTGATGCTTCTGATTCCATTGACATCATTACCTATAATGATGATGTCATCAACATAGACACAGAGATAGATTACCTCTGAATTACTTCTCTTAATGAACAGAGAAGTGTCAGCCTTACTCAGGACAAAACCTTGGTCTTGGAGGTATGTAGTTAGCTTGTAATTCCATGCCCTAGGTGCCTGCTTCAATCCATATAAAGCCTTCTTTAATTTGCAACATAAGTTACCTTCTTAGAGTCTTCATAGCCAGGAGGTTGTCACATATAAACCTCTTTTGAAATCCATCCATTCAAGAAAGCATTCTTGACATCCAATTGGTACATGTTCCAATCCTTTGATGGAGCCACACTAACCAACACTCTGATTGTTGGCATCTTGGCCACAGGATAAAATGTCTCTTCATAGTCAATGCCTTGGGTTTGTGCAAAACCCATTGCTACCAATCTAGCCTTGTACCTGTTAATTGTGCCATCAGAATTTCTTTTCAATTTATAGATCCATCTGGATCCTATTACCTTCATGGAGTCCTTCTTGGGTACTAACTCCCATGTATCACTCTCGTTGAGTGCTTCAATCTCCTCATCCATAGCTTCTTTCCATTCTAATTTGGTGATTACTTCTTCATATGAACCTGGTTCTTCATTTGACAAATCCTTTGCAAGATAAATTGAATGTTTAGTAACAAGAGATGTATCATACCCATATCTGATAGGTTTTTTGCTTTCTCTTTGAGACCTTCTGATTGATTGAGTTGAAGATTCTGGTATGTCCTCAAGCTTCTTCATCTTCATTTTGCCTTTGGACTTCCATGCCTTGAACTCTTCAAGGTTGATAGTGTCTTCATCATCTGAACTTGAGTCTACATCCTGAGTAGGTTCCTCCTTTGTAAGTTTTGGAAATTCCTCTTCCAAATCATAGGGTAGTTTGACCTTCCTGCAGTCATTCTCATACCAAGAATCATTCTCATCAAAGATCACATCTCTGCTTACCATAAATCCCTTGTTGGTAGGGTTATAAAACCTGTAACTTTTTTTATTTAAATCATATCCAATGAAAATACATTTTTCAGCCTTTGGATCTAGCTTTCCTCTTACCTGTGAAGGAATGTGTACATATGCTACACATCCAAAAATTTTGCAGTGATCCAATGATGGTCTCTTACCATGCCATGCTTCATATGGTGTCATACCATCAAGTGACTTTGATGGTAACCTATTTATGAGATAGGTGGCAATAGAAACACTCTCTGCCCATAGATAGTTAGGTAATTTCTTCTCATTAAGCATAGATCTAGTTGTCTCAACAATTAACCTATTTCTTCTTTCAGCTACCCCATTCTGTTCAAGAGATTACCTTGTGGTTATTTCTCTTTTGATGCCTCTGTCCTGCAAGAAGTCCTCAAATTCATTGGAGAAGTACTCACCTCCTCCATTTGACCTTAGCCTCTTCAAATTCCTTCCTGTCTGATTTTCAACTAATGCAAGATATTTCTTAAAACAATTAAATACCACATCCTTGTGCTTCATAAAGTATAATACAGTCCAGCTGCTATAATCATCAATAAAAGACACATAGTACCTTGAACCTGAAACTGAGGGGTCTTTGCTAGGTCCCCATACATCTGTGTGTATAAGCTCTAGATAGTCTTCATGCATATATCCTTTCTTGGAGAAGGGAAACCTGTGAGACTTACCAAATTGATAAGCACCACACTTGTAAATCATATGTTGCTTGGATACATTAGGTATCCCAAGCACACATTGGTCCCTGCACATTTGCTTCAAGGTCCTTTCTCCTATGTGCCCTAATCTCTTGTGCCAAATCTCAAGCTCTGAGAGTGTTTGATCTTTATAATTGTATAATGCAATGTTCTTTGTATCTTCCAACTCAAAAGTGAAAAGTCTACCTGATTTTTCTCCTTTAGCTATCCTTTTGAATCCATGTCTTGGGTCCTCGACAAATGCTCCATATTGATTGAATCTGACCTGCAAACATTTCTCTACAATCTGACCAACACTCATTAAGTTATTTGTAATGGTTGGTACATAGAGTACCCTACTTAACAAATTCTGATTACCATCACAAGTCTTAACATTACCAACTTTAACCATTGAATGCTTTGTATCATCACCTGTTTGGACTTGGTGTTTACCTTTTGGTTCCTCAAGATCAGAGAGTAGTGCAACATTACCAGCCACATGATTTGAACACCCTGCATCAATATAAAATAAGTGATCATCATTTGTACCTAACTTTGAAGTCATGTTCATGATCAAGAGAGAGTCATCCTGCTCCTCTGTGTAGTTGTTTTAGTCCTTTCTGTTTCTGAATCCTCCTTGGTAGTTGCCATTGTAATTGTTGTTGCAGTTGTTGTTGTAATTGTTGTTGTGGCCTTGGTGATGGTTGAACCTTCCTCTAGACTGTGAGTATCCACCTCTTTGGTAGCCTCTTCCTCTCTGATTTTTGTAATTCCTGTAACACTCATCTGTGGTGTAATTTGATAAACCACAAATGTTACATGGTGATGAGTTATAGGGTCTCCCCCTACCTTGCTTACCTCCTCTGCCCCTTCCTCTTGAAGATCTACCTCTCCCTGCATAGTTGGCTTGGGAGGTAGAGCCTTCATCTTCCACCTTTTTACTCTTGCCTTTATCCTTGGATTTCTTATCAGTGTATAGGGCAGAAGAGTTGTTACCTTTGGATGTATCTCCACTCTTGGTAAGCTTTGCTTCATGTGTAAATAGTTGTCCCATGAGAGTTGTAAGGTCTGGAGTGTGCATGTCCATGTAGAGATCCATTGCAGTGGTGAAGCTTTCCCACTTGTCATCAGCCTTGATTCCATTGATTACCTGCCTTACAATTTGTTCTTCTTCAATCTCTTCTCCTATGCTTGCTAACTGATCTGCAACATCTTTGATCTTGGTCACAAATTCTGAAACAGCTTGCTTAGGTTGCTTTCTTAGTGTTGTGAATTCAATCCACAACTGATTTTTCATAGCCCTTGTATTGGAGGAAAAATAGGATGACAAGGTTTCCTAAGTCTCTTGGGAAGTCTTACAATTTCTGATATGAGGTAAAAGAAAGTGAGATATAGAGTTGAGTAGATAAGACCTTGCCAATGCATCTTTTGCACATCATGTATTGAGCTTTTCTTGTTCTTCCTTGGTTGGAAATCCTCTTGCTTTGAATGAGGGCAATTCCTCATCTCCTGATATGTATCCATAGAGACTCTTCCTTGTAAGTAGGTCTTCATCCTTAGAGACCAAGCTTGATAATTGTTCCTGTCCAATTTGCGAATAAATGAAGGAAAACCATCTCCCATTTTACCTTATTTGCTTTGATACCACTGTTGGGAAAGATGGATGGATGATCCAAGAGATTGAGTAGGTACTGCTAAAACCTGCTTTGTACCAGCCCTCTTTAGCTTCAGACTTGATTAGTAGACTTCCTTAGCTCTCCAATGACACCAAGAAATGGCCTATGTCCTTTGGAAATGAAGTGTGCATTGATTGAATCAAAACAGATAACTTTGGAAGTCACAAACTCAAGAAAACCTTCTATTTGGGTCTTGACACCTGCTCAATGTTTTGCTTAGTGTGACCAGCAAAGTAGCAATTGATAAAATTCCTTCTAGGGGTATTCAATTAACTTGTTAAGCTACCATTTGCAAGTGGAATGATGTAAAATGACAAACTATACTCAGAGAAATTAATTTAGCAAACTTAGCTATACCCCTGACTTTTTAGGAATGTAGCAGAAATAGACTAGTGAGCACCTCGATGATGATTTCTCTGAATTGGCTGCATGAAATCACTTCAAACTTTGTCAGCCTGTAGATGACTTTGAGTTGAATCTAACAAGCTTTGAATCACTGAATTGGGTGGAGTATTGACTGAGATATGCTCTTGACAAGTTGACAGACTTTTGAGTAGACTAGCAGAGAACACAAAGATGAATGATGTAAATGTATGTATTGATTAACACTTGTGTACAATCCCATTGGCATGACTAGCATTGCCTAATGGTGTAGAGAGGTGTAGGCTATGGAGTATTCCTCACACACACTCAATGACAGTAGAATGAAGCTCGAGAGTGAAGTCTCTTCTCGCGACTTTTCATGTTCACCTTTTATGTGAAATGTGTAAGAATTTGAATTCAAATTCAAATTCTTGGCTCCCTCTAATCAAGCTTCTAAAAACTTGGAGATATTCTCTCAATCAAGTGAACTACCTTTTCCATGAATCATTTGGGTAGGTGATTACAAAAGATTCTAAGTCAAATTGACTTTTACAATGAGGTAAAGTGGTAAGTAATCATTAGCATATGTTCCTATGGTTCTTGATGCATGTAGAGTCTTCATGATATCTTCCAAACCAAATGGGTAGGCTTGTGATTTACACCAACTGTACTACCATGACTCCTCTCATGACAATGAGCTCGGTGTTTAGAAATTGGTATCCTTTCTATGCCACTAGCAAGAGCACAACATCTGGCATGGAAGGATCCTTATTAGTGACTGTCATAGCCACTATGGGAGATGATATCTCGGATGGGGAATCTCCGAAATCCTCATCACCATCACTCCCTACATGAATGGGATTAATAACTATGGTGGCTGCTATTTTCTTTTTCTTAGGATAGTCCTTGAACAGGTGGTGCTCGAAACATAGCATAAACCCCTTTTCATTGCCTTCTCTTCTATTGAGGGATAGGAATTGACTTATTACATGCCCTCTCATCTAGAGCAAACACTTTCCTCTTCCCTCTCTCTTGTACATGTACACGTTGACTCGACATGTATAATCAAAGTCATCAAAGCAATATTGTTGCATGACCTACAACTGTAGGTCATTTGAGACCTGTAGAGAAAAGTAACGAGGGAACCATGTGCCTTTTACAAAAATTGAAGAAAGACAACAAGAGACGACAACGCGAGCAAATGCTTCTGTGCTATTTTTAGTTTCTAATGACATAGTTGATCTTGCACTCATTTCTCTCTCTACTATTTCTCTCTCTACTATGCAATCAGAGCAGTACTACGATCCTTCTTCTTTGGTGTTTAAATGTGATTGAATTGTTGTGGATTTCTTGCGCACCTCTAAAAGATATATGCTCTTCTCTTTGTTTTGCTCGAACTTAATACCTATAGAAATGAGTGATCCTGCTTCTCTCTCTTAAATTCTTTTTTAACTATTTTTTGTATTTTACTTCTATTTTCTTTAATTTAAATACTTTATTTTTTATATTATTTATTTATAGATTTAATAAACTTCTAAATTATCTTTATTAATTATTAATTATTTAAGTTAATTATGGTTGTTTTATCCACCATAGGACATTCTCGTGCACAGATATAACTATTTTCTTTAACCTTCCAAACTCTTAAGAATTAGGAAGAGAAAGAAATGTTTTTTACCCCACCTTCCCCCTATAAAGATCCACACATATATAGTCCCCAGCCTTTGATAGATTGGCCTTCTCCTCACCTCACTCGCACATCCTATATATGCATAGCTCTCATATTGATGTACGCTAATGAGATGTACCCTGACAGGATATACCCTGACAAGATATACACTGACAAAGTATATATCGTGATGAAATGTACCTTGATAAGATATACCCCTAGAAAATAGTACCAAGCGAGATGTACCCTAAGAAAATTTACCTTTAAGATATGTACCCTAGCAATGTGTACCTTGTGAGATGAAACAACACACCACGCACACCACGTCGTGCCATGCATTCCATCTCGCATGCTCAAGTTTTTCAGCTATGCTCTTATACTTATGCACCCTTATGCGATGTACCCTGATGAGATATACCTTGACGAAAGACACGTTTGAACATTAGGAGCTAATCCTCTCTTGGATAGGTCTAACCATCTCCTTTTATAGTGAGTTTGATAAGAGAGAAAAAAGTATGTACTTAGTTCAAAGAAGATAGAATTTAATTGGATAGGTCTAACCATCTCCTTTTATAGTGAGTTTGATGAGAGAGAAAAAACAAAGAACATAGAATTCAATGAAAACAGGGAGATCAAATCAATCCACTCCATGCTCTATTAGAAGCTTACGTTCAACTACCAATGATCGAGGACATTGCATGAGAATACAACTCTCAGGAATCCCTACACGTAATGTTACACGCAGAGTTATACCCTTGGTAAGAGTGGTTTATCATCTATTGGAATAGTTGGACCTCGAGTAGAAATACAAGCCCTAGAATGAGGTGCCTCCTCATCTTAACAAGTGCTTTTGATACAAGCACACGTCTTTGATCATGAATGCATGGATATACCATATTTTGAACTCGAGGGAGATCCATCATTTTGAAATGACCACAGTGCGCAGGTGATCATTTGTTACCACCCATTAAATGACTCTCAAATCCTTTTCATGGTTATGTTAGATGCCTAAGGCAAGAGAGTGCACACACATTGACCTCTATTAGGCTGTCGGGATCCAAATTCACCTTTGACAATGTTGCATGTGAAATTATGGATCAAGAAAAGCTATTCAAGGTTGCATGAAGATCCAAGTATAACACATTCACCTCTATTAGGCTGTCGGGATCCAAATTCACCTTTGACAATGTTGCATGTGAAATTATGGATCAAGAAAATCTATTCAAGGTTGCATGAAGATCCAAGTATATATACACTGATTAGATGTGCCCTGATGAGATGCACCCTGACAAGATAATTTACCCTGATGAGATGCACCTTGATAAGATATATCCCCCGGAGAGTATAACCCTAGCGAGATGCACCCTTAAGTGACTCACGTGAATATATGTATGTTGGCAAATTGTACCCACTGAGGTGACACACTGCACCATGTCACACCACGGCCTCCATCTCCCATGCCCAAGTTCTTCAACTATGCTCTCATACTAATGTACCCTGATGAGATGTAGCTTGACAAAAGACATGGTTGAGGATTAGGAGTTAATCCTCTATCTTGGGGTAGGTTCAACCATCTCCTCATACAATTATGCGACATTCTTCCTCCCTTCATGCCCTTTGGAGAGTATTACCCTAGTAAGATGTACCTCAAGGGATGTACTTTGCAGATACGTACCCTAGCAATGTGTACCCTTTGAGGGATGCACTGCAAGATACGTACCCTAGCAATGTGTACCCTTTGAGGGATGCACTCCATGATGACATGCCGCACCTTCCATCTACCATGCCCAAGTTCTTCGACTATGCTCTCATATTGATGTACCCCTATGAGATGGACCTTGACAAGGTATACCCATGATATGTAATATAACAACATACATCCCTAAAGAGTAGTAGCCTACCGACATGTACCTTGTAAAGATGTATCTTAGTAATGTTTACCCTATGTGATGACGCACCACACCATGTCGTGCCTTCCCTTCCATCTTCCATGCTCAACTTCTTCAACTACGCTCTCATACTAATGTACCCTGAGGAAACGTACCCTAACAGAAGACATGGTTGAGGATTAGGAAACCCTGATGAGTTTTTAATTATTATTAAATATATAATTAATTAATAATAAAATAGATATAAATAAAATTAAATCAAAATAAACCAAAAACTATCTCGATCCTCTCTCTCTCTCTCTCTCTCTCTCTCTCTCTCTTCGCACCTCCATTTTGCCTCTAATGTGTAATCATGCATCTCTGATCATTTTTTGCCCGATCATTTAATTTCTCTATTTACCTCTGTCTAAAAATTTCTATCATGGCATAGACCCTCTAGGTCCCTTTCTCTTTAGTTCTCTCTCTCGCTCTCTCTTTCTCTCACTCTCTATCTCTCGTCTACACGTACATATTGATTCATGGACACATGTATAATCAAAGTCATCAAAGCAATAACATCGCATGACCAACATTGAAGGTCATTTGAGTCCTGTAGAGAAAAGTAACGAGGGAACTATGTGCCCTTCAAAAAATTGGAGAAGAGGGACAACAGACGATAAAGCGAGCAAATGTTTATGTGCCCTTTTGAGTTGTTCATGACGTAGGTGCTGTTGCACTCATTTCTCTCTCTATTGTGCGATCAGAAAAAATCTTATTAGTACATTTAAGGTTACAAAAAAAAAACTCACACAGGGAGAGAACTCTATGCCATACTCTGATTATTTGCTACTTTGATTTTGATTTGATATTTCTATTTCAATTTCTTTTTATTTCTTTTTATTTTACATTTATTTTGTTTTATTTTTAATTGAATTTTTATATTTCTTTTATTTCTATTTCCTTTGCCTTTTTTAATGATTTAGTTTAGAGATTGGGGTTAAGTCATTTCAAGATAGAGGTAGGAACTTTATTGAATACAATTAGAATAATATACCGTACCTCATGCTATATATAATATAATTTATCCTATACCATTGTATGGTATTTATAATATATCGTGCCCCAATGTTTATGTAATGTACCCCACGTCATCCTAATATCATATAATAAGGTAACATATATATCATGTAACTTTGAAATGTATAGTATCAAATATAATGAAGTAAGTTACATTATAGTTCATTATGGACTATGTTCAATGTATCGTAAAGAATTGGATATTATCACATACAATAAGGTAGAATGCATTCAACATAAATGATATTGTGTAGTGCTATAGTATAAGATATAGATAGGAAATCTATTGGATACTCCTAAAATTGAACGTTTCCAAGAAGGTACAAGGTGTACAAAAATTTACGATTTTATGCAGGTTGAGATTTGTGAAATTGCTAAAGGAAAATAATTATTATACGGCCCCTAGAGAAATATACCCTATTCAATAATCGATAGTTACAAGGCATGTATGTACATCTATTTGGATTGTGAAAAAGTGATTTTGGTACGATTTCTATTCTCAACGATATATCCATAACACACATTCTTTGATCCCAAGACCTAAACCCAAAACTCTAAAGTCTATAGAAAATGAACATTATATAGGGTACATTTAATATAATGGATATGATTGGGTACTATAAATATGTCTTCTAGTTAGTGAATACATTTATATGTGTTCTTTCAACTATATTTAATTTATATGATATTATTTATTTCCATACATAAATTTTCTAGGGTAAATCTTACATTATATTTCATGTACCTTATTTTGATCCATGTTATATTTCTCTATATGATATACTCAACTTAATATATAGCATTTCCACCTTGGTGATAGGCACATTCGTACACAATATCAATTATTGCAAATATATCCTACCTAATTATATGATATTAGAGTTGGGTATGCTACACTAGATGGAGAATGAGATAGGGTATCTTACAAGTATTATTGAATGAGGTAGCGTACATTACATTTTATTACATACTATATTGAATGTTTCCTATGGAAAAGGTTAACAATATTTAATGAAATAAAATATAATTTGGAGATAAATAATAGTGGATAATACTATAACCTAATGTGCAAGTGTATATGTTGTATATTATGTTGATTGTATTCCTAATAACATTACGGTTAGTAGTAGATATGATATATTTCGTAGGGTACATTACATTGGATACATTGGATACATTAAATCTTTAGGTTTTAGTGTTTAGGGTTTATGATTTACTTGTGATATATACTATTCATTATATGTTGTATTTCATGTACCCTAACTCATTATATCATATGGAATCTAATTCAATAGAATACATTCAAGCTTACTTTATTATATATTTATAATATACGCTATCACATTATATATATAACTTTATTATATATTTATAATATACGCTATCACATTATATATATAATGTAATGCACCTTACCTCAAAATAATCAATTTTGGAGAAAAATATTATAAGTACATTTAAGGTTACCAAAAAAAATCACACACGAAAAAAAGTGTATGTGTTACTCTGATTATTTCGCTACTTTGGTTTTGATTTCTTTTTATTTCCTTTTATTTCTTTTTATTTGACATCTATTTTCTTTTATTTTAAATCATATTTTTCTTTTAGTATACATATTTGTTTTCTATTTTCTTCCTTTTTTTCAATTATTTTAAATTCTTTTTTATTTTCATGTATTTTTTTATTTTACTCTCTCTCTCTCTCTCTCTCTCTCTCTCTCTCTCTCTATATATATATATATATATATATATATATATATATATATATATATATATATATATATATATATATATATATATATATATATATATATATATATATATATATATATATATATATATATATATATATATATATATATATATATATATATCCTCTTTCCTACGAATGCGCTATGCTGTATAGCTAGAAAATCCACACACACATCATGTTTCAAGCATATGGTGAAACTAGCTATGGCTCGTGGTCCTAACCACCCAACTACGATGATTCCACGCACCTACTAGCCCACCATAGCGCATTGGTGTGCACACATACAACTTTTTTTTTCTCAAACCTTCCCAAGTCATGAAATGTAGGGAGAGAATGAATGGTTTTTTATCCCACTTTTCTTGCATAAACATCCACACATATATAATCCCTCTCCTTTGATAGATCGGTCGTCTCCCCACCTCACTCCCTCACTCAAAGATCCTATATACATATAGTTGATTTGACCTTCCCAGAGTTACTACAAAGGGCTATTCCTTAGTCCCTCGTATACCCATAGCCTATAACTTTACACATATAAAAAGATAGCTCAAATTTTAGGATTTTTTGGTTTTTGAGATTGACAATCAACGAATCAATCAATCACCTAAAAGTAGATCAAATGAGATCTTCATTTTTTTTGTAGACTATCATTCCCACCTTCATTTGAATTCAAAATCCACTTGTAGAAGTCATGGAACACTTGAAGATCTATATAAAGACTTCAAATCACTTGTACATTACATGGAAAAAATATGCATACACTTTTGGCCATCATTGTCTTTCTCCTTCATTTCTCTACGTCATCATCTTCAACAATAGTGAACTTGCGAAGGCTGCTCCTCTCTCTCTAGAGCTCCAAATCAAGTGATTAATCAATTTCTCTCTTTACTATGCAATGAGAGCACCACCATGATCCTTCTTCTTTGGTGTTTAAATGTCATGAAGCTACTATGGATCTCTTGCTTCTTCTATTAGTGCTTACACATGTTATGTTTGACTCATTCTTCTCAGAAATCATAGAAAGTCCTTGTTCCTCTAAGACTTTTATGGCCCTCTTTTTGTTTTGATTGAACTTAATATCTGTAAAAATAATTGATCCATCTTCTTGTTGTTGTTCTTCTCTCTCTCTCATGAAGCAACATCAATTCAACCTCATGAGTATACCTGGCCAACTTGATTTCAATTTTATGTACACATTTTTTATTTCTATTTACTTTATTTAAAACTATTTTAAGTTCTTTTTATTTACATCAATTTTATTTCATTTTACTTCTACTTTCCATTTTAATTTAATTACTTTATTTTTATTCTTTTTACTTTATTCATTTATTTATACATTCAATTAATTTCTAATAAATTTTCATGGAGAAATATTTCCCAAACAGTGATTCTAGTCACTTCACACCATTGTAAATACCATTTTCCAGTATTCCTACTCGATTTTGTGCAAGCTAAGGATTGCTCAAGCTTGAGGAGTATTAGAAGTATCTTTTTACCAATTTTCATAATTTTAGAGCTCGTTTGAGCCTCTAAAATAGCCTAGGAACCTTATTTTTAACTAGGCAGACACTAGATCTTGACAAGGCCAAAACCTAGCCAAAAACTATAAATAGAGCTAGAGAGCTCATTTTTGGGGTAAGCTTGTTAGAGTTTTGAGCTATTGTAAGAGACTTTTTGAGTAATACAAAGAACTCCATTATTCCTCTCTTTGTTCTTGCCTTGTGTGCATGTGTGTGTATATGTGTGTGCATGTTTGTGTGCTCCTCACTCATGCACTTGTGTGGTCACTTGCTCATAGTCGTCATTCTAGTCCTCGCATCTCCATGGATTGACAATCATGAGGTGGATCTCCTCACATTGGTACTTGCCATTGTGCTAGAGTGACACCAAATTTCATGTCGTTGATGGGAAGAGAGCTTTGAGGACGAGAGTAAGATGTAGAATTGTGACATTAGAGTCATAGGTAATTTCCTTAATTTTCCTTATTTTATCTTTCTTACTTCACCATCGTCATCCTCACCGTCTCCCACCTCCATCTCTACCTTCGCAAAATTTTTAGTTTTTTGGTCATGTTTTTTATAGTCTACCTATCATGCATGAAACAACTAAAAGACCAGAGCAATTGAAAGTTATTTAGATTACAGCTATCCAAGATCCCCCAAGCAGCCATACCATGCATGTCTGCAAAGCTTCCCATTGGTTTAGTGAAGTCACAGGACCTTTGGGAGAAGGATCATACCTTTGGGAGTCAGAGTTGGAATTCAATGGAAAGCAAGTCAAGCACCATTTCTTTGGAAGAGAATTGGAAAAGCTACAAAATGGAGAAGCACTATACCCTGTATGGGAGAAACCAGGATTGGATGCATACTTCAGTGTGCAACTCCCAAGGTCCGACTTCATGAGGTGCTGCTATCTTATCACCACCTTGACTCCAAGCAAGCACCCCCAAGGTTCGAGCATGTTTATGTTCCCATCTCTAACAAGGGGCAGTGAGCTAAAGAGGTTTAAGTTAACCAACAATGTAGTGTGAGAATCTGTGTATGTGAGGAATGCACATACCCACTAAGCAAGCTCAAGGACATGGTGGTCATGACACCAAACATTTTCATACACCTTCGGATGTGCATGGAGCACTTTGCTTTTCCCACTCAAGGCAAATTTATCATGCCACCCAAGACGATATGGTTGACTTTGTATCTCGCAGAAACACAGAACCTCACCCTAAACCTACCACATTGGATCATTGATCAGATACACCTGGCACATAAATG
This sequence comes from Ceratopteris richardii, assembly GCA_020310875.1. Classification (NCBI taxonomy): domain Eukaryota; kingdom Viridiplantae; phylum Streptophyta; class Polypodiopsida; order Polypodiales; family Pteridaceae; genus Ceratopteris; species Ceratopteris richardii. The sequence continues at coordinate 110,160,093 of CM035425.1, read as the reverse complement.
ATGGCCATGAAATTCAATCTTGTATGGAGGTTGCACATTGACAAAAATCATTTATAGATTCTTAGCTTACAACATCCCTATTCAAAGGGCCCTAATGTGGAATAGAGTGCAGTAGTTCAAAGGCTGAGCATCAACTCGACCCCCTTCCAAGAGGATGAGAGGAGCCGTACAAGTACCTTGTGCTCAACCCCATGGAGCAACATTAACCCTAGACATCACACCCGTCCTCGAAGGGTCAGACCATTCACACTATGACTACCACAACGAAGCTTTGAAGGTCCCAATCTGATATTTCCACCAGTTCCCACGGACCATGAATTCCTCGGAGAAGCGCCCTTGGATGAACTCACCAATGAAGACTTTGAGCATATTTAAAAAGAAGTCAATCTTGAGGTAGATGAAGAACACCAATTGGAAGGTGCTCAACTGCAAGCAACAACATCACAAGTACCCATTACCACTCTTAATGTCGATGAAGAAGAGGAACAAGATGATGTGGAAGATGAAGAATCTGAAGAAGGAAAGGAGGGGCATGAAGAAAGACCTCGAGATGAGCAACAAGAAGTATCAAAATTCGTAGGTGCTCCTACGTAAACAACCCAATTGCAAAGGCTATACGACAAGATCAAAGCAGTGCAAGAAACACACATACTTTCATTCGCATCAGGCGAGGCTCCCATCCCCCTTCCCATTCCCCTTGCACTCCACACCATTTTCATTGCATCTCATAAAGAAAATAATACATGCAATATATTAATTTAGTGTGCATATCAACTAGAACATGAGTATCAACGATGGGAAGAGAGAAATGTTGCCTTCTAGGCAAAGTCGCAGAGACGACAAGAGAGTCGTTTTGTGCAAAAAGGGCATGAAAACAAAGTATGTAGGTTGAAAAAGGCATTATATGGTTCGAAGCAATCACCACGTGCTTGGTAGGAAAAGATACAGGCCTACTTGATTGCACATGTTAGGCTTAAGAAATGATAGGTAGGAGATGGTTGAAGCACACCCTAAGAAGGAGGATTCGGAAGTAATCGTGAACCATGGATTTTGGGGCATGTTATTAGCCCATCATACTCCTAGGCAGTAGGTCATGAGTTCAATTCCTACAATTGGTATTAAAGCCTAGGAAGGCTTGGGAAAGGTGGATGGAAGGCATACATGTCACTTTCAAAGATGATCTCAACAAAGATTAGAGTGTATCTCCTAATCTGTAGGTCATATCTAGACATGTAAGTACCATTGGAAAGCTATAAAAATGAAATTTATAATGTAAGCAATAGATTGAGGACGTGAGAGCCGGTTCAAGATACTGAAGTTGAGAACAAGGGCTCAAGACACCGAGCTTGCGAACATGGCAAGTCCATAGGCAATTGGCCAAGAAGTAGGAACCAAGGTTTAAGACACCAAGGTTGAGATAAAGGGTTCAAGAGACCAAGGTTGAGAACAAGAAGTTCCAAGAGACTTTGCAATGGTGAGAACATCATTTCAAGGGAAGATCAAGGATTGATCATTGAGAAAAATGATCTCTAGAGGGGCAAGAGAGTGTTAGACTCACGAAATGAGAGGTAAGAGATGGTTGAAACACACCCTAAGAGGGAGGATTAGGAAGCAGTCATCAACCATGGCTTTGGGGAAAGTGCTTAGCCCATCATACTCCTAGCCAGTAGGTCATCACTTCTATTCCTATAGCACATGGGTTTGAGAAAAATCCAACTAAGAGAACCTTATATGTTAAGCCTACAAATGATGTGTTTTTTATCATTGTTATCTATATTTATGGTATGCTTCTCATTGGTCCTAATGAGAAGCGTATGGTTGATTTCAAGTCTAATTAGAATGCCTCTTTTGAAATGTCAAATTGGGGGCATTTGCATCATTGTTTGGGCATTCAATTTATGAAAGTTGATGCAGGAATAGATTTGTGTCAAATAAAATATATTGACACATTATTGCAACATTTTGGCCTTCACTATTGCAAACCTATTGCCAATGCTATGAAAAGAGGGTTAAGATTGAGTCTTCATGGTGTTGGAGATGAATTTGATGTTTGTTCACTATCAATAGGTTGTTGGAAGCTTGATTTACTTATGCATAACTTGGCTTAGCATTTAGTTTATTGTCTCTAAGATGAGCACGTATATGCATTGGCAAGCGGTTAAGTGCATATTTTTCTATTTTAGTGGTACTCGACTACTTGCATTGTTTTATCCCAAGGAGGATCACTATCACCAAATTGACATGATTTTTTTTTACTGTAACTAGGTTGGTTGCTATGACACTCATGTGTCCACTAGTGGTTTTTCCTTCATGCTTGATAGCTCATGCATAGCTTCGTTGTTCAAAAAGCAGCCAATTGTGGCCACTTCTAGTTTTGATGCTCAGTGTAGGGAAGCTTTCACAACAACTATTGAGTATCTTTTCACACTCCAGGTTAAGCACAAGATAGAGGATTGTGTCAAAAAAGTGGACACACAAGAAGAGGGAGCATGTAGGGAACCCGAAGAAGTGTATGCCAAATTTTCAGAAGAAATCCCTATAAGAACAATGATTTTTATCATTAAAAACCATTGTAAATATCATTTCATATTTTGTCAACTCCATTTTGTTCAACTCGATGAGTCCTCAAGCTTCAAGAGTATTATAAGTATTTAGCTACCGAATTTCATGATTTCTAGACTCCATTTGAGCCTTCAAATAAGCCTTGCAACCTAATTTTTAACTAGGCTAGACACTAGGTCTGGACAGGGCCAAAAGTAGTAAAAAAAATCTATAAAAAGAGCTAGAGAGCCTATTTTTTACGTTAGCTAGTTGGAGAGTGAACTTATTCTTGAGATTTATAAGCTTTCTTTGATCTTGCTAAGAGAAGCTTCCATTATTCCTATCTTTGCTATCTTACCTTGTATGTGTGTGTGTTTGCGTCCACGTATGTGCTTCTCACTCACATTTGCTCACCACAATTGCTGAAAATCTTCATATCCTCCTCACGTCTCTACGGATCGACAAGTAAAGGAGGTGATGCTCAAGCTTGGGCTACACCTAATTTTGGAACCGTTGCCATTGAGCTACCAAGAAAGTTTGTTTGTCTAGATAACACATCTGAGAGAATGTTCTTGGTAATAGAGCATGTAAGGCATGCATACACTTCGAAGGGAAAAATTGATTTTCCCTCCACCAAGATCTAATGTTTCCCATGGCCTCCAAGGAGTAGGATCATCGGAGGCTCATCAAAACCAAAGGGAAAGAGCCTGAGAGAGACCCGAGCTAAGCTTCGTGCATAGTGGGGGCTAAGAGAGATCAAAATTTGAAAGCGAAGGATTTAAAAGAGAGAGACATAGAGCACATAGGCATCAAAGAGATGAACATGATTTTCCATTTCCTAGACCTTGAGAGTACCCAAGAACCCTTACATCCTCTCAAGTGGTCAAGACAATGAAAAACTACTTTGATGGTTCAAGAGATCCTTGTGATCATGTGGTTGAGTTCAAACAAGTGTTAAGGGCTGAATAGGTTGAGGGACTTGTTCACCTAGTTTTAGGCATTTGGATTGACCCTCAAGGGTACTGCCTTAGCTTGGTTTCAACCCCTAAATAGTCACAATTATTGCAATATAAGTCAATTGCTAGAAGCATTCATTGTAGAATTTTCCAAAAGTGGCATCAGGCATAACACATCATTCTTGATCCACAACTTCAAGCAGACACCCCAAGCAACAATCTGGCTAGTTGGATGTAGATTCAAATAATATGTGGAAAGATGTTCCACACCTGAATTACCTACACAAGCAAAACAACTTTCCTTGTTTTAGATGGACTTCTAAGTGGGAAATTAGGATCATATGTATATCTCAAGGAGTCGATCACACTAAATCAATGCATGAGAATGTGTATTGACATAGAGGACAACTTGGTTGAGGAATTAGAATTGTCCAAAATCGATAAGGAATCTCACAATTCTACTAGTCATACTTTGAGACCCTCCACTGAGATAGATGAGCTAGTTGAGCAAGTTGCCAAGAAGCTAGTAGTTCAAAATAAACAAACTCCAAGGATCACCTCCATGAAATGATGTTACAATTATGGAGGAGACCATATGGCTAATGTTTGCCCAATCATTGCTCAACCCCATGGAAAACCTAGTGGCCTATACCGCACAATAGAGAGAAAATATAAAAACCATATGACTCAAGATTGTTCGTACAATAGGTAGGCTATCAGACAAACTTATCAGCAACCTTACCAACAAGGTACGTATCATAACCATTACAAAAAACCATATTATAGGCCACAACAACAATATCAACCTCAATCTTAGGCATCATATAGGCCACAACGGATCCTAGGAAACCAACCAGCACTTCCTGTCAATGTGATTCCAATTAAGTATGCAGTGACATAAGAGAACCCAAATAGAGCATTGCCCCTGGTATTGGGAGTGTCATATCATGACATTGAAGGGTGGTTTTGCATCTAGAGGCTGATAGGACTGACAAGGAGAACACAAGGCACTCATATTTGCAAAAATTTTGGGATTTGGTCTTAAAAATCTCCAAGTATCGTGTCCGATTGAGTTTTGGTATCGCGATACCAGAACTCTCGTGTATCACGATACTTGTCAAGGTATCATATCGTGCACGCCCACTTGAGGTATTGCAATACCATTCTGATATCATATCCTCAAGTGTTGTTATCATGATCACGGTCGCCTCAGTGGTATCATATTGCGGCAGTCACGATATCGTATCGTTGACTGAGTGGTATCGTACCACCAACTCAGTATCGTATCGTCTCTTGTTTTGGTATTGTATCATCGATCAAGCAATATCATATCACGTGCAAATTTGGTATTGTATCGTTTACGGACTAGTATCGTATTGTGAGGTGACTTAGTATCGTATCGTGTGAACCTTTGGTATCATATCATCCATAGAACCAGTATCATATCGTGAGAATTCCAGTATCGTATCCTGTAAACCTTTGGTATCGTATCATTTGGAAGGTATCGTATCGTGAGGTTGGTATCGTATCGTGCAAATTAGAGGTATCCTATCGTGATCATTTCCAGTATTGTATCGTGTGGATAGCAGTATCATATCGTGGAAGTTGGTATCGCGATCGTAGTCTCCCCTATGGTATCGTATCGTCTAAAGGTGGTATCGTCTATAGTGGTATCGTGTAAAACAAAGGTATCGTATCGTGAAAATCTGGTATGGTATCGCCTGTCCTGAGGTACTCCCAGAGAGGTCCTGTTTCCCTGTTTTAACCCCCAGAACCGTGAACTGGCATAACTTTCTCATACGAAATCCGTTCGGAGTGATTTTGGGTTTGTTGGAAAGCTCGTGGGGAGTAAAATTAATACATTGATTATTAGATAGGGTATTTTGAAGTTGACCATTAGGTTGGAATAGGAAGCAAGGGGTTCCACAAGATTTTGAGCAATTCAAAGGACAATTTTGGACTTGTAGAGAAGGCTTATGAGCCTAAGCTCAAGTTGATACTTAGGAAGAGATAGATAAAGTACCAAATCATCTAAGGCTAGTGTCAACCACACAACCAAGTCACGGACTCACAACTCAATGGTTAGCACTACGTGTTGAGTTTAGAGATGAGTGAGTTAGAAATGTCATTTAAATGGGAGAGACTCTGGACTTCTGAAGACGTGCATAGTTCAGTACTTAGGGAAGGTTTTATGTCTAGAGTGGAAGGGGAATATCGGATGTCTCTTCAATACATATCCACTAACTTGCAAGGTTTACCCATCTACCTTGATGATCTACACAGGACAGTAGCCAGAATGATAAACACTACAGAATTAGAAATAGTCCCAAGGCCAACTGTCAAGTACGAAGATGGAGTCTACATGCACAAGATGGTCCACATATATGTACTAACTGAAAACCCGGATCAGCTTAATGAAAGAGGACATTTAGAGGGACAAGGAACTTCTAGGAGAACCAACAGTGGAGATACGCTGACTACCCCTAGGGGAAAGTTAGTCATGACTCAAGTATTGCAAGCGGACAAGATACCCCAAGATGACTATTTGATGGATGTATACTTGGTGCATGGATCAAACCTGCTCCTACAAACTGATTCATTGACACAAGGAGAAGGCATCAGGCCAATAACTATATACGAGTTTAGGGATCCAGAAAATCTATCTAGAGTTACATTCCTAGACCAAAATCAAAGGAGATATTGGCCTGTAGATGAAGCGGAGGGGTCTAGATTAAAGTACATGGGTCTGCCTATATTCCCTCCTTTCGATCAGGCAACTAGCTCATAAAACCCATTCCAGACCTAGCAAAGAACAGAAAATGTGATGTCAGGACAAACGAGCAACCGTAGTATGCCGAACAGACCACAGAAGCAATTCACCATGCCAGGAATTAACCCCCACGACCACAATAGCCAAGGAATGGGAAATATGAATAGACCTACCTTTAGGACAGAACCGCCCCAAGGTGTCCCCATCATAATTCAATCCCTAGAGCCCGACAGAAGACTGAGACCAATCCAACTAGCCGAATGTATGCGAAATTGTTACGATGGCTCAAGAGAGCCTTATGACCACATTGTAGAGCTCAAGCAGGTGTTGCGAGCGGAGCAAGTGGATGACTTTGTCATGCAATATGAGTCCTTAGGGGTAACCCTCATGGGAACAACCTTAACTTGGTTTCAATCCTTGGATCCAAATTCCTTTGGCAATATCGAACAATTCTTCCAAAATTTAGTTGGAAATTCACTAAGCAAGGGATCAAGCACAATTCGTCATCCTTACTACATAGTTTCAAACAAGCTCCTAATGCGACAATAAAAAATGCAGCACAAAGGTTTAATCAATACGTAACTCGATGCCCTATGACAGAGAGACCTTCTCAATAGAAAATGATATCCCTATTTTTAGAAGGTCTATTGAATGGAACATTAAGAATCTTAGTATAAATAAAACGACTGCAAACTCTGAGTGAGTGTCTTCAAGAGTGCATAGATTTGGAAGACAACTTAGTTGAGGATCTCAAAATCACACAAGATCCTCCCAAATCAGAGGATACAAGGAGCAATGAGACTTCTAGTTCGAGTTATGTGGACGAAGTGGCAACGTTAGTGGCAAAGAAATTAGGAGTATAAGGACAAACGAACTACCAGAACTATGCCTTGAGAGTGCCAATGTTAGGGAGTTGCACACTTTGTGGTGGAGATCACCCATCTCATGTCTGCACCAGAGAAGGATTAGGGTTATCACAACCTTACCCTTACAATAGACAACTAACTCAGGAGCCTAACATGTACTCTTATAGTGAGCAAAAGTACATCAACTACAACACCAAAGACTATCCAATGAATAGACAGCCATGACCGTTTGTATCACCTCAATGTAGACCATACGAGTATTCTCCTAGAGAACAAGGCAGAGAAGTTCATAGGTATAACCCATGTCCAGGACCACGAGGAGCAGCTAGACCATATGAACATGGAGGATATAGTCAACCTCAACCTATACCAGGTCAACAACCACCCCACCCACCAGCTCCGATATAAGGGTAGACCATCATAGTACAAGTCATTTGTCTTGAGTGTGGCAAAGAACAACTCTTGAGAGATTGCCGCAAACATCCCTCTAGTGCACCAAAGGTTACACCCGTTAATGTAGTAGGCTTAGTGGGGGATTCAACTTCCAGTAGCGATAATGTGGCTCCTTTACACGCAGTTATTAGGGCACAAGCCTTACAACAAGCTAAACCAACTGAACAATCAGAGCTAAGTGAGTCAGGAGAGCCTAGTAAGAGAAAAACAAGAACATTGAAGGATACTAGAGAGAAGGCCAATCGTAAGTGGACCAAAAAGTTATCTGAACTAGAAGAAAGCTTGAAAGATGCAAATACAAAAATAGAAGATATTGCCTCTCAAAGCCCCTTCCATGTCAAAACTCCATCCACACCACCTCATCCCCACCCACCAACCACTGTAAATAAACCACAACCAGGGTCTGTTCTTGCAGATCCAACCCCAGAAGGCTTGGACATGATGTTCAAGGCATACCACGCTCGACTTCAAGAAGGGTTAACACCTCTAAACCTAGACAAGAGCTACGCTAGAGCAGATTTAGAGATTGAACGGACAAAAATGTACATAAAAATGGTGTAACTAGCTCAAGCTATGTTCGAGGCCACTCAATCGTTCAATCAGGTGAATGCTATTACATTGGGTTTGCACTTCCAGGGCTTACTAGATAGATTAGAGCAGTTGGTAAATAAACCACAAGTTTATTTATCTCCATGGACTCAACCAACTGTTGAAAGAGAAAGCTCATCACCAAAGAAAGCCTATGTTCCAGACTCCATAGATGAGGGAGAACCTCTTTCAATTCAATATCACACTCAAAAGTTCTTGCGGGAAATACAAGAAGGGAAATGGGCCAAGGAGAAGGATGTTTCCCCTCCTATTCTTGAGATTGATGACCTTCGTGAACAATTTCCACAAGACATTCCATCTCTTTATGGAGACCACGTAGAGCAACGAGGAGAAGAAAGGTCAAAATTTGAATCAAGTTCTATACAAGAGTTGCCACAGTTCACAGGCCCATGGGAATCTCAATCTCTCCAGATCAGAGCTCCCCCAATGTTGATCAGAAACGAAGACTCGGTGGTTCCAAGAAACACTGATGTTGTGAAGAACACTAAGGTTCAATGTCATCTCACTGTAGAAGAGCTGCTCAAAGCAAAACCGGAGCTATGGAATCATGTGAAGGATCAGGTTTTAGAACTTGATTCCAATATGCCAAAAGCAGGCTCTAAAGCGAAATTTCCAGAGATACCTATAGACAAAATAGGGGATATGAGTGAAGGTGAGGAAGATAATACTTATCTTTCGATCACCTACCAAGGTTACACAACCAAAGCAATCATAGATTCAGGTGTTGGTGTTGCCATTGCAACCACCTCCTTGTGGAAGCAATGGGGTAAACCTGCATTAAGGCCAACTAGAATGAAGCTTCAAATGGCTGATGGCCATGTTGAAAGACCTCTAGGATGGCTAGAAGGGATAACTCTTGGGCACCACTACGATGGGGAACACCCATTCAGTATGCTCAATCTCATAGATAAATCTAGCTTCAATCAACTTGTCAATTTCTTCTTTGATTTTAACTGCATAAGTGTCATTATATGTGTAGGGCTTTTGTTCGATGGGCTTGGCATCAGCGGTCACGGGGATCATATGAGAGCAAATTTTTGGATCTACTCCCTTCAAATCTCTATAGTGTCATGCAAACACGTCCCTATATTCCCTTAATAAGGCTACCAACTCTGCTTCTCTTCTTTACTTAGGTCATCTCCTATGTACGTACATCTCTCTTCATTCTCTTTGATGGTGATTATGATTTTTTTGGTCTTTTCTTTGTTATCATATGCTTCTCCTGTGGTGGCCTCTCCATTCGTACCAAAATTTTCTGGTCCTCCACTTCAGATTTCTTGAAATTCTCTAGTACTTCAAACAATGATTCCTTCTCTTCTTGTTTCACTCGTTGTCTTTTCTTTTTCTTTTTCTTGTGTCCTCCTTCACTTCCATCCTTTGAATTTACAGTCTTAATGCTTGTGAGAGGTTCTTCTTCCTTTCATGTAAATACTCCTATATCTTCTAGATAGTGCTTCTCTGAGTCAAAGCAACTATCCATTACAATGGACTCTAGATCATCATCATTTTCTCCTTCTTCTATGACATCACTAGGGTCACATTCTTCTAGCAAGGGTTGACACATGAACATTGGAATATCATAACCCTCCTCACAATGAGGTTTCCACTGTTCTTCATTGACAGCAATGCCCATGGTGGCCAAGATTTCTGCCCAACCATGAGGCTCAAATTCCTCATCCGAAAATATCATCGGTGTATAGGCTAGGTCTCTAGCTACTCTATCTCCTTGAGAAGTTCCTTTTTCTTGTGCCTTTAAGCGTTTTTCCTCTTCCTTTGCGACCTTGCACATCCTCAAATGAGTATCTTCATGCATCCAGGATGTATCTGATGAACTTTTTGAATGCAAAGAGATTGAATCTTTTTGCTCCTTGTGGATAGGATTCCACTGTAGGGGTGGTACATCTCTAAAGGTGTAATCCTTCAAATTGACCTTGGTTGTGACCCCTAAGCGTTGCAAGTACAAGAAATTGGTTCCCCAATCTAATACAACTTGCAGTTGTCATAGGAAGGGTCTTCCTAGGATCATTTCATAGGTATTAGTTTTACCAAAGTCACATATACCAAAGGTGTGCTCAAACTCTACACTAGAGCTAAAACTATAATCATGGTGATGTTCATCCGAATCTGAGTCTATTAACAACTCCACATACAAATCACCTATGTTGCTCTTCCTGCCAACAAAGCTATTGGCTCCAATCACCACATGATTGCCCATGTTTACCTGAAGCATCTGAGGATTTTTCTTGAGATTTCCTTCTTCATTATGGAAGAATAAAAATCCATCTTGAATGATGCATACACGAGGATGAATTGTCCCACACATAAGAATTTTGTAAAGATACTTTCTACTGTTGGGAAGCCTGCATAATCTCATGGTCTGATTATGTCAAGCGTGACAACCACTTTGACTCGAAGAACAAAATCTTCAACTATGGATGAACCTTCCAAGCCAATTTTCCCACAATTTAGAACCACCTCGGCCATGAAAATTTATTAAGCTTCACTCCATATTGATATGCAGTTTTAACATAATCTTCTTGTGGTTTGGACTCCTGCCATGCTCTTTGGAGCCTCCCAACATCTTAACTAGGATCTAAATAGCTTAACATGACTTTTTGCTAACCATTTATCCTATTTTGATACAAATCAGTTGAAAACAAGCCGCTAATGATGCTAGTGCATTTATAGGGTCATTGAATTTTTTTTGAAAAAGAGGAACAACTAGTACTCGTTGTTCAATATGTCGTTCACGTTATAAAAGCTCCACAGTTGGCACATCCGATAGCTGTTGCCATTGAAATGATATATGCTCTGACAAAATCATTTGGAAGTTCTTCTATAACGTTGAAAGTATTCAGAACTCTCACAAATTCATCATAGGCTGGAAGATCCTGATGTCTAGCTTCATCCAGTACAACAAAACAAGATAGGTTGTGCAAGACATCCAGTAAGATTTGATCTCATATAGTATTTGGATCCTTTCTTTTCAGCAACTGCTAGATCATTGACTCGTGCTTTGAGCTCAATGTTGCATTTCCACATTGACAACTCAAACATCAAATCCTCAATCTTTGAAAGGTGCCACTGTAGAGCCATCAACCTTGCCAATAAGCATGCATCATGTGTGTCCTCTGGCAACCCTCTTTGTTCAATTCCTACTTCTATACTTTTGAACTTCAAGTAATGGATCTACTAGTTATTTGCATCCATCTGTGCTAATGCCTCTATAGACATGCTTTGTCCCACTTCAGGTCCTCTTTTCATATAAGTTTTCCTATAGGAGACATCTTGTCCAATTTATTCGACTCCATATTAGCAGACCCTATCAGAGCAGCTTGTGTGTTTCCACACCTTGGTAGTGCATAATCCTTAGGCACATTAGCAAACTAAATACCATTTTTCTCAAGATTGATTGGGCCTCCTAGTTTATGAAATCCTAGAAGGTACAAGATCATGCCACTCCTTTAATCCTCTTCTAGATCAGAGCAGTTTTGATAGAGAGGACCTTGGTTCATAAAAACCATGCAAAACCTTCATCTGGACATTGATCAATCTTACGCCATTTACAGCATGGATAACATTGTACCCATACCTGATCTTGCAAAATGCTCAAACTGCATTTTTACCATGCCCTCAATTATCAAACTTCCGCAAGCTCTCATATTCTTCTATGAGCTTTAATTTGTCCCCACTCGATCCTCTATTTGCTACTAATATAGTATTATTTTGCCACTGTGGCTCAGACTCACGTCTTATAGACTCAAGTGTCATATTTTCTTCAAAATGGTTTTGCCACACTTTCCTTCAATGTCTTTCTATCAAGTAGGATCTTTGCATCCCTATCCTTCCTAGTTCTACTGAAGTAATTCCACAGCCTAAACTCTTCCCTTTCATATTTTCCATAGACATGGATTCTTCTTTCTTCATGTTGTTCTACTCAGATTCTCCTCTAGAATCCAGCTTTTCAAGGTAGGAGGCCACAATAACTCCTTCGAAAATCTTATTTCTCCATATTTCCTTGCAGTCCTTAGCTCATCTGATTCTTCCCTTGCTTACACTTGTTTTATCTCCCTCTCTGCCTCAAATCTATGTTTGCCCCTATCTCTTGCTCATCACCATCACCCACTAGCCAAAGAGGGCCCACTACATTGCTTCCATCTTCTATTGCAAGTTGAACTTCTTCACACTTTAACATGGGTGCAGTTTGGGCCACCTTCATCCCATCTTTAGAGACCTTTAGTATTGTAGACGTTCTTAGCATTTCAACAAAACTGCAACAATTTCAAGACACCTACTTTGCTAGCTACATCGTGCATGGCTTGCACAATGGCACTCTTATCCTTTGCATGCTTGTCGTGATCAAGAACTTCTTGAGTGTTCTCCTTCAGAGCATCCTAAGTTTTTAGAATTGTATCTTGGACACAACCTCATAGCCTCTTGGTTACTCCAACATGACATTTTAAATACTAAATCAATTTTTCTTGAGTTAGTTTAGAATGAGGAAGCTCGATCCTATAGGGCAGTTCTTCTCCTCCACTTATGCTAGCACACATCGGCTTGATTTAGATAGAATGATAGCATATATTCCCTACTTAGTTATGTAGACTCCCATTTCTCTACTTTCCACAAAGGTTCAAATCATATTCAAGAAAATTCTGGATACATAAAAGTTTTTCTTCTACTCAATGATCTTGTGGTAGGCCTTGGTGCTCCATCCTTGAGTAGTTGTCGATCTTTTATATGTTACTAAATTCTACTTGCCCTCTATAATTCTCATGGACTTCTCCGAAGATGGAGTTCTTGTGGATGTATACTATACTATACAGATAGCAATTCCATTCCTAGAGTGCAATCCTACTGAACGTGGTGAACGAACCACTGTGGGAGTTGCCACAACCTTTGCTTTGACTTTAGCAGTCCCATGCTTTTGTATGTTGTACATAATCTCTTTCTAAAATTGTTTATCTACCACAAGTATCTTCTCAATCTCGTTCTTGTACTCCTTAAGCTTCACATGCATACACTCCATAATCATCCCTATAATTGGCCAATTCGTGCTCTCTAATAATATCTTTGATTCAATTTCACCATCATAGTATTCTCAGGTGGTTGAGCAAAAATCCACTCACTCTAGTTTCCACAGTCAAGACTTCCTTTGACTATGTGCACCCTAGTCTCACCGTTCCATAGGTAGATCATATTTATCTCCACGAGGCCTCTAGATACAATTTTGTCACAAGATTCTAATGTTTGCCCATGTACTAATATTGTGAAAGATTATATGAATATCAATTGAGAACTAGGATAAGTTAACCCACTAGAACTATGCGAATTTCAATGTATTATCTATTTCTTTTTGTTTCATCGTTAGTCACTTCTTCCCTTCTCTCCAATGTCTATTCTCCCATAGGCAAGTTTCTAGTGATCTCCTTCAAGGGTATTGATAAAGAAGAGAAGAGAGTGGTTGTGTGCATAGTCATCTTTGGAATTGGACATGGTAAGAGAGTGTGCCCTATCCTTTCAAACTCCGATCCTTATAGTGTATGTGCATAAAAATTAATAGATCATACCTTCCTTTTCCAAGATTGTTGATGAAGTTGAGAAGCCACATAGTCCATTATTTTTTGTAGAAGAACCACTAACGGTGCTTATTTACACATGATTAAAGAAAGAGCAACAAAGGTAATGGAAAAATTTAACATAATAAACTAAAAAATTTGTAAGGCTACCCCTATCCTATTCATTACTTGAAGAATCAACACACATGGTGGATTATTATCAAACCAGGGAGCATCTCATGAGACCCAAATGTCACGTAGAAGCATTCAGTAGATGCAATGTTGCTTCATTAGAGTGAGATTAACAACAAGACTATGCATGAAATAAAAAGAAAGCATAATTAATGAGACACACACACTTAATCACATGCATAATCACATCATTAATCTAAAAATAACGTGTCACAAGCATGAGGCAAGAATAGAACAAATACACAAGCATATCATAATGGCAATAAGAGCTCTCCAAGCATTCCACAAATTAGCATGATCTCAGTATCTCCAAGAATGCTCTCTCAAATGAGAGGTAGTGACCTCTTTATATACAAAATCGGAAAAATCCATGCTATGTGGGATTTCTCATTTGAGAGAAGAATGAATCTCACTTATTCTCTAGTGTGGCACTCACATACACCTATACAAGAGTGCTTGTTAAACTAAATGAAAGTTAGAAAAAGGTACAAATGATGATAAAAAAGAGTGGATCAAAGAAACATATGTTGATTAGTCAACAGAGGGAGACCTAGCGTTGGTTTATACACTAAAGTAGCATGCCCATAAATTGAAAAAACGAGGATATGTACCCATGATCATTAATAGAATTTCCACTAGTGGTGAGGTTCAATTGGCCAAGCTATATTAGTGAATGCTGAGTAAAGTTATATCAAGAACCTCTTACAAAGGATATGCTAATGAGACTCAACACTGCTAATATGTGAAAAGAAGAAGAGTTAAAGGTTAGAGAAGAGGCATAGGTAGAGGTTAGAGAGCACATTAGGAAAACTATGTTAAGGTAACAAGGCTTAGATGTGCATCCCAATGCCCCAAGATATCACATGGCCATGTGCCAAACATCGGGTGTAATTGCTTCTTGAATATTCAAACGACGTCCCTTTGTGATCATAGAGCTAGGAAAAGGAAAAAGTGTAAGGACTGTGAGAGCCTTGATTTCAGGTTCAACAACTAGTGTAGTTTAGTTATCAAGCCAAGATCTACATTTGAAAATGAATTCCATAGAAGCCTATCTCATAGGATTGGTGGAAACCCCTTGTTTGGGTGAGATGGAGCTTCCCATCTACCTTCAAGATGTCCGAATGACAGTTGAAATGCTAGTATGTCAAGATGAGGACCTTATGGAACCACTTGTCTTGGGTCAAGATTGCATCTATGACTATGCAGTCAAGGTAAACCTAAGAAGTCAACTTCTTCAAGTTTAGGTATGTGAACAATGCATTACCTTAGAATTAGAGAATGGGATGATAAAAAATTGAGCTATCATACATTCTCTTAGTTCTTCTAAGATTAATTGTAGAGAAGAAGATGTTCTATGTCTCAAAAGTGTTATGATGCAGAAGGATTCAATCATGGAAGAAGAAGCTCAAAGGCAAAAAAATCTCTCTCCTCCTTCAAAGACTAATGTAGCCATGATATTTCAACCACAGAGGCAAGCAAAACACTACAAGAAAACCACTATATCAAATAGACAAACAGAATTCAAGAAGAAAGTAGCTCTGGACATGAAGCAGATCTAGCTACAAAAGGGAGAGCAGCCAATCACACCATTGCAGTCAAACTCCTTAACAAAGAAACAACAAAGAAAGCCAAGCCAACAAGTAGTAGAACAACGAAGATCGCAATCTCAAAGAGTACTCCACATTTGGGTACCAAAGCAGTCGATGAAGGCCGACCATAATAATGTACAAATTTGGATGCCTAAGTAATTAGTTGTAGCTCAACAAGGGCCATTATACATGTGGGTACCCAACGAACTCGTACATCCACAAAACCCTATGCTCTCCTTCACAAGAAAAGTCTCAACAAAGAAGCCCAAGAGAAGTAAGGGTCAGAACCAAGCACATAGATCAAAAGAACATCAACTCACTACTTCGGCAATAGTAAGAAGACAATCATCAAGGGTATGGGTTTGGAAGCCAAAAGCACTAGTAGCCCCCATAGAACAAAAGAGCCAACCATGATGGATACAAAGTTCATGATACCATCCAAGGATGAAGAGTCCAAAAGTGATCTGTACATAGATGAACACTTTTCTAAAATGGATCCCTATAAGCAGGAATGATCAATTATCATTCAACCATGAATCAATTGCATCATGTTGAGATCTAGTTGATACCTCCTAACAAAGGTTGCATCAATGTCTCTAGGTAACATCAGAGGCCTAGATGTGCAAAAACCATATGCTTTTTGAATAACCCCATATTTTTCACCATTGAGGTCATGCATTTCCATAGTATGCATTAATAAAGGGCCACATTACAAGGCCGTGCATAAACACGATTGAGAATCCCAGGCACATGAGACACATTCAACATATGTAAACTATTTTTTGATACTAACCACTTTCTTCTTGTTTTGTGACATTGTTTCAAAAACAGGAGAAGCAAATGAAAAAAAGAGAAGGGAAAAGACCATATGCTCAAAGAATCTCATCACTGAACCATCAACAAGGGCATTCATCAAAAATGGAAGACAAGCCAATAGTGGATTACCATGATGGGACTACAACACCAAGAAATGAACATGGATCAACCTTTCATCATGGTAAGAATCCCAAACTTTGGCAACACTATAACAATGATAGCTTGGGAAACCTCTTCATCAGCATACCCTTGGGTGCTGAGATCAAGACATAATTTTTTTGCACCATACGTCTTACCATGCATTCCCCAAGTAAGCATGCATATGGCTACACTACAAGGCTGTGCAGAAGGCACATATTTTCTTCAACCCATGCACCTACGTACTTATCCATCATTCATTATCGGTTATGAGTACTTGACATGATAACTATGAAAACCATTTTGGAAGATCCACAAAACATCAAGGCTACAACATTAGTACCTATGAAGTAATTCACAGTCGACAGCTGTTCAACATCAACATTGACAACCTCTTTGAGCAATGGGCAATTTTGAAAGCTCACAAATACACCACCATGCGGGAATCCAAGGAAGAACACCATACAAAGATACTAAAACTTGCAAAGGCTAGGAGTGACAAAATGAAGAACCAGACAATCGACCGTGCTACAATTGGAAGAAAAACCAATCTTGTTCATACATGATGGACACTACCTCTCAAAGTACTACATGGAACACCCACTCCTACAAAGGTCTATCAGGGATGATGGGCTTGAGAGGGGGGGAGTGTTGAAACTCAAGTTCAAGCACAAGGTAGAGGATTGTCTCAAAGAAGTGGACACACAAGAAGAGGGAGCATGTAGGGAGTTCCAAGAAGTGTTTGCCAAATTTTTCAAAGAAATCCCTATAAAATAGTGATTTCAATTGCTAAAAACCATTGAAAACATCATTTCACATTTTTACAACTCGATTTTGTTCAAGCAAATGCATCCTTGAGGTTGAGGAATATGAGAAGTACTTACCTACCAATTTTGATAATTTTTAAACTTCATTTGAGCCCTCAACTTGGCCTTGGAACCTAATTTTTATCTAGGCTAAACACTATAAAAAGAGCTAGAGAGCTCATTTTTTAGGTTAGCTGATTGGAAATTGAACTTATTCTTGAGCATTATAAACTTTCTTTGATCTTGCTAAGAGAGGCTTCCATTGTTTTTATCTTTGCTATCTTCCCTTGTGTGCATGTGTGTTTGCATGCGTGTACATATGTGTCACTCACATTTGCCCACCATAGTTGCTCATGATCTTCATATCGTCCTCACGTCTCTACGGGTTAACAAGTAAAGGAGGTGATGCCCATGGTTGGCCTACAATTTCCATGGCTTAGTGGACTTTTGGCTGATTTGGGTGTTGATCAAATTTTTTCCACCACCATCTTCACTAACAGTTAGAGTGGATTTGCAATTGCAAGGAAGCTTGTGTTCCATGTTTTCTCAAAGCACATTGAGATGCATTATCATTATGTCATGGAGAGGCTCTCTGCTAGAGACATCATTTTGGCATATGTGCCCACACAAGATAACATTGTAGACTTTTTCACAAAGGCTCTACCTTGGGAGAAGTTTGAAGCTTTCCACATGGCCTTGGGATTACTTAATTTTTGTGGATTGATCTTTGTTCACATTGCTTTGCACTTCCTTATACATGAGTGCTATCTCCTTGTTCATTGCATCACTCCTAGGGGGGATTTGTTGATATATTTTGGTAGTGATATGACCATCTAGGCACTTTTTTCCCCTCTTTCGCACGTTTTTTTCCCAGCTTGTATATACACCTATAGCCCTAATGAATGACTTATCATTGTACATAAACATAAACAACAATTACCACATGTAGGTGCATTAGGGAAACATTGCTCTAAGGAATGAACCCTATAGACGCTGAGATGATAAGGAGTATATTGGGCAATAATGGATGCAAATGTTATAAGTTGCTTAAAGAATGCTCATCTTGTGTTGACAAACCCCCTATGAAACACAAAAATTTAGATCAATTATCGCTAGTACCGGATTGGAGTGGTCATTTACTTGAGTTCTTAAAAACAAAAACTTTTCCTTAAGAAATGAAATTAGCTTGAAGAAGAAGTCTAGAACAAAAAGCACAAGATTATGCACACATTGGTGATAGTTTCCACAAGCGTGGAAGAGAGCAATATTTGAGATTATGTGTGCATGAGAGCAATTGTTTGAAGATTGTAGAAACTTTGCACAATGTTGTTTTAGGTGGACACTTTGGACCTGATCATGTGATCAAATCCATTCTATTTTTAGGTCTTTGGTGGCCCACACTTCAGATGGATGCTCATACCCATACAAAATGTTGTGACACGTGCTGCGGAGCTCTCTAAAGTTAAGATCCCATAGAGACCCATGATAGGTAGGAATATATTCTCCAAGTGGGGTATAGATTTTATAGGACCCAGTAATCCCCAAGCTAGAAACTCTCACATGGAAAATACCATAATTACCATAGATTATCTCCCCTACTAGGTAGAAGTGAGAGATGCACATACAAACAACATGCAAGCCATGGCAAATTTTTAATTTGAGAACTTAGTCACCCGATATGGACTTCCCATAGAATAGGTCATTGAATATAGAGGAACACATTTTCTAGATGTTGATTGAATATCTTTTACAATATTTCATGGTAATACATACGAAATTAGCTTCATATCATCCTCATGCCAATGGACAAGTAGAGAGTTCTAACAGAAACTTATGTAATGTATTGAATAAGGTCATAGATAACAAATAATCTGGTTGGGACAAATAGGTACATCGTGTTGTTTGGGCATAACCAATTGCCTAAAAAATGGTACTTAATGCAACTCCCTTTTAGATGGTATTTGGCCAAAATGTGATTCTACCCTTATATTCCTTTATGCCCACGCTAAACTTAGCATAAGCAAATCAATGGATGGGCCACAAGCTAACCTCTTCGATAATGGATTTAGAACATCTAGGAGAGACCACATTAAGAGAAGCCGAAGGAATATACACAACAAAGGAAAGAAAAAAGGATTATTTTGACACACATGTAAAAGATAAAGGCTTAAAAGTTGGCAAGTTAGTATTGGTGTATACCTTGAAGAAACTTGCTCATAATTTCAAAAAAGGTGGTTATGGACCTATGCTTATCAATAGACTTTTGACTAGCCTTGTAGTACAATTTGCCACCCTAGAAGGAGATGTAATGCCAAACTACATCAACGGATGCAAAGTCGAGCTTTATCAAGAACCACTTATGGAAGAGATGCCTAAATGACTAAATTTAGTTAAGAATTGTGAAAAGAAAGAACAATGTATTCGAGAAGAATCACATGCTAAGTCCTTAGAATGCATTAAATGCATGAAGTTGAGACAACACACTATAGGTCATCACAAGAATGTTAACATTGAAGAGCTCCACCTCCTAATTTTCAATATGAACCTAGATGCCCAACGATAACATATGGCACTATGCCAAACTAGAATCAATACATCACCTATCATAGTGAATAGAAGACCATTCCTCTTCGTACAACTAGGATGGGGCCCTACAATCAAGGTGATTAGGGCCCTAATTGATTTAGGATCTTTTACTAGTGCCATAAGGTATTCATGCTATCAAGACATGATAATACAAGTGAATCCAATTGAGGCTTACCTCACAGGATTAGGAGTGGAAACCCCTTGCATAAGTGTGGCAGAAAATCTTTTGCTCATACATGATATCCCTTGGATAGTAAAGCAATTATCTTTCTATGATGATCTCACAAAATCTTCGATATTGGGCCAAGATTATATATACAATAGAGTTGACTTGAACCTTCCAAGATGCCTTTTTTAGATTTGGTTTAATAAAAAATTTCTTGAGGTAGATTTGGAGACTCTTGGGTCCTCTAGCTCTAAGGTACTAGTAGAGTTCTAAGTCAAGCTATCATATAACTATAGAAACTCAGGTTCTTTGGTCATGTGTCCACTCACTATGCATGTAACCCTAAGTTTGTTGTGCAAAATGCCTCATCTCTTGATGGAAAGTTCATGTAAGTTTTGATCCCCCTTCTTCTCCAAAGTAAATTCTTTAATGATAACTAAGCAATAGAAAGTAAGAAAAAACCACTTAATAACCATAAGAAGAAATCATTGCCTAGAAAACCTACATATCAACCAATGTAGAAAGAAACCTTTTCTTTACATGAAGGAGGTGTGGGTGAAGAATGGTGAATAGCTCACTATTCTACCAAAACCATTGCCAACATAACAAAAGTAGAAATTAGCAAGCCAAATTCTAAAATTGTGATGAACGAAGGACGTGAACCACTTAAAATTTTACATATATGGATAACCAAGCAATCGAGGCTGGAATTTCTTGATACCTTACATATTTGGGTGCATTAGAGTTGCCTAGAGGCCTAGATGCCTCCCACTAGATGACTCACCTTAGGAAGTAGTAAGACTCTTATTCCAAATCTAGACAAAAAACCATTCCACACACAAAACCTTGTACTTATCCTCCTAGAATAGTTCGGAAATGCCTTCCTAAAAAACCCCAGGACCATCAACCTTCATTATCCTCTAAAAAATTGTATAAATCATTCACTTCACCATGTCATTGCATAAGGAAAACTTATGCTCATAAGCAACCTTATAATAAAATCATATTTTATGAACATTGTAACAGACACATGAATAATCGAGCGCATAGTGAGTTCTTGGACTATCCAAAGTATGCATATGGGTGGAACAACAATGCACATTAAGAACGATTACAACAAGTGCACAAACACACCATAAGGGCACAAAAGGAATCATGTTAGTATTTGAAAGGGACCAAGGTTTACAAGAATCATTTATATGAGCTTGGCCTAAGCCATCCCATTGAAAGAGGACTCACAAGGGTCCAACTTCAAGCACTAAATTATCATACATCATCTTCAAGTCAATCAAGGAAGTTGATGTGTGGTAGCATAACATCTTTACAACCATCTAAAATAGTAATCACATCAGAATAATCACCCATAGGAAAAAAACGATTGGTTCCTCCATTCACCATTAGAATCCCTTGTCCGACCCCCTCAACCACTAACACTATACAAGATCCATAGCCTACCACACAAGAGGAATCCACCATAATTGAAGCCATAATTGTTGAACCCATTCCACATGTTGGATATGATTTTGTATTTCTAGTAATAGTTTTAAGTATGTTGGACACTATGCCAAAAATCAGCCAAAGTTAGTAGAAA